>OY757190.1:29872735-30232735 GCA_963583895.1 Melanophora roralis | reverse complement strand
ATAAATTCTTTATATATTTATAAATGTACGTATACTTTCCTTTATGTGTTTAAAAACAAAATCAAAAGAAAGTATAATTTCTCCTTTTAAAAGAGAAGCTAGAATGCATTGCATATTGTTGTTGTTTTAATCCTTTCATTTAACAAACAACGTGTGATGTTTCACTGTTAAAAGGATGGAGGAAAATAAGGAATAAAGAATCAGCTGTGTTAGTGGTGTTAAATTGGCGGTTTTTTTGCTTGGTACAATTGACTTACACAGATCCAGTAACTGGCCACTTTATACTTATTTAGCGGACTGTTTTCAGACGTTCATCTATTGGAAACCTTTTACATTATTACTTACCAGTACCTTATCAGTTTTACATCTACTTTTTGTGGCTGGATTTCTGTGGTATTTATTTATTTGAAATTTAAGAAAACTTCATATTATTTAAGCGTTTTTCCTTGTTAGGCACACTATTCTTGAGCTCATATATTCGTTTGTTGGAAAAATAAAATTGCAAAAAACATTAACTTAGCCCACAGATAGATATTTTTGAAATCTTTGTGAACTGAAATAAACATTTCAAACGAACGAGAAGAGATTGTTTTATAATCATCCAGCATATATTTTTCGTTTTTGACTCATACGACTATTAAAACATTTAACTGCATGCCATTGAATTTAATAAAATATTCTTCTTCCTTTCTTTTGATTTTTCTCATAATAATTTTGATAAATTTTGGCCATCCGATTAGGATTATTTTGTATAATTGAAAATAAATATTGCCGCATTTGCATTAAGCGAGAAGGAACCACTGAAAATTTAGTTTGCTTCTATACAGATCAGTTTTAAAAAATGTTTTGCCAAGAAAAAGATTTTCCCGGAAAATTCCTGATACGATTTTTTTTTATAAATAAAGCCTTAAATAGGGTTTTACAATTAATTCTTTAAATTTTTTTTTATCATTACTATTTATATCCTTGTGGCAAAAGTATTGGAAACAATTGTATTTTTTTAGCAAGTTTGAAGCCGATAAATTTTAAAATATTCCGAGCTTTAACAAATTAAAAATTTTATAAATTGGTTTAATTATATAGACGCTATTACTTCACGTGCTTCTATTCAAATAATTTTTTTTTTCAAAATATAGATATTATACTAAAATTGTAGCAGATTTTAAGTCAATCGCTGATACTTTTGCCGCTATTAATCATTTCGAAAAATTTATAAAAACGATTTGCTGATTTGGCGACTACCACTGAACCTGCTTTTATCCAACTTTTTCAGAATGTAATTTTTGCATTAAAAATAATTTTGATACGTTTGAAGTCGAAAGCAATTTTAGTTTCTGAAATATGGCGTGTCAAAAATTTTATAAAATGTTTGCATATGTAGGAGGGCTGCAACGCACAGTGTAATGAAAGCGGCCAAAATTGAAAAATAAATGTTCGAACTTTTAAGTTTTATTGATGCAGGTTTGCTCTGTATTCTATAATGAACAGAAATAATTGTTTGTATATGTTACTTTCAAAAAAAGCTAGGTCTAATGAAAGTTGAAAGTTTTTGGTGAGTACGAAAGATATCAAAAAATATGAACTATCGACTTAGTTACCTATCGACCTCTATATGAGCTTAATGCTTTTTGTCGACTTAGTTGACTTCCGACCTCAATCTGAGTCAATTGTCCTTAATTTCATATTTCTTGACTCATAACCTCAAAAGCCACAAAAAAAGTTCTAAATTTGTAGAGAAAACACTTTGTATATTAATCAATCATATTTCTAGGCTCTTAATCTCAAAAATGTAAAAAAAAAACAAAAAATGTAAAAAAGTGCATTTTTACTTTCGGCCTTTTAATTTTCTTGACACATAATATCAAAATATACAAAAAAGTTCCCAAAATGTAAAGAAAGTATTTTTTTAACACTTAACTGACTTTTAACCTACATACCTCAATCTGGGTAATATTTCTGGAGTCATAATTTCAAAAAACTCGTAAAAGTGTTAAAAATAAAAAAAAGGACATTTTTCTCAAAAGAAGCAACTAGATCTTCTGAAAAGCAAAGGGTTTATGATCGACTTAAAATACAATCAAAACATTTATGAATTGAACTCGACTTCGTTTATACAGCCAACGTGGGCGCGTTGGTAGCGGTCGATTCGTTGGGCCTAATTTTCGATGACTCGGTCAGACATTTCGGCCGCAACGGCCGCTTTTTGCGTTCAATGTTGGCTTTGAGTTCTTCCAACGTCATCGGCTTGTTGGCATAGACCAATGAAAAAAAAACTGTTTAGTGCGGTTTGCATGACGGCGGCGTTATTGGGCCAAATTTTTTCGTTGACAATAACGATCGTCACGTTACTGTGAATGGCGATCGTTACCGAGCCATGATTACCGATTATATTTGGCCCGAATTGGAAAAAAGGGATTGCACGACATGTTGGTTCAACAGGATGGTGCCACAGGCCACACAGCACAAGTTACAATTGAATTATTGAAGAGTAGGTTTTGTGAGCGTGTTATTTCTATAAATTCAGTTGGCCACCCTGTTCTTGCGATTTAACGCCGTTAGACTTTTTTCTTTGGGACTTCGTCAAATCATTGTTGTATGCCAATAAGCCGACGACGTTGGAAGAACTCGATGCTAATATGAAACGCGAAATAGCAGCCTTTATGGCCGAAATGTCTGACAGAGTCACCGATAGTCGGCTCTAGCGAATAAACCTTTGCCGACGTGCCTGCGATGGCCTTTTGAACGAAGTGGAGTTCCACTCATAAATGTTTTGACTGAATTTTTAGTCGATCATTAAGTTTTGAAAATATCTCAAATGGTTTGTGTTTTATTTAAAAAAAACCTCAAATCGTTATTGGATAACCCTTTTCCAATTGGGTTCAGTAGCTGCCAAACGCAATTTCAACAGTTACGTTCATTTTTGGAAGAGAATACTTTAGATATAAATTTGGTTTTTTTTTCATGCATAGTTTAGTAGAAAATTTGATTTACCTTAACTATGGGAACGGTTCTCAAATAAATAATTTATGCAAGCCAGTAAACAGATATCTGTAGAAAAATAATATTTATTTAGGAAATACATCACAAACAAACACAATTTTTGAACCGCTCCATGGATATTTTGAAAGGGCTTTTGTATTCAAAGCGAGATGCAATAATTTCGCATGCAGCCTATTTTTCCGGTAATGCCTTACAATGCGAATTTTGGAACCAGATATCCAGTTTTTAATAGCTTTAATTTCAATAAAAGAACTTAAAGCTTAAAATATTTTAAATTGTGTTCATCTGATGATTATGATAATGGTGACATTACATGAAGGATAAACGAATGCATAAATGTCTTTGACAAAATCAAAAACAGGAAATCTTCTTTCCACACCATTTTTAAAAAATAACAAAAGAAATGAAATGCACAATGCCTGAAAGCCCATAACAAAAAAACATATAAAACAACAAATGTTCATATCGTTCATATGCTAAAATGACTTCATTATACGCTTTACATATTGATAAGAATATATATCAGTTTATAATATATATCCGTTTGTAATTTCTACAATTTTCACATTAGACCCTATAATACATGTTCTCGCTATTTAATACGAGCAAGGACAGTTTATAACAGGCATAAAGGATACATATAAGGAAACCCCTAATAAACCCAATTGTTTCGGGACAAAATCTAAGCATATATCCCTTGTCTCAGAGAATTAACCCAATGTTGTCACAAAAGTGCGGCGGTCTAAGTTATGGAGCAGGAGAAGTATTATTATTCACCTTACAATTGTATAAATTTTGAAAAGTTTTTTGTGCGCTTAATATTTTGGGGAAAAACATGAGTTGAATAGTAGCAGGGGTAACAGTGGCCGCTCTTAAAATGCAAATTTTGATACGCTAAGTCTCAGATCTGGTTTTTCTATTTGGATTTTTTCTTCACTTAAAAAAATATTTTGTTTAATAGGTGCCTGAAAGTAGCATCGCCAATACAAACGTTTAAATTTTGTGAAGTTTTCGTTTTTAAATACAAGGATGGATTTTGCTTTAAACATGGTACAAAGTAATTTTATTTTAATATTTGCGGCACGATAACAACTCGGCTAAATCAGATGGCTGGGTATATAAAGAGATTAATGTGAAGGGTACATAAGATTCGGCACAGCCAAGTATAGCGCTCCCACTTGTTTTATTTAGTTGTTGTTGTTTGTCAAGCTGTAATTAACTTTACTATACTGAATGATTTCAAATAAAATAAATAAATATAAGAACAAGTGTGTTTTAAAGATTTCGAACATTCTTAGTTTTGTTGTAATTTGCTTACTTTAAGTTTTTCTATTTTAATTGTTTTTGCTGGTTGGTTGCTCCATTTGCAACATCTTTCATATGGTTATAGTGCTTATATAGAATTACACACATTTGTACATACAAATACTTAAGTATTAAATGTAATGAAATTTTTATTTACACTTGGTTGAAAGTAAAAACTTTTTGAAGGGAATTTTAATTTGTGTGTTTTCTTTTCTTTTTATTTCTTTCTATAATGTATATTTTTATATTTTTTTATTTCTTATTTATTTTTCTAACTCTTAACAAGATCCTTTTGGTCATGCCAGTATGCATATAAACATCTTTACATCGCTTTTTAACTAGGGGAACTGGGGGAGATATTTTAATTCCTTTCGCTCGAGCGAGGGACTTCTTAACAAACATTGTTAAAAGTTCATTAACCTGGCCTTAAGTCACAAATAAAAAAATTGCAAAGAAGAAATATATGGAAATGTAGAAAATAGAAATTTTAATTGCTTTCAAGATGTTCGGTTTGATGACATATTACATGAAAGTTTTTTTTTTTTTGAAAATAAATCAAAGTTAATACATAATAATTGCTACAAAATTTAAGCAAAAAAAGCAAAGTGTGTTTGGAAAATTTAAATATCGTCTTAATTTTTGTAAATTCCGTTTGCCTTTCTGCATAACATGTGAGTTAAATAGGCGAGGCTAGCAGCCAAACAACACTACTTCCGTTTCAAAAGTACTGATGATAAGAATCCGTAGCTGGTTTCGAAGATGCATTCTACTTGGCTAGTTTCGGTATCGATCATATTTATAGTCAGTGAAATTTAGCTAAAAAAAATTTATGGGGACTATTTTGAAAAATTTACCGTTCACCACCACTTTTAGTAGACTTGGTCCCAATACCAAAAAAATGTATCTGTACCAAATTTTCATCAACAAGTAAAAGCGCTATGTTCGTCTGTGCTGATCTAATATGCCCTTTGTATTGGTATTTTCTTAAATTTTTTTCAAACTCTAAATATTATAATTAACTTTTTGGCGGGCTTAAAAAATTTTTTAAAACTAGATCCTTTATATACATATGTACATAGGTCATGCTACTTCCCGGTGCTTAGGTTAGGTTAGGCTACAAAGGGTTGTGGAGAGTCCAACTCGCAACCTCCACTCGGAGGCCCTCAGGCCAGAGTCAAGAGAAGAAAAATCAAAGTAAAGACAAGCGTTTTATAGGTAAGGATAAAGAAAGCAAGAGTTCCGTCTTCAAGATGTCTAAGAAAGTCAGTAGTCATAGGCCCTAAATCACCTATCTGCCTAGCCACCCAACTCTTATAATGAAACCTATGATGCTCCCCAGCCCACAGCCTCACAGGACCCCACGAAGTCAGTCTAAGAAAGGCCCTCCAAACCACCTCGGCAAATCTGCAGCCCAGGGCAGTGGAAGATAAGATGTTCTACCGTCTCTATCTCCTCCTCGTCCACGCATGCCTTGCAAAAATCGGGAGAGTTCCTGGCCCATTTTTTCGTCCTATATCTCACATCGCAGCGCCCTGTGGGAGTCCCAATAATACACCTCAGAACCCCCCTGCTCTCCTTCAGCAGCAGGTCAGTGCCCATCCTGTCCAGCCTGGGCCACAAAAGTCTAGAGATCCTGCAATCAGCCCTGTCCCTCCAGGTTTGGCTCACCTTGTCCATTATCCAAGTCCCTATCAGTCCATAGCAGAAACTCAGGGGTGGCCTCACCGGCTCACAACTAAGTTCAATATCCCAGGCCGATCCCTTCCTTGCCGGTTCATCAGCAGTCTCGTTGCCGGAAACGTCATAATGACCCGCAACCTATAAGAGTCTAACCCTGCGTGTCTCCATGATTGCCCTAAGAGCACGTCTGCAGTCGCTCACGAGTCTAGACCTGACATAATGTCCCTCTAGAGCCTTAAGCGCGCCCTGACTATCAACGTAGATTGTCACGTCCCCTCTCCCATCCGCATCCTCCCTTATCAATTCCGCGGCATTCATCACCGCTAGAATTTCGGCCTGAAAAACACTGCACTCGCCCGGACAGTGAAGACTGCACACCCCTAATGCAGCTTTTCCGATCCCTTCCATGCCTCACTAACCGGAAACACTATTAGGGGCAGGATTCCACAATAAAGTTTTGCTACCGTATAGTCCGTAACACCTGACTGCCACAGAAGTCGACCATTCATGACCCTTCCCAAAATGCCGGCATGCCCATCTGAACATACCCCACGCGTATGTTTGCCATTTCGAATTATTTGTACCAAGTGTTATGGCAATAGTGGCTTTATTTACTGAGATTCATTATTTAATAAGCTAATTTAGGTTTATATCATATTCCTCAGTCCATAATAAACCGATCTCACTGATATTAAACAGCGGTTTGATCAAAAGCATGTATATCTTATAGCTGGACAGGAAAATCTGGTCCGCCAGGTTTGGCTCCGCTCCTAAAACTTAATTCCAACAGGCGGCCAGATGGCCATAACTAAATTGACTTTCTTTTGCTATAAGGTTACAGAATACTTATATATACCTTATAGAGGCGCAAATGAATATTGTAGAAATTTCAAACGAAACGATCATCGCTATATGAAGAGCATAAAAATATTGTCTGTACTCTGATCACTAGAATTGAGCATTTAAACCCATCTGGACATCTCAGAAAGAAATTTTGAGTTAATCAGTATAATAAAAGGTGGGTCTTAGACTTTTATATCTAGGCGTTACAAGCCCATGTAATGTGGGTATAAAAGTATGAGGATACACTTACGCAAGTTTTTAGTAATTGCCACCTTTTTGTAACACCACGAAAACTTAAATATTATCACAAATGCCAATGCATCTGTCTTTTAATTCTATAAAAAAATTTAATCAAAACTAACTTTTACAGTTAATCAGAATTTTCTAATGCATTATTTTTTCTTGTCCACAAATGCCTTTAGTTGACTTTTGCCACAAAGAGCATTTCTCGATTTCTAAACGTTTCTGAAAAAACCAAACGTTAGCCCCATAATGTCATGTTAATCTTCCCTAAGAGTTTGTAACCAAAAAACAACTTGCAGCATTTTGTCGTTAGTTTTACTTTAGTTCTGTCCTTTGCTCTTTAAGTCTCATTGCACCTCTATGTTTTGTTTTCATTTTCAGTTGTTCATGATAAGTGTACAAAGTTGTGTTAACATTTGATGTCTTTTGTTGCCCTTTTACTTAGCAGAATCACATTAGAAGTGAGATGTGTCACTGCTATCATTACTCCACCCAGGTTTAACTTTAATGTTAATGGTTACAAATTTAAAAAAAAAAAGTAAACTTGAAACTAAAAACTTTAATTTGGCATAGAGGGGGAACTAAGGTTAAAGAAATTACAAAAATTAAATTTGACATGACTTTTGGCAACAAAAATTTTGAAATTTAATTTATTTGTGAAACTAATAATCAACAAATGTTTTTCTTTGTCGAAATTTCTTTATATACATACCTATGGCATAACTATATTTCTAGTAGGTATGAATGTTTGTTTTGAAAAATTTTTATTTGTGATTTTTTTTTTTCTTGAGTTATGTGGTGAAGAAGTGTTGCCATTTTTTTTAAATCATACAATTTTCTATTAGAATCGCCTGTTTTAATTTTAAATTTCTTTTAGCTTAAAACATAAATATAAAAACACAAAATATAAAAAATAGCAGCCCGCCCAAATAAAAATCATACACAAGGCATGTGTGACACCTACATACATTGATACCTACTAGTTATGTAAAACATTTGTTTGATTTTCCGCAGCACGTATAATGCATTATTAAGAAGAAAGATGTTTTTGTTTTGGGGAAAATAGATTTACAAAAAAAAAATTTTTTTATAATTTCATTTTACTAGAAAGCTAGTTTTATATACATACCTTCTATCTGGCAACACTGATTGCAAACCTAATTCTTAAAAATATTTTCTACTTTTTAACAACAAAATCAAAAATTTTTAAAATAACATAACGTTGTCTGCATTACATACAACAGATAACATTAAAGACCTGGATTTATTTTTGGTAATAAAACAAAACAAAAAAAAAACTGGAATATAAAATCAAAACTAAAATATTCAAGCCAACAAACAAGCAGCCAAGTAAAAACAGCGACACACACACACTTACTTATCTCTTATTTAAGTAAAATATTATGTTCAAGTTATTCAACTGGCTCGTTGGTCTAGGGGTATGATTTCCGCTTAGGGTGCGGGAGGTCCCGGGTTCAAATCCCGGACGAGCCCAAGGGAATTCTTTTTTTAATTTTTTTTTTTTATTAACAATGTTTAACAGCCAATTTTCCATTTATAATTCACTAATAACCTGTCGACGTGCCATGAAATATTAATGAAAAATTGATTTAATTTAGTTTGTTCGTTCAGTACTGCTGTTGCAGCTGTAAGAGCATATTTATACACACATACCTATGTTCCTTCGTTTAAAAATGAGTTAATTACAATGTATCTCTATGGCATAGTGATTTTTTGGCGCCTCATAATGAATATTACAGTTTATATAGGTACATGAATATATACACTCGAAAAATTTCTTATGTAAAATAAACTGGAAATGCTACTTAAAGTATTTAAATTTTTTTTTATTTAAAAACCCTCTTACAAGATATTCGTTAAAATTAATACAGAAGTTTATCTAAATTTAGACGTAAGAATATTAACTAGATTTTCTGTCATAAACAGCAAAACACAAACTATCAGAAAAAACGTTAACAAAGTTCAACGTTATTTTGTTGTTGTCTACTTATATACAGGGGTCTGGTGGCAGATTAATATTTTTAAACCTAAATAAAAAACGTAATAATTGTCACAGAGTTTTATTAAGAGCCTTGAGCGATAGAATGGAAATGCGTATTTTATTTTTTAAGGAGTATGTCATCAGGATGTCTCTCGTCGAGTTGAACACACTGTTCAGAACGAAGCCTTGTGTTCTGTGCCACACGCTGCAGTAAACTTGGTTCAATTGAGCTGATTTTTCGATACAAGAGTTTGGGGATTTTTATTATAAACCCTTTTTTTGAGGTAGCCTTATAAAACAAATCCATGGGATTTAGATTGGGTAACCTTGGTGACCATGGGATGTTCTCAAAGCGACTGATCAGTTTTTTGGGGAAATTTTCCCAAAGCAAATTTATTGAAGCTCTGGCTGTGTGTTCAGTCGCCGCATTTTGTTGAAACTACGTGTGTGACATTTGTCGCCTGGCCTTTGGAATTTTCGAAAAAAAGGTCCAATTATCTCATGCATGAATAAGGCACACTAAACAGTTACCCTGGGGCAATGCAATGGTTCTTGGTGTTTCAATCGAGGGTTGCGAGTTCTTGGGAACCAGTAACGGCAGTATTGCTTATTGACGTGGCCGAAAATAAAAATGGGATTTAGATTGACAGAACGCTTTAACATCGTTTCACAAAAATTTTGGGGTAAATCAAAGTCATTTTCTTTCATTTCTTAAAAGATTTAAATTTCAAAACAAAGAGACTTCCTATCCTTTTTTAAAATTTAATGAATAATCGTTTTTAAATGTTGCAGTAAGGCTGCTCCTTCCCGTATTAAAATCCGCGGATTTTCACGAAAACTGCTTTCAACTAGTGCAATGTTTTCGGGAGTTCCTAATGGTCGATGTGGCCCTGGCCGTAAATCATTCATAGCCGAAGGAGTTGCGCGTAGGCAAACCGTCCTTTTTTTCCGGACACTGTCCTCTTTTTTGAACATTCGTCCTCGAAAAAAATCGGCGTCCGGAAAAGTCCTGCATTTTATAGCAACCGCTAGTTTAGCTACTTCGCAAAATGCAACAGCTAAAAAATATTAATGGTATTGAATTATTTGAAAACAATTCTTTTTTTTATTTTTCCGAAAAGAACGTAAATTTTATTGTTAAAAAAAGATGCCAACCTCGTAAAAATTGTGTTCTAGCGTTTTTTACCATGTTTTTTTCTTACTTACTTGAAGTACCCTGTGTTCAGAATTCTTGTCTTACATATTTACTTCAAGTACTTTGCTACTGAATTACTTTAAAAGTATATTTTTGCCGTTGAAGAAAATTTTTTTTAACATTTTTATATGTGCCTTGAATTTTCTGAAGTTAGATTTGTTAACAATAATAAAAGCAAGTTAAGTTATAAGCAAAACTGTTGTACATTTTTTGAAAAAGTAAAAGGCAATATATTATTGTTTTATTAAATGTTGATCTTTTATGGCAAAAGGTAAAGTTGACTGGAAAGTTACCTGCACTTTGTGTTCTTAAACAATCGAAACAGTTGATAATGAAAAATGGTTTGTTGGGTTTTGGAAAAAGTTTATTGTGACTTAAACCTACAGCAAACCCTATAAATAAATATGTATAAAACTCTTTGAAACAATTTTTTGTTGATGTCCGCAAAAGTCCGGGTTTTTTGCGCTAGCTGTCCCCTTTTTTTGAATTTGGAGATAACAACCCTAGTGGCGCGGAATCTCTGTACCAACGAACGAATCAAATTTACAATCGGTGCATCATCTATTCGCCGAATACCAAACTTTGAATAAAATTGTCCACGAGCAATTATGTAAGAATCAATCCTCTAAAAAAATGTCCCCACAAAGAACGCGCGATGATAGCTCGACCACTGCGACATTGTGACTGACAAATCCCCACAATCCATAATCCCAAAGGCGCCACTCTCCCTCTGCACCATTTATTACTTTTTGAAATAATCATATTTAAAAATATAAATTTGCCACCAGACACCCTTTACATTTGTAAAGTCAAAATAACTGACAAAATTTACTTCCACTGAAAATCAGTACTTTCGTCCAGTTGTTACCTTGAATAACCCATGAACCATTTAAAAATAATATTATATTCAAATTAAACTGTTTTTCATTCAAAAATAACTTTCCCGAGTACTTCCTAAATAAATTTAAGTCAGTAACTGTAATACATTTTTAAGTGTACGCTTGCACATACATAAACTTTTGCTCCAGTTCACTGTAGAGACCCAAAGCTTTTGATCAGCAAACAATAATTATTTTAGCTTATTATGCATAATTTAATAATTTTTTTTAACGAATGAGTGTGCCACACATAAAATTTAACTTTGTTTAACAAATACAAAAGCATGCAAATGAAAAATCTTTTGTTGCAAAAACAATAAATTGCACCTCGATGGTTGATGACCATAAATTTGCCAATTTGCACGTTGTGCTGCAGTTCGTTTATTGCTGGTGGACATAAAGTCAAGCATTGCATAGGACACAAATATCGGTGTCAAAGAAAGGGCACACACAGACATTCATACAAATGGACTTCTTCTCATTGTCATACAATGGACAAAATGAACATTTTGTTAAAGGTGGTTATGTGTAGGAAAAGCTTAATTGTTTTGTGCTTTAACATTGTTTTTTTTAATATTTTTATTATACCCTTTTAAAAGTGATAAGGGTACATACATATATGTATATCAGTTTGCCAATCCGTTTTCAATTTCTACAATATTCACTTGCGACCCTGCAAAATATATATATTCTGGATCCCTATAGGTTAGGGTTTTTTCCCCGGACTTTTTTTGCTTCTCGGGAAACGGGAAATCAAAAATTAAATTCCCGGGAATTCCGGGAATCTCGCTCTTTAAATAAAGAAAAATTTACAGGTTGTACTAATAAAAAAATGTTTTTAAATAAAAAATGTATAAAACTTAATACAAACATATAAAAAACTTACGAATTCAAAAAAGGAAAATATAAAGAGATCACAGTTAAACTTAACAACTCAGTCCAGGGACACATAACCAGGTAATCAAGGCGAATTCGTAAACTTTGTCCTCTGCATTTACTTTTTGTGTTTAAACGGTGGAATTTAAAAAAAAAAAATTAAAAATTTCATACGAAATTAAATGTACATTTGAAAAGTATGAATGTCAAATTTATTATAGTCAGGTGGGCTCTTGATATTACCTGTTTGACTGTAACCTGATTGTAATTATGAATAAATTTCAACCACTGTAGAATTACACCAGCGGTAAAATCTTCGTTAGGTAAAAATCCGATTTTGTTTCATATTTACGCTCGTATTTGTAATCACCCTTATTGTGATTGGCGTTGACGTAGTCGTTCTTAGTTTCTTGGTACCGTCTAACAAATACGCCAATGCTATATGAATAGCACGCTTTTCGTTTTTGTGGCGAATTCGACAACATTCGACACGACTACGCCAAACACAATTTGGCCCAACTATTACCTATAGTAGGCTTATTAAAGAATTATTTGACAATTCCCATACCTATCTCTCAAATAAGCCTTTAATTACCATACTTTGGTTTTTTATGCATAAGGAAAAAGTTTAAAAAATTGTGAATATGCTATGAAAATACTTGAAGTGCGAGGTTTTGTATGCCCCGTGATTCCCGCACGAAATTCCCGGAAAATCGGGATATGAAAATTGAGTCCCGAAAATTCCCGGGAAAAACCCTACTATAGATGGAGGAGTCGATATAGCAGATAACAGATAGCGAATTTGCGTCAAAATATCTCTGAGGCAATCACTATTTGAAATTAGCAAGATTGGTTTACCCTGCGCCGAGATAGAAGCAAAAACCTAAATTAATCCATTTTTAAAAGGAAATCCGAGCATATATCCCTGTATATCTCAGTAAACACCTGCACTCTTGCCACAAAACTCGGCACGGGTACTCTGAAGGTGGCGAATTTATTTACGGAATTTTTTTTAAGGAGCAGGGGAAGTGGTACCCGCTAAAATTGCACAAATTTGGATAAAGTTTTTCATGCGCCTAATCTAAGAAACTATAACATCTATTGAAACTTAACTAGCAACAAAGTAGTTCCAGACTAGTTCTAGGGGGAGTGGTTCCCCCCCATACAGATTCACTTTTTTTATGCAATTTTAAAAGCCGCATTCGCTATCTACTTTAAGTTCGCTACAAAAAGTAGTTGTTTTGCAATGCCTACATTTTGGGAAGAAGAAGGGAGAGCAGCAGACCCCATATAAATGAGCAATTTTAATGAAATTTTCTATACGCTATTCATCTATCAGAAACTATATCAGCTTTCGGTTTTAAATTTCCTACAAAAATTATTTGTGAATCAATGCCTTAATGCTGGAATAAAATTATATAAGTAGGAGCAGGGGGAGTGGAAGCCCCAAAACAAATTAAAATTTTTTATAAAATTTCTTATGTGCTTTATTTTGGAAACTAAAGCTGCTAAGAATCAAACGCCCCCATACAAATGAACATTTTCTATTAAACTTTTGATATAAAAAATCTCGAAAACTGTTAAAACTATCGACCTTCTGCAAGGTAACTGTGATTTTTTTATTTAAAAGAAAAAAAATTTTGCAGGGCCTTAGAAGTAGTATCACCCATAAAAATTTTGTAAGGTTTTCCTTATGAAAAACTAGAATAGTTATCGAATTTAACCCGACACAATAAGTACAAAATAAATAAAATAAATTTTTGCAATTTAAAAAAAACATCCATTAGATTGTATTACACTAACGCTTTACAAAAAGTAATTTTTAGCAGCAACAACAAAAAATTGAAAACATAAAAGCTTAAGTAACAGGATTTAAATAATTAAAAGGTTTCCTGCCGGTCACTAACAAACATGCTGCTGGTTGACCAAACTGGCATTCGAACTCACTAGCTGGGCAGCCAAGTAACCAAACAGTGTCGGCTTGGTTGATTTTCTGTTACTCCCTGGCTGCATAAATGTTATTGTTGGTTGCTATTGAATTTGAATTTTTTTTAATTTTCAACATGCATATGACAACGTAATCAATTTGGCGCCCAATAAAACATTTATAAGCCTATAAGTACAAATGGAATTTAGTATTATGTGTAGCGTTTTTGTTGTTATTGCTACTACCTCTGCCGGTAAAGTCGCTCCTAGGCCACGTCTGTCAACTTTGGTGTTGAAATTCTTTACCTTTCCTTGTGCTTTTGTGCTTTGGTAAATTTCTACTAAATACATACATAAATATGACACTAATACACACACGTTTATAAAATTTACAGTTCATAGTATAGGCTTAAATGAAAATCCATTATCGTTGGTATGTGGTGTACTGGTACGTGTAAGTATGACATATAACCAATACAATTAGCATAACAATATCACTGGTGGAAGCAGGGAAAGAGCGAGGGACAAACAGGACTCACATAAATAAATAAACCATTTATAAGAGGCATAAATGTGTGTAAAATGGTGTTGCTTGAGTGCCTGTTAAGTTATTTAAACAGGAATCAGGTTTGTTAATACCTTAAAGCTTTTGTTTTAAGCGCTGCAAATTGCAAGTTTTCATACTAAGTTTTAGTGGCATTTAAATTTTAATTCTCCCTCCATATAAGCCAGTTAATACACACACATTTAGCACATGATCTTGCATGCATCATCTAATTTTTTCTTTGTTGCAAATGTTTCTTTTAGCTTGCGAAACAGGCTAAACAAACCTTAATGTATTTTATAAGTTGCATTAAGTTTTAATGAGGTAAGAACTTGAGCCAGTATCAAATATAAACGCGCTTAAGCCTGGGTTTTGTAAAAACATTCAAACTTTTTAATATAAAAAACTTATGTTTATTTAAGAAGCGCCCTCTCGGTCACCTATGCCGGTGAATCTGCAGCCTAGCGCAGTGGAAGACAAAGTGTTCCACAGACCGTTTCTCTCCCTCACCTCCGCATAACCCGCAGAAGTTCGGAAAATTCCTATCCCATTTTCTTGTCACATATCGCACATAGCAGTGCTCTGTGAGAGTCCTAATTATACACCTCAAAACATTGCTGCTGTCCAGCATCGGTCATAGAAGCCTGAAAATCCCACAATCAGCTCTGTCTCTACAGTTTAGGACAACTTTGTCCATTACTCAAGCTTTTATAAATTTACAATAGTAAACCATTGGTAGCCTTACTGGCTTACCACCCAGCACAATATCCTCGGCCGATTCCCACCTCAGCAATTCATCAGCAGTCTGATTACCGGTAACATTAATATGACCTGGCACTCAACAGACCCCAACCTCGCGTGTTGCCAAAATCGCTCTAAGACTATGTTTACAGTCATCCACAAATCTAGACCTGACAATGTCCCACTAAAGTCTTAAGCCTATCCCGACGAAGATTTTTACGTCCCCTCTTCCCTCCGCGGCTTTCTTTTCTGTAGGACATCCCTACTTTTGTATCCAGCACCGGTGGCCATATCCATCTTCGATCCATCAGTGAAGACTGCACACCCCTCCATTAGCCTTTCGGATCCCTTCCATACTTTGCCATCCAGAAACACTACCTGAGTCAAGATTCGAAAGTCAAGTTTCGCGACCAGATGGTCAGTTAAACCCGACTGCCCCTGTAATGCCTGGCACATCACAACTCTGAAATTTTGACAAGAGCTTCCTTATGTTGTCCCTTTCCAAGTCCCTCCATCATACAAGCCCACCGTACGTATGAACTAGTAAATGTAAATGCACTTCACCATAACCCGTTGCAGCCCCCAGTTCTTTCCTTTGTAGCTTCAACAGGCATTAAAAGCCTTTCTAATATGATACCTAGGGAAGAGGAAATAGGCGCGCCCAAAATTTAGTTGGAAAGACTCAGTCCTGTAAAACCTTTCCAAACTCAACGTAATAAGCAGGAGAAGAACACAAAAGAACGAGGTGCTTTAAAATCTACTCCTAGTTGGACCAGTGACGCATATGGATTGCTATAAATAGCCGACTTAGTAAAGCAGTCATTTTAAATAGCACCATGATTCATGTAAACAATTTTTCACGATACACATCAGAGAGTTTATCGTTGAAATTAAAAATAAATTAAAAATTTTTAAATAAATAAAGAAAACATAAATAAAATAACACGCAAGAATTTTCGAACTCCCTCCTAACGATAGCTTACGTAGTTATGGGAGTAGGAAAAAGTAGGTTTTTGATCGCCGCTAATGTCCGGCCCTAGCTACCAAGAGGCATAGATTTCACGTGTTCTAAGGGATGACACACCTGACTTTTCTTAATTACATTTTTAAAACTTTTAATTTATAATTAAAAATATCAGTATCGTGCGTACAGCTGTAATAATGGAACTACCAATTGATAAACAATTTTACAATTTAATCCATAAATTGATTTTTATTCAACCTAATTATAGTTTTTATTATATATTTTAATTTTTTTCCTTTGCAGTCGCCTTTTCAACTTCTTCGTCTATCCCAAATGGTGAGTTAAATATTTTATTACAAAAACTTATTTATTTATTTTAATTAAATTTTGAATAAATTTTTTTTGTCGTACTGTTGATTTTATCTATTCTCCCCCGCGCGTACAAATCTTCGATGACTAAATAAAATTTTATGTTTTACAATCCTTCCATTCCAATCTTATCATACACGTTGTTTTAAAAGAAATGTTTTTTTATATTCTTAATCGCTACTTTAATAGCGCACACACGTCGCTTGTAAAAAATATAAATTTTTGTTTCTTTAAGTGACATTTTTACACATGAAAATGGCTAAAGTTACAAAGTTTGTATAAAAAACGCAATGTAGAGTAAAACAGACATTATAATACCATTAACAATTTAATTAAAAAATTATTTTAGTTGTTGTTGTTGAAAAAGCCTTAAGTAATAGAAAAAATATAAATAAAAAAATACTTGAAAGATAATAAAAAGTAATAAAACATATAAAAATATACACCTTGCAAACACGCATATAAACAAGGTGTTAATACAAATGCCAGCGATTTAAATGTATGCGTTAAACAAAAAATTATTTAATCTATTAAAATTAAAAACAGTGATTTGCAAATGTGTAAGCCAAATTCTGAAATCAAGGACATCGTTAGTTTCATTAATGTTGTTAGAGAAAAATTCTAAATTTAAATATAGGCTAGTGACAATTTAAAATTTCGTTTATATATAACTTTTAAATGAAAAGATGTTTACTGTCATGATACACCCAGAAAATTATTACAGTAACTGACTGTAAGTTATTAAGGAAATATTCCTTAAGGAAATTTAAAAATGAAGAAACAAATAAATTGTATTATAAAAATTATTGAATTAGTTTGCACAGTTATTTACTAACAACGACTCACAAAACTACTGGGCTTCAGTTGGATTTAATTTTTTCAGTTATTTTTTACTTTTGAAAGAGTCAAACGACTTTAATGGTTGGACAACAACCAAATAACAGTTAACTTTGCAAGTATTTTTTCTAAATCATTTTTTCACAGTACTAGTTTGTAAACAACAATTTTTTAATTAACAAAAGAGTTTTAAATAAAAAAATGTATTTATTCATTGCCCCTTTGTTATTTCATCGTTTTGTCTTAAGACAATAAGTGTAAAAACGCTTCATTACAGAAAAGAAATTCCGTTTGCCTTTCTGGATAACATGCATGTAAGCTATATAGGTGGCGTTATTACCATTTAAAGAGTGCTAATGGTGAAAGCCCGTAGTTAATTTCGAAAATATATTCTATATGGCTAATGCTGGTAAAAAAAATTTAAAATAATTCTTAGCAAAAAAAAAATTTAACTCAAAATGAATTTAGACCCTGTGGGCAACGATAGCAAAATGAAAATTTTTGTGGTAAAATATGTACGGTTTCTGCTGTGTAAAACTTTATCTTTTTTTGACATTAATAAAATTTGGACGTTTATATAAAATACCAAAAGAAGAAAAAAAAAAACTGAATACAAAATTAACCAAATTCTTATTTAAAGAAATTACTTGCTACTTCTCATTCTAATTTCCACGAAATAGTTTTTGCAACACAAAACGGGCAAAGCCATCAGGTAACATGATAGAAATTTGTGTTTTAATAATATTTGATAATACGTATTTGTGATGTGTAGAAATAAAAAAAAAATAATAAAAAAAAAAACAGAAGTGTTGATCTGTGCATATATTTTTTTTCTAGATACCAAATGGGTTGAGCTATAGGGTGATTTCGGGTTTTTGGGGCTTCAGTCCATAGCACTTAACAAAAACTATTAAATAAATCTTATATATCGTAACACTGCGAATGTCTTTCAAAAACATAACTTTTTTTCCTTTTTACTGTTTGCCTTTTTAAAAAAATAATTTTCCATTTTATATTATTTTTTGATCTATAATTTTTTTTTTTTTTAATTATTAAAAATTCTTCTAGCCCCCCCTGGGGGTATTGAAATTTTATTTACCTCAGAACTGTCAAAATTTTACTTACATGTATAATTTGCCACCGTTACGCACACAGCCTAATATCAAAATAATAAGAAGTAAAATTTGTCAACATAAGTTATTTCTTAACATTTCTGAAAGCAATTTGTAAGCATGAGAGTAGGGAACTCTACTTGAATTTGGAAAGAGCAACTCATAGTGAAATTATTGATCAGGTGGTGTTACGAGCACAGCTAATCTACTTTTTCATGCCTAAGTCGAGGCTGGGTCAAACGTTGTTTACTTTTACATATCTTTTTTGACATATGAGCCAACGAAAACTACAACAAAAACGAAAATTTTATTCACCATAAAATTGTTGTTGTAGAATCACCACCACCTGATACATTAATTCACCTTGGAACAACTCCTACTTATTACCGATGTAATGACATAAAAAATGAATTATAGAATTTTCTGCAGGTTTGCTTTGTAGTTTTTGAATTTAAACGAGCTTTTTAATTAATTTAAATAAATATAAAATGTCTTATTAAAAGGTTTCTAAATGAATATCCAGTTATTTTAAGTTGCATTCCCAGTTTATTATAATTAAACTATTTTTTGAGTGTAGAGGTGGGTCCGTGATAATAGCTCAATTATGTTGCTTAAGATTAGATATTGTCTACTGGCACATAAACAGCGTTGCCTTATGTTTTTTAATATTTCGTACAATTAGGCAGACAGAAAGCTCTATTTTCTAGGTAGAAGTTGTAATCAAGTATGTATAAAAGTTTAACCCTTTAAAGACACATATTTAGGCTTAACTTCTTTAAAAACTTGTCCTAAAATTTTTAAACGTTTATTTTAATACATCTGAGCGACGGTTAGGTAAATTCACAGCTTTAAAAATCTCATAGATAAATTTTCTACTCTTTAATACTTAAATGGGATTTCTCCCCTCAGTTAATAAAATGTTCGGTAAACAAACAGAAGTCAAAAAATAAAATAAATGTTTTTGCAAAACAAAATCCGTTTTCAACACTTGAACACGTTCGTTTCTACAACAAACTACCAAAAAACCAAACTCATTTCGATTGTGGCCCAGTAGTGGTGGAAGCCAAAGCACCACTCCTTTACATTGCAAACATTTAAACATGTTTAGTCCTGTGAGGTTTTTTAGCAAAGACGCAAAACAGAAGAACTAAGATATAGATACACTACAGCTTCAAGGGGTTAGAGTAAGAAGGAAATTAAATCAAAAGATATATAGAACAATAAAATATGTTGATTTATACAATTGAATATATAAAGGTTTCCTTTTGCAGCGTTTTTTCTTTTGTTTTGTGTGTTTTTTTCTTGCTGCATTTGAATGCATTTGGAAGATGTGTGGGGTGAGAAAAGAGTCATGTCAGCAAATATTTCTAGCTTCTATGAATAATATATGTTTAATAATATCGTATGAAAATATTAAAGAAACATTATTTGCAAATGAACCTTTAAATTTTTCAAATAGAAATTAAAAAAAAAATTATTCCAAAATACTTTTTGCCTTAGTTAAGGATAAGTTATTAACTTTAACATTATTAAGAAGGCGTTTTTCTTTTAGTAAAAATCTAATCAATTTGTAGATCTAATATTCTCTTATGGGCTCTTTCTAGTCCTGTAGGGTGTGAACAAGATAAAACGTCTTTAATTATTTAATCTAAATTAACGCTAAGTCACAATCCCAGTAAACCATGTCTTTAAGACGCTTCTCACGACGAGTTCAATACCAAAGGCAACCCTAAAGGATATACTAAGACAAGT
Source organism: Melanophora roralis (assembly GCA_963583895.1). Taxonomy (NCBI): domain Eukaryota; kingdom Metazoa; phylum Arthropoda; class Insecta; order Diptera; family Rhinophoridae; genus Melanophora; species Melanophora roralis. Next base: position 30,212,468 of record OY757190.1, on the reverse strand, counting down.
TTTAATACAAATAGCCGGAAAATCGTACGTGGCCAGAAGGGCGATAAAATCTATCATCAAGCTATTGATGTATTTAAATTTTTTAAAAATTAAAAAAATGTTTAGACATCTTTAAAGACAACACCACCTCGATGATTTTGCCAACTGGTATATCCACTCTAATAAAATTAAAAAACATTTTTAAGGAATTAGAACATTAAACGGAAGTCATGAAGTCATAATGTTATATTTTACATTGTGTAGAAGGACTTACGCACACACACACAAACATACACACGCACGTTTACACATATTTCTAATGAATGAATGCATTTTCACTTTCCTTTTTTGTGTTTGTGTTAAAAGTAAAAAAATTAAACCAACCACATTTTATGCAGTTTGAAAAAGGAAAAGAAAGGCAATGATTAATGATTTCACTTCCGGTTTTTTAGTTTGGTTTTTTTAATATTAAAGTGGTTTATACTTTATTTAAATAATTTAAATATAAGTTTAACACCCACTTAATACATTTTTCATAAAAACAAAATACTTGTTCCAGACAATTTATATTGAAATAACTTAAAAGAAATATACGTTTGGCAGAAGGAAAGGTTTTTTCTATAGTTAAAAAGTTTGTTATAAAAAGTTTTTTAAGCTCAACAAGTAAGAGCGCTACATTCGACTAAATCGAATCGGAGTTGTTAAAATAAAGTTTCACAAAATTTGACCGCTTTTATGGGTGCTATTGCAGAATGTAGATATTCTAGCAAAATTACTTTAGAGCGGTGATCCGCAAATCCGCACACGCGTGTGCGTGCTCTCTGAGCATTGAAGAGTGTAAGCATGGCGGAATAAAAAGGTAACCTCGTTCCTACAACGACAACTTCCTGTAAACATTTTGCATGCATTTTGTTGTTGCTAAATTCCAGCTTGGTTGTCAAATATGTTTTGATCACACGAACATAAGTTGGAAAACATATGGCGGATATAAAAGTCAGCTGATAAGTTACTCCTACCTTGTGCAATATACCTTGAGTTAAAGAATAAAAAAAATAGGTTTTGCAGTCTCTTCGTCCAGACGACCAGTATGACCAGCTATTATTTTCAAAATGTTTAATGGACAAATTTTTAAATTACATTCAATGATTGGTTTAACTTATATCTGCGAGTCTTCATGTTCGTTATAAAAGAAGTAAGAAACGAAATAAACTAATAAATAAACATGTCAAAGGTCTTATCCGCAAAAAATACCGTCATTTAATATCTATGAGATTTTGTAAAACTAAGTAGTATGGCAAAATTGTTTCGAATTTATGAAAATTTTACTTTTACATAGGCTAAACTTTTAATATTACACTTCCAAAATTTTTTTCAGTGCAATTCTATCATTTTTAAAACTTTCAACTATGGCCACCCTGGTGCCATAAGAGACAAATAATTACGCTCAAAAACAAACAATCAACACTATCAAAACATATAAATGTATTGGTGTGCCAATCTCTGCTCTAAAGTGAAAAAATGTTGCCATACAACTTAGTCCTAACTTACAAATTAAGATATTTACAGCCAAAAGACGCTACTACCGTTAAAAGAGTACTGATGATGAAATTGCGTAGCTGCTTTCGAAAATGCATTTTACTCGGCTAGTAGCGGTAGAAAGAACCTGCTTTTTTTTAAATTAAAAAAGTTTCTTTCAACATTAACGGAAAAATATTAATTCCTTCTAATAAAAGATTAGTTCAACAAAAATAAAAAATTTGCATAAAAAATATCATAAAATTTATGTCATTGTACGAAGCTACCACTTCCCTTGCTTTTATTACCAAAAAAATTGTAATAATAAAAGTTCCCAAATAAGTTGTACATCTATGCAAAACGTACTGCAAACAGTGGACATAGTTTACTGAAATGTTTTGGGATATTATAGGCATAAGTTTTGTCCATTTTCTATTTTGCTGGTTTTATATAGCAATTTTCCCAGGAATATTTCTGAAAGTTTTACAGTAAAACTTGGTCCGTTGGTTTGACTTTGCCCCACATAGTCGGACTTGACCGATTATTACTGCCTTGTTTCGAGTTAATTTTTTATTTTTTTTGTTGCTTATTTCTGTAGTGTCCTGTAATTTATATATAAAAAAATAGTCTCGTGTCAATTAGATTTTCGTGTTTGTTTTGAAAATTAAATTTTTATTTGTAAAATAACATCTTCAACTTGTTTACATTGTGTAGAAAATAGTTTTGACAGAGAAAAAAATGTAAATGAAAGTGTTGAAATATATTTTTTAATTGAAATTTTTATATGTTTTCACATGATTTTCATTTGCATACATTGTTAAAAATGTCCATACACACACAAAATACATTGGCATACATAAGTATGCATATATCTGCATATATGAATACCCTTATGGAAACGTGGGGCAAGTGGGTCCATATCATCACTTTTGCCAACTATTTTGGTGCCTTTTTCACGACATTAACAACAAGGGGTCTGCGCTATAAAACTGATTCACATACACAACACATAGTTATTTTAAATGACACACACATGTTAATAGTGGATATAGCAAAAAATATGCCTAAATGATTAGTAGAACTGCAGACTAAAATATATAAAAAGTATTAGTGAATCAATATCTACATATTACCTCAAACGAACTACCTTGTCAATAGCACCAAAGTCAAAAGTCACAAAAAATTTAATGACACGCAAATGTTTGGCTGGTCAGTAGTACTGCTGTCAATGTCAGTAGTGAATCACTGAGTTTCACTGCTAGCATTTTCTGAATGGTATACACAACTAATTATGTATGTATGCTTATGAGTCTTTTGCAGTTTTTTTTACATCTTTACAGTTCGTAAATTTTTATTATGATTTCAAAATGATTTTCCTTTTAACACATACTTAAATGTTTGTTGCATTTTGCACTTAACTTTTTATTTTGCAACATTTTCAGTCTTTGTATTTTACATACATAAATGCATGATTATTTCTTTCTAAACATGCAACTTTAAAGAAGTTTAAAGTTAATAATAAATTATAGGTAAAGAAGGTCAGCAAACTAGGTTTGCTCTGTACTTCCACCTTGTAAGTTAATTATAACTTTAAAAATTGGTTAACTATGATAATGGAAGAAGGGGTTTCATTTTTATATAGATGAAGTCATCCTGACGTACAAAAATAAGGTTAAAGATTTTCAATATCGCTTGTGCTAGAAATATTTTTGATCGATAAGTACTAATAATACGACTCTGTTGGGCTTTAGGAGGTACATATGTATACTTATCGGATATAGCTTATCAGCCATATGGAGAGTATAAAAATTAGACTGGAAAACAGAAAACAGTTTTAAGGTAGCTTCAGACCAATGTACTGAGTACTTAAACATGCCAAGAACTAAAAAATTATGAAAAGGAACAAAAGTGTAAAGCTCACTTCATGTGCCAAAAAAATGCGTAATTGCTCAGCTTTCTTCATATAAAAAAAAAATTTTCTAACCCACAACATTTTTCATTTCATCAGAGTTGCATTTTTATGGAACTAGAAAAGAAAATCAGGCATAGAAGCTGAAAACTTCTGTTTTACATGAAAGATTTTTTGAAAGTAAAAAAAATTCAACAATCTGAGGGAGCTAATACTGAAATTTAAACTGCAAATGTTACAAATGCAATGACCGTAAATTGTATGCAAAAAAAAAATAAACAAATAAATAATTAATCTCAAAAAATTAATTATATTTTTTTTCAAAAAATAATAATTATTTTTTTGGCAGAAATAATAATTATTTTTAAATTATTATTGTCATAAACGTTAATTTTTTGTTTTTTTTTTGTCAGTTTTTTATAATTTTAATTAACGAATAGCTATTATTTGGTGACTAAACATAAAAATCAAAAAATAATTATTATTATTTTATTATTGTTATTATTTTTGAGAGACATTTAATAAAAAAAATTTAGAAAGCACCTGATTTAAAAAAATATAGCTTAAGACCTTTAAGACTTTCCGATGCTTCCTTGCAAATACTTTTTTACAATGCAAATTTTAAAATAATAATTATTATTTGCAATCTCTGATAAAAAATAAATAATTCTGATAAAAAAATATTTTAAAATGTTAAATAGTGTAAATAATATACATTGTTATATAATTAATATTACTTGGGTAAAAATAATATATACAGCTTTTGTACTTCACATACTTTTGATTTTATTTTAAATGTAACGCAGAAATTTTCGATCTGACTTTTTGACAATCACAAAAAAATCGCTTTGTTTTTCTCTTGAAAACTATAATTAAAATCGTAAGACTTTTGCAAGAGTCTAAAGGCAGCCCAGTAAAATGTTTTTAAATTTTTTTTTAGGCAACAAGGTAATTAGGTCACTATGAAAAAAAAAATTACCATTTGGTAAATGCTTTTATAATAATATTTGTGGTAAGACATGCCAAAATACAATAATGATATTAACTTTGCGGGAAGCTTTTGTTTTAATGACCCTAAATTTTTTATTTAAATTTTAGCTATTGCTTGGTAACTAGTTACTTGATTGTTTTTGGTAAGCATATTTGTAAGCAGGAGTCGTGAATTTCGAAACAACTCAAACAAAATGAAATAGTTATTCAGTCAAAATGTAACTAGTGTTTCTTCATCTCTAATATAGGTTGTTAACTTACTAGGTAAGCTAAGGTTTTGCTGGGATAATTTAGTTTATTATGTAGTAGGGATTGCCCAATTTTATATTTTAGTTACAAAAATTTAGTTGGTAAAATTAAAGGCTATGGCCCTAAATAATTGTAATTTTACAAAAACCGATGCAATGTATTTACTTTCTGTAAAATGTGTTTTTTTTTTATTACCAAATCAAATACTAGCGAAGGTGGCTTTACATGGTAATAGAAAGTATTTAGACTTTGTAGAATCAAAAAAAGTTCTCTTCTTGTTTAAGAAAGGAGAATAGAAATCATGTTTACGCGGATGGTTTTGGCAAAATCAACGGGTTTTTTATTGCTTTTGTTTATTTTTGTGGTAACGGCATATGGTTAAAACTTCACAATATTAACCACAACAACATTAACAAGTTCTGCATTGATTTTCATTTTTTGTGTTTTGTTTCATAAAATGTAGCTACCTTCATTAGATGTTGTTAAGGCTGCCTAATTTTCACATTTCTGATGTGATGAGAATACTTCAGTTTTTAAAATGATTTAAAAAAACATTAGCCGAACACTTGTCAAGTTTTGTATCCGTATTCTCTCCTACTTAATATATTATGCTTTTACATGATGAGATTTTGTTTTATTAAGCGACATGCCACGTAATACATGTAATACCATGTAAGGGCACCTTATGTATCAAATCTTTTTCTATTTAAGTTTAGCCTAGTATCTAACTTTGCAATAATAACAGCTCGAAAGTTTAAACATTTTTTTGTCTCAAACTATGTTCTTTTATTACTCTGCCTCATAATATATTATGCAGTATAATGTGCAGCTTCAAAAGTATTACCAACAATTTTTTGGCACTACTTAAGCGGTTTTTGCAGCTGGCAGTGAGTTTTATAACATTTTTTTTTGCATTTTTTAGTTGTTTGCACATGCAAGTTTGATGCTGTTGTGTATGTTTCATGATATTTTAATTCAAGATTAAAAGTTTTAACCGCACACTTTTATTTTAAACGATATTTACCTTTTAAAAGATTTTATTATGTTTTGACATAACCTAAACAAGACAAACAACGAACAGCAAACAAAAAGTGTTTTAACCAGTGAAAAAGCAAAAAAGTTTCTTATAAAACGCCGACCGCCAACCACTGTGAAAATTTTTAATCGAAAAATTCAATTAAAAAAATCATCAACAACAACTGCATACAGTGATTTTCATATGTCAAGGGTTTCATGTTTTGTTTTAAAGTTAACAAAACAATTTATAAAAACAATGAATTCCTATTTTAATCGATATATGCTAGGCAGGTTAAGAGATTCCCAAAAAAGGGGAACAATAGCTGCATGCCTTAATATATAAATTTAATCAAACAACTGCTTAGTAAAAACGTGCCTCTAATTAGAATCCTTGGTAGTCCTAGCGTTAAGTTTTAATATTTAATTATGTGCCTTAAGTGACAGGATTTTTTCAGAAATAATTCATTATCAAATTCTGTTTAGGTAAACATTAATTTTTCAAAATATGCTAAAGATGTAGCTTTTTCAACAGCTTCAAAAACAAAAGTTTAGGTACCGCTGCTGATTCCTTATAATAAGCGCTTATACTAACTCGGTTAACTCTTGAACTTTAAATAAGTAAATTTTGTTGCACTAAACGTGTGTGTATTTAACATTTTAGCTTTAATTGCCTTTTTTATTATTGTTTGCCCTACACCGTATTTGGTGAGGGTAAGATACTACGTTCGTGTTGGCATGAGGAACACTTTAAAACAATTCACTTTAAATTTCACTGACGAACATTACATATATTATTTTAAAAATGTATAAAGTCTCACAAAAACCAGTCTCCGTTTCCTTTGTGATACCTGGGGAAGAAAAAAATTTAATTGTCCTCAGTAAAAAGATTAAGATAAAAAAAAAGAGCAAATATATATTGCGGGCAATAAGCACCTCGTAGTGGTCCCTGTCTTCGAACCAACTACTATCTCTTATAAAGGATGATAGACTAGCTAGGCCAATGTTGGCCTTATCCTCCAGGCTATCCAGTCTGTTGACACTAAAGTGTCTTATCCGAATGTTACCCAGTGCCGGATGAAGCACAAGATGTACTGTATACACTTAGCTTCCTCTGCATCGAAATAGCTTCTACAGAAGTCCTTAAAAGCAATTCCACTCTGCTGGCAGAGTATCAAATCAACAGTTTCCGGCAATTGCGGCCACGGTGTCAATTATCCTTCGTTTATTCAAATCGAGGAGAGACTTGGAACATCACAAATCTATCCCTAGCCAGATTGTTTGAGTGATTCCACATCTAGGCTGGTTGGGCCATCTAGCTCCTTCGTTTATTGCGAAAATATTCACCTACGTGGATTTTACAGGAGGAGTAGAGCATGCCATAAAACTTCCAATCCAATTTTGCACCATTCCTAGCAGGTGCATCGGCAACATAGTTTCCTGTGTTGGTCCTGAGTCCTCTCACCCACGCCAGGGTTATGTTAATATGTCTCGCCATCCAGTTCAAGGATACCCGACTTTCGCGGACTAGTTGTACTGCAGAGTTTACATCAGTAGTGGACCTGATGGCGGCATGGCTGTCAGTAAAAATTCGATATTTCTGCCGAAAATCCTGTAGTACCGTAGCCAGTTTTTCGTTTTGCTTATCGCCTACAGTTCAGTCTGCAATACACTACTTCCATCCAGAAGCCTGAATGAAATCCGGATTTCTGCTTTTGCAATGAATATGCCTTTACTGGCATCAATTTTCCTCCCAGACTCATCTGTATATAAAACCAGATCGACAGGTCCAGAGATCCGCTCCTACCTCTGAAATAACTAAGGCAAATTTCCTGCAGAGAAAAGGTTCCGGTGTGCGGTAGTCAACCAGATAGGCAACAAAATCAACAGTACCGATAATACTTGCATGGCCCCATTCCCTGTGTTGGAAGCCTTAAATATATATAATCACAAAGTTTTAACAAAATCGTTGAAGTAGAAGTAAAGGTATACAGAGTTAAGTTTTTATATGCCAGGCACCCTTTACTTTGTGTCCGAAATTTCGACTATGTAGAGGCTATATATGCACACCAAGTTTTAAGAAGTCAGTTTCGTTAAAAAAAGAAAACTTTTACCTGTAACACCCTTCATCGGTTAGACGTGATTGCCAATATTTAAAGCCATATAAGGATTACTTTGTACCATTTTTGCGATCGGTAGCTGTTACATATAATGTGCGAGATTTGGAATTGCAAAAATTTATACAAATTTTTCTCTTGTATGGTTGGTGCAGCCTTCTCCCTTCCTCCAATCCAAATTGTTGTGAGAGGATTCAATTCTTATAAAAAATTAAATTTTTGCATTTCTAAGGAAACTTTCTCTATTAAAAATATAAATTGTTTTTCTAAATGAGCTTTTTATCTCCAATGACTCTACACCAGAGCTGTAAAAGATTGACTCATTTCTGCATTTTAATTCAAAAGAGTTACACAAAAAAATGAATGATTCATTTGGTAAACATGTAAAATGAATTAAAATGTGAATCATTCAAAAAGATTTAAACATATTTTGAATGATTCTTTTTTGCCAAAATATGAATTGTGTTAAATTTTGAATCTTTCTTCTATGAGTTAAAGGAAAGAAGCTGCAATTCATTTTTTAATTCTTTTTTTTAAATTGGGAAAAATTATAGCAAAAGTCAAGTTGTAAAATTTGCAATTGAGTAAAGAAGCGATTGGCACTGGAACAGGAGCAAAGAAATAGTAAGAAAGTAACCATTCCTACAAACTAAATAAGAAGTATATTTTGTAAGCAGCGCCAGTACGCAAGTTTTACACTTTTTTTATTGCTTTTCTCATAACAGTAACAAACTACAGAAATGCAGAGATGTTGACGCAGGAGATAAGGAAAAATAGTAGGCGAAAAAGATTTTAATTTTGTAATAAAGGATTACATACATATGTATGTGTTATGATAAGTGTTGTCATATTGTAACATTTAACTTTTATTTATTTAATTTTTGACATGTTAATAAGATTCCTATTTGTATGGGGTTTCCCCTTTATTAAAGCAAATTAAAAGCACAACATTGTAATAATTGGAACCACAAAGCGCATGTTCAGCTTGGATTTTTCTAAATTTTATGTTAAAACCCTGATAAATAAACATATATGTATTTTACATAGCTAAAAGGATTCTTGGAAATATAACATGACAACACCGACTATGATCAATGTTGTTTTTGTTGTTTTTTGCGTCACATTCCTTTATTTTCTTTGGTTTGACAATTTGCATACAAATGTAGAGATGTTGCAGCAGGAGATGAGGAAAAATAGTAGGCGAAAAAGATTTTAATTTTGTAATAAAGGATTACATACATATGTATGTATTATGATAAGTGTTGTCATATTGTAACATTTACCTTTTATTTATTTAATTTTTGACACGTTATTAGGACGCATATTTTTTTAAGGTTTTTCCTATAATAAAACAGTTTAAAAGTAAAGCGTTGTAATAAATGAAACTACAATGCGCATGTTCAACTTGGATTTTTTTAAATTTAATGTTAAAACCCTGATAAATAAACGCATATTTTTCATAGCTAAAAGGATTCTTGGAAATATGTAAACATGACAACACCGATTATGATCAATGTTTTTTTTGTTGTTTTTTGCGTCGCATTCTTTTCTTTTTTTTGTTATGAGTGTTTGTTGTAGCAATTCATTGATGATAAAGGGTTTCTTGATAATGTCATTTATACCTGCAGATACAAATTTTAAATGTGTACAACAATGTGTGTAGCCAATAGGTAAGCATATACAATTTTATTAGTGATAAAACCCCATTTGAAAAATAATTTAAAAAGCAATAAAAAACATTTTTCTGTAAACTGTGTCTGATATAAATATTATGTTCTTTATTAATATTTGTGACTGTCCACTTGCTTGTCTGATAAGCCTGCAAATTTAAAAGTACATTTATTTACAAATATTTTAATAATAACTCAAAAAACTGAAAATTTTATTAGGTAAAAACACAAACAATATATTCTTATTTACCTATGCAATATTTTGTAAATAACTAGCTTCTGACAAACAAACAGCAAAGAACCAAAAAATTTATTATTGTTCTTGTTCTTAGGCAAATAAATCAAACGCTTGCCATATTTATCTTATATGCCCATCAACGATAAATACCTACATCAAAAATCCCAATATATTATCAGAAAAAATTATTTTTTGTTTTATATTTTTTTGTAAATTAGTTGATGTTTATTAAATAACAAAGCTTTATATTTAAAAGTATTATAATTGTTTGTTAGATATGTTTTATAAGCCATTATTGACTTTCAGCAAAAGCAGTTTTTCGAAGTTTTTGTCTGATATAGAACCACGCTTAGGTACATTAAGCATCGTTGCATAAGAAAACAATCTTTCTACGGCAGCAGACGAGGGCAATGGCGAATTATACTTAAGAAAAGCATTTTTGATAAACGGGTATTTATTAAGCATACTTAATGGCTTTGAAGCATCCGCCAAATAGGCTAAGAATTCCGCTTCAACTGGCGATTCAGAGTCACATATTTGCTCTTCAGAAGTTTCTAAGAAATTAATGAAGTAAAAATAACATCAAAATAAAATGAGCTTCTTGGCACAATAATAGATTATTACCATCTAAAGAAAATTCGAAAAAGCTTGAAACATTGACTTTAGATGGAGTCGGTACATATTGCTTTACTTGGCCAGCCATTGCAACCACAGCATGCTTTGCTATTTTTATAACTTTAGCTTCAGTTTCTGTAATATATTTCGGGTCTATTGCCTTTACCCATAGACACTTTACTTCTGGACATAAAACTGACGCTACAATTGCTGACTCGCTGGTTGTGTCCAACTTTATATATGACGAAAAACGTGTCTTAACGCTCTCTATGATTTTGCCTGCCATTGTTTTTAAGTATTTGCTGCCAGCACCTATATGTATTTTGGTGTATTTTGTAATGATGGTGGCCAAGGATGGCAGCAAACATCCGAAGATCATGCTTTCTTCCCTTTAAAGAAAGTCTATAGCCTCTTCTATAGGTTGCAAAAGCACAACATATTTCGCTAAATATTCAAGGTCTTCCTCCTGAAATTTTTCAATACCTAGTTTTTGGCATAAATCAAACAGTTTTTGCCTGTGTGAAAGCAGGCTTTTAACGGAATCGTATAACGAGTTCCATCGCGTTACCACAGGGCATTTAAGCTGGGAGCCCAATATTGATTTGATTTCCGCTGATGACTTTGGTCTGTTGACTTTTGACCATAACGCGCTGCATTTCTTTAAAATCTTAAACAAATGGATAAAATTGTTATTATTAAAGAGTTTTACTTCCAAAAATATAAGGTTTCGGTCTAAAGGCGAATTATCTATACTACAATAAATTTTAATTAAGTAAAAAGTAAGTGTTTTAAGGATATCAACTTACTTCCTTATGCTTATCATGAACTAAATTATTTGTTTGTAACAAATTGTTGAAATCTGTCGTTGCAATTAGATTCAACGTGTGTGACGCACATCTAATATGATTTGGTAGAAAGCCCTCTAACCTTCTGTTTGCCGTGTAAGTGATATCAATTTCGATCTCATATTCTTCTTCATATTCGTTTAAAAACTTGTCTTGGTTCACAATGCCGAATTCCAAGAATGCCTTAACAAAATTGCTTCCATTATCCGTTGTAGTTGCGATCAAGTTATTATTATTAAGACCGTATTCTTCATGGATTTCGCTGATAACATGGCAAATTGCATCAAAGATCAAAGGAATGAATACCCGCAAAACGTTTGCAAGCTACTGAAACTGATTTTCGTTTAAAAGTGTCAGAAATCCAATGAACTGTAAAGCCAAAAAAACTTCTATGCTTAGTTGACCAAATGTCAGCTGTTGAACAGAAGTAGTTACCCCTTTTTATAATTTCCCTGAAATTGGTCTTAAGAGACTCAAATGTGTTGTCTATGAGCTTCACAATAGATGGTCTGCTCATGACAGTGAGTTTTGGATTTGCAAAACTTAAGAGGTTTTTGAATGATTGCGACTCTACTAAAGATACTGGTAGCATATTTTTTGTAATAAATCCCAATACAAGCTTATCAAAAATGAGTTGTTTTGTAGGCGTAAATTTTGCTTCTTGTTTTAGCTCTTCGTATTGGACAAATTTTTTCAAATGTTGCTGGCGCAAATGACGAACGAAATTGGATGTTACATTAGGTGTTCCAGTAAGTATTTTATTACAATTTAGGCACCTTGCTGAGATTTTCTCAATTTTTTCTTCAGAATTTTTTGTTGGTGTGGTTTTCTGATAAATTAAAGATAAAGCAAAAAAATTGTTTACCGAATTAAATACCAGGCTCTTTAGTAAACCAACCTCTTCCATAAGTTTAAAATATTTTGTAAATAATAACGAATGGGCAGTATTTTTTGTGACTTCAGCTGATGCGACTTCATCTGTTTGTTCAGAATCAGACTTACAGTTTTTTGAACATGATTGTCCATTATCACTCAGTGAATATAATCGTTTTCGATTAGAATGGGGTAAAGGATTTTCAATGTTTACTTCATTATCTTCAAAAAAATTTGGCGACGTAGACATTTTGCAAGCTTAACTGTTTTCTCTTCGAATATGTTAACCTTATGCAGCCGGAGGACAAATTGCAATTAAAGTTAAAGTAAATAAATGCATAAAGCAAATACGCTTCAATAAGAAGAAATTTATTCTATACATACATATGTATATGCAGTAATTTTTATGGTACTCACACACATTGTTGTACACATTTAAAATTTGTATCTGCAGGTATAAATGACATTATCAAGAAACCCTTTATCATCAATGAATTGCTACAACAAACACTCATAACAAAAAAAAGAAAAGAATGCGACGCAAAAAACAACAAAAAAAACATTGATCATAATCGGTGTTGTCATGTTTACATATTTCCAAGAATCCTTTTAGCTATGAAAAATATGCGTTTATTTATCAGGGTTTTAACATTAAATTTAAAAAAATCCAAGTTGAACATGCGCATTGTAGTTTCATTTATTACAACGCTTTACTTTTAAACTGTTTTATTATAGGAAAAACCTTAAAAAAATATGCGTCCTAATAACGTGTCAAAAATTAAATAAATAAAAGGTAAATGTTACAATATGACAACACTTATCATAATACATACATATGTATGTAATCCTTTATTACAAAATTAAAATCTTTTTCGCCTACTATTTTTCCTCATCTCCTGCTGCAACATCTCTACATTTGTATGCAAATTGTCAAACCAAAGAAAATAAAGGAATGTGACGCAAAAAACAACAAAAACAACATTGATCATAGTCGGTGTTGTCATGTTATATTTCCAAGAATCCTTTTAGCTATGTAAAATACATATATGTTTATTTATCAGGGTTTTAACATAAAATTTAGAAAAATCCAAGCTGAACATGCGCTTTGTGGTTCCAATTATTACAATGTTGTGCTTTTAATTTGCTTTAATAAAGGGGAAACCCCATACAAATAGGAATCTTATTAACATGTCAAAAATTAAATAAATAAAAGTTAAATGTTACAATATGACAACACTTATCATAACACATACATATGTATGTAATCCTTTATTACAAAATTAAAATCTTTTTCGCCTACTATTTTTCCTTATCTCCTGCGTCAACATCTCTGCATTTCTGTAGTTTGTTACTGTTATGAGAAAAGCAATAAAAAAAGTGTAAAACTTGCGTACTGGCGCTGCTTACAAAATATACTTCTTATTTAGTTTGTAGGAATGGTTACTTTCTTACTATTTCTTTGCTCCTGTTCCAGTGCCAATCGCTTCTTTACTCAATTGCAAATTTTACAACTTGACTTTTGCTATAATTTTTCCCAATTTAAAAAAAAGAATTAAAAAATGAATTGCAGCTTCTTTCCTTTAACTCATAGAAGAAAGATTCAAAATTTAACACAATTCATATTTTGGCAAAAAAGAATCATTCAAAATATGTTTAAATCTTTTTGAATGATTCACATTTTAATTCAATTCATTTTTTTGTTTAATGAATTGATTCAAAAAAACACAATTCATTTCGTGAGTGACTCACAGATTGATTCAAAAATGAATCATACAATTACAGCTCTGCTCTACACTAAGTCCTGTGAAAACCCAGATACATATGTATATAGTAGGTTAGGTTGAAAAAAGAAGGCCTTAAAGACCTTTAGTCACGCTGAACATACACATAGGCCAGTGATCAGCTTGTGGTGAACTCTTAGCACGGAAAAAAATCTCTGGGGAGAAGGTCACAGAAATTCGGTAATGCGGACGAGTTAGTTTAACAACTCCCAGATATGTTGTAAAGATGTAGAACATTTTCCTAAAAATAAGGCTCACACAGTTTTTTTCTTATACCTCGGTCAGTCTCTAACCTTTATTGCTAATTTTAGAAAAATATCAATTGCTTCAGTTATATTTTTAATATTTTTGCATCAATACCAGGCCCATAAAACTTGAACTCGGAGACTAGCTTTCCAACAGACTGACGCATGGATTTGGCGTAACCTATTTTCTTATCTAGAAAAGTCTAGAATATTTGTGCTTTATGGAGTCGCAGCTTTTAACTAGATTATTTTGATCTACAAATACCTGTCACTATGTGAAGGGAATGAAAAGATGTTGAAAAATCTAGTTCTCAGTATTCAATAGTCGCCTTTGCCCAGCCATAACTTCTTTGCCTGCTCTTAATTTAGTTATTTTTTGCCAAATTTATTCGCTTCTAAACAATTGCTTTATAGATATCTTTTTAAATGTGTTTTATTGTTGCCAAAAATATTTTGTGTTTTTTTTCAAAACTTTTAAATTAACATACACTTTGTGCAAGTATTTTGTTTAATGAACTTATTGTTTATTGTTTTACATAAAAGTAAAAAATACAGAAACATTGAACAAAACTCTAATTTAATGTGGGAAACTTGTTGAGTTTTACGGTGCAAAGAGTAAAACAGTAAAAGAATATGTAAAAAAAAACAAATGTGAGAAAAATCTTAAAATATCTTAAAATATTATGCTGCACACATTTAATTTAAAAGTAGGATATTAGTAAGTTTTTTTTTGGAAGAGGCTATCAGTATATTTTTTCAGAGATTAGTCAAGCTTATGTTAAGGTTAGCTTAGTTAAGTTTGAAAGGGGGAGACCTTTAAAGAAGGTCCCCAAGATCCGCAGGACGCATACACGTAAGTAAGTAATGGGATTGATGTGCACTCATAACAAAGAAATAAGAGCTTTGGGGGAGAAGTTTAGCAGGAATTTGGTGGTTCTGATGAATTCCTTTCCCATTTAACACCTCCCAAGTAAGTCACATCTGATAAAACATCAGACAAAGAACATCAGTCCCTGGTGAATGCAAAAGCTGGGCAGTGCCACGGATAATGCTCCATCGTTTCGATGTCCTCTCAGTATGCTCTGCTATTGCAGTTGTCCGCAGTAAACACAGATCTTCTGCATTGCAATACCGTTCTAGATTTGGTGTTTATGGAAATAATTGTTCTCATCGACGTTCGGCTATCTATACAGATGTTCACATCCGTTGGATTTGCGAGTGTTCTAAGCCAGAGCAGACATTCCTCAAATGTCTGCACCTTCGCTTGTAGGGCGGCGTTGTGGTCCACAAAACTGAAGTAGATTTTGGTCTCTGGGTTCTTAACAAGGCTTTCCTGTTCCCGTTACTATTATCAACTCCGCCCTAAAGCCACCCGTATATAACGTTGTGTTATAACATTATTAACATTTGTATTTATTATGTAAATAGAAACCTTTAAGATAAATATTTTTAATTAAAAAACTTTAACCCCCAAAAATAAATAAGTGTAGCTTAGCTAACCCATGATTATTAATTACAAATTTGCTGGCAATAAAAAAATCATTCAGAAGCTGTACCTTTTTGAAGCCATAAAATAAATGATTTTCAAAAATAACATCACAAAAACAGCGAAATATATTCAATAATTTATTTTTCGCAGAATAAGTTTGTTACAAAATGACGTTTTTAATTTACACACAAAAAACTACAAAAAAAAATTTTCAAACAAATTCTTGTTCAAAATAAATTATTTTTTTAGTCAATTTATTTAATAGTCTCTAATAATATTTTTATTTGATTTTTAAATCAAACAAAATTTTCGCCTAGACAAATAAAATACTTAACCAGCTCAGCAAAATTTTTTAACAGAAACTAAAATTCTTGCAAAATTGTTTGTCTAAATTTACAACTTTCGTTGTAGGTCCTCAGCCAGACAAAATATTTACTGATTCTCTGAAATTTGTTACTGATTCTACAACTCAGTTTTTTCTGTGTAATAGACGACGTCCTTGTTTCTGTTGCTGTTGTTGTTCTTGCCTTTGCCTTTCAAAACTTACAACATCAAACTAAAAAATTGTCATGCTGTGTAACAACCGACAATAGAACTGAAAATGTTCATGTAACAATTTTAAATCGACGAATGTACTACGCCAATGAAAACAAGTAAGAGTGCTAGATTTGGCTGCGCCGAATCTTATATACCCTTCCTTTGGACTTTCGAAACCCCAAACTTTTTTTATTTTTCTCATTTTTTTTATGGTGACTAAGGAGAAGTTGTAGGGGTTTTTATCTTTAGGAGGTGCAGAAAGGGAGTAAGTATGTTCTAGGAAAATGTTTGCAAAGAAAAGAGTTTTACGGTCACCCTAGAAGCTGTAGGAGGGGTATTTATAACAGTTTCCCAATCTTTGTATGAGAGCCCCCTTAGGTGATGATGATAGGGGACAAGTATGTTCTAGAAATATTTTTGAAAGCAAAAACAAATGGAGTCTGTAATATATTTAAATTTTTTAAAATTTTGTATGGCAGCCCTGTTAGTGCCTGGAGAAAGGGGGTAAGTACGTTCCACAAAAATATTTGGGAGGAAAAAGTAAATGGGGTCGGTTTTACATTTGACCTTTGTAGGGAGCGATTTAAACATAATTAAAGAAGCGGGCGGGGATATGGCGTAAGTCCATGTGTTTCAAAAAAATCTTCGTGAGGAAAAATTAATTGGTGTCGGTGGTGTAGGGGCAACTCCGGGGCAATTTTAGAGGTTTTTTTTCACAAGTTTAAGAGAGACAAACAGAGGTAGTCTTCGTTTTGGCTCATATCTCGGTCAATCATCGGGCGATTTTCCTGGATTTCAATAGTGATTCGGTCGCAGATATTTCTGATGGTTTGAGACCACCTACAGGTCTATGCAATATCGGAGGGATCGAAAAAGTTGATTTCAACCATAACACGGACAGACGAACATTGACTGCGGTATCTACAAGGACCAAGAAAATATATACTTTATGGGGTCGCAGATGGATATTAAAGAAATTACAAATGGAATGACAAACCTTATATCCCCTTATCACTTATGTGGAGGGTAAAAAAATCTAACGTTGTTGAAATATCCAGTAAAAACCTTAAAATATCCCTATAAATTGTTATTAGTTGTAAAAGTGTTTTTCTCTTTGATGGAATTTGAAAAAAAAATATGGTTGCTTTTGCTGTTATTTGCAAACATTCAAATTTTGTAATGACTTTATTCCGTCCACCGCCATCAGACAGCAAAACTTATACAAAAAGTCAAAACAACATGGGCAAAAAACGAACGGATTGCCGATGTAAAAGGATAGACAGTTTAGGTCAGAAGAAGGACGAAACGAAAGACATCAAACTTGTTTAGGAACGCCAACGTCATTGCCAACAGCAATGACTTATTGTCACCAAACACTTACAATTTTTGTACCAATATTGCTTTTATTGCTGCCACAGCTTTTGGTGATTGCTAGAGGCCAGACTATGTGTTTGTTCTACTGTCTGTCCTGTCTAACGTTCTGACTGTAAGAAGAAAACTAAACCAAAACAGCAGCCATTTATTTCAATCAGCTATAACATGCAGTGGCAGTTGCTTAAAGTTTGTTTGTTGGCAATTTAAAAAAAGTTATTTGTACATAAATATACATACATATATATTTTGGATAAATAGTAAAAATTGCAGAGGAAAAAAATACAACAGTTTGCTGTTGTTGCGTTTTTTAAGGTTTACGAAAAAAAATATTGATGTTTTTACTGCAAGGAGAGGGGGGCGGGGTTGACAAGCTTGCCCTTGTGGCACTCTTAGTGCTTTTTCTTAACAAAAAGTGTTAAAATAATTTTGTTACAAAGTTAATACAAATCAATTTATAACAATATAATGCCCCGCTATAAATGTTAACTAATTGTTGTTTTAATAAAAGTTTTTTCCCAAATTTAGCACCAATTTTTAACCATTTAACACTGTTTTAACTATCATATTGTTGGAACACTGGTGAAGAGAATAAAACAATCCACATAACCTTTATAAAACAAAATGAAAAAATGATTTGCTGTTGGTTTTTTTTTGCAATTCGCATAAAGTTTTGACTTTGACTGCTTATTCGAATGAATACTTAATAATCCATCCATATATCCCTCTCTTTATTTGGAAACAAACAATCTTATTACTGGTAGTGACAGCAGCAATAACAACAAAAAATAACTTTGTTAACAGCATGTTTTAGTACAAAAAAATTCTACAAAAACTAATCTATTATAACATGCAACAACAGTAGCAATTGCAAAACTGAAAACTAAAAGTTTTATTTGATGAAATAATAAAATTAGAATTTTGTAAAAATACACTTAAAAAAATATGGTCATAGATTATTTGAATATTCCGTACTTAATTTAACATATGACGATTATAGCGAAATGGAAAAAAGCTACATGCGCATGTAGCTCTGGCGTAATATTGATGTCGTTAAGAACCCATTTCGTTTTAAATAAGTCGTAGTAGCTTAATGGTGGCGACAAAACTACGTTAGAGCTTCAGGTTTAACAGCAATATGCAAGGTGGTCCAAGAGAGGTCACCCATTGTTTTTTGGCTCTCATTTTTTTCTAAATAAAACACTCCGATTTTGTTTTTTGATTATGCTTATCTGAACCCTTAAAATTCCTTAGTCAAGTCGAGAAAATGATATCAGCCAAATGGGCGCCGTTACAGTTGATTCCTATACGGGCTCGTTTTATGGCATTTTTCATCATTGCGGCGAGAACTTCGGGTGACTGATCCACGCACTCATGTCGAATGTTGTCGTTGAGGGCTTTTAGAGTTTCAGGCTTGTTTACGTAAACACAAGAATTAAAAGACCCCACAAAAAAGGTCCGGAAAGGTTAAGTCGAGCGATCTTGCGGGCCAATGTAAATCGCCAAATGAGGCAACCAAGGAACGCCGGAAATATCGGTTTTGGCTCGCGCAGTCTGTGATGTTGCTCCGTCCTGTTGAGGTCACATGTATTCCAGCCCTAAACCGTTTAACTGCTGCAGAAACAATTCGGCTAACATGGCCCTTTAGCGCGCACCGTCCATTCTTGTCGTTTGACCAGTGGTGTCCTCGATAAAAAATGGGCCGATGTCTGCTCCAGCCTGAACAGCGCACCATGTAATCACCTTGAGCAGGCGTAATGGCTCCTCGTGCATTACTCGTGGACTTTTGGTACCCCAGAAGGAATAGGTTTTGGTCGTTCACGTACCCGCTGAGGTGGAAATGAGAACACTCAAAAAAAATATTGGACTAGATTTGAGTACGACATTTACTTAAATTAAGTTTATGTAATTTACTTTAACTGAGCAAAAATTAACTAACAAATAAGATTTTTTACTTTTATATAATGAATTGTACTAAGTGCACAGAAAATTCCGGTAAACTTGAAAGTATAACACGACTTCATTGCTGATTATGATTTTGGTCGAAAAACCGCCCACTTCGCTCTCGAGATTGAGTATAGCTTGGGCGTAGGTTACACGCGTTTGGCGGTCGACAAGCAGCAGCTAATGCACAGACTAGACTTTGTATGGGAACATGCGCAGGTCTTTGACCAAAATTCGCCTTAGGGATAACCGGCTGATGGCTAATGACGAGGCACAGCGTGTGGTCGATGTTTCTAGCGACAGATCGACATCCTCGTCAACAGCGGCTATATTCTCGGCAGAATGGGCGCTCCGGGGCTGGCGACTCTTGGCAGCGTCCCATACTCTTCAAGGTTGGTGGCCAAACGGTGCATTGTTTGTGCAGCCTGTTGTAATGATAATAAAACAACTTCTTACGTTAAAGGAATAAAACAACTTGTTCCGTTAAAGGTTATTTATTAATTAATTTCTTCTACTCGTTGTGTCTCACCAACAAGTAGGCAAGACACACACATACACTTACACTAGTTTATAATAAACTTACTGGCTAGCTTATCGTCTACCTTAATTAGCGTGGGAATCTGTCTGCTCAGCATTTTACATGAAACAAGCAGACAGAGCTTATGTGGACATGGCTGCACTAAGCGTGAGCGTTTGGTTACATGCTGAAGGCATGTTAACCACGAATAGTCAAACACACTACATTTCCCTTTTTTACAAAAGGAATAATCAACGGAAGGTTGATTATTCCTTTCAGCATGAAAAAATTTCCTTATTCTAATGCTATATCAAATTAGAAATTTCAGAGCGGGAAAGTTTACTTAGTGCTTGGAAAAACATTACAATTACAATAAAACCAAACACACTACATTTCCCTTTTTAACAAAAGGAATAATCAACGTGAGGTTGGTTATTCCTTTCAGCAAGAAAATACTTTAAAAATTATTTCTTATTTTCCTTTAACAACTATTCATTATTTTCTATAAGAAAATTTTATTCATTATTTTCCTAAAAACTATTCCTTTAAAAATTAATTTCTTATTTTCATAAAAAACTATTTCTTTAAAAAACTATTCCTTTAAAAATCTATTCTTATTTTCCTAAAAAACTGTTCTTTTAAAATCTATTCCTTTAAAAAATCTATTTCTTTAAAAAATCTATTCCCTTAAAAAATCTATTCCTTTAAAAAATCTATTTCCTTAAAAAATCTATTCTTATTTTCCTAAAAACTGTTCTTTTTAAAAATCTATTCCTTTAAAAAATCTTTTCTTATTTTCCTAAAAAAACTATTCTTGTTTTCCTAAAAAACTATTCTTATTTTCCTAAAAACTATTCTTATTTTCCTAAAAAACTATTCTTTTAAAAATCTATTCCTTTAAAAAAATCTATTCCTTTAAAAAAAATCTATTCCTTTAAAAAAATCTATTCCCCCCTTTTCCTCAATGTCAACAAAATCCGATAATCTACCCAATTAATCAGTAGTACCTCCGTACAATATTGCCCTGTTCTTATGGACATGGAATGGTTTTCCATTCTCATTTTCCAATTCCAGGTTACCCCTCTGGTCGAGTGAAATCACCCTGAACGGTCCCCTGTAAACCATGTCCAGTTTGTGTCCCGCTTCATTACGAACCAGGACTAAGTCGTTCCCGGCCACTCTGGACGGGTTCGCCTTTTCAACAGATTTCATCTGTCTAGTCAGTTTAGTATCCTCCATAAACCGAGCGGCTCTCCGCCACGCCAACTGCAGCCTGAATTTCACCTCTTTCTCATACGATCCTACGTTGTAAAGTGGATCTATTCTTTCCCCACTGGTAAACCCCAGGGATGGTGGGAGTTTCCCGTAGACGAGTTCAAATGGGCAGTATCCATGGGCCGTGGATGGGGTTGTGTTGTAGCAGTATGCAAAGTACCCAAGCCACTTGACCCAGTCGGAATGATCGGGCGAGATATATGATCTCAAATACTCGTTGAACGTTCTATGAGACCTTTCAACGGTTCCGACGGTTTCGTGATGATAAGGAGTTGAGTTAAATTTCCCAATTCCCAGGAGTGAGCACAGTTCTGATAACGTCTGGTTCATGTACTCGGTGCCCATGTCTGTAACTATAGTAGTCATCGGGCCGTATATCAGGATAAAATGGTCCATAATTGCCTTTGCAACCCTTCTGGCCGATTTATCCTTGACAGGTATGGCCACCAAATATTTCGTCAAGTCACACATCAGGGTCACCGCGTATTCATCCCCAGAGTCGGACCTTGGCAGGGGTCCCACTGTATCTATCACGACCCTATCGAATGCTTTCAATGGAGTCGGCGTTACCACCAGTGGTTCTTTGCCCCTCCTAGCCGACTTATTCCGCTGGCATGCCCCACAGGCCCTGACGTACCTGGCTATATCCCTCGTCATGCCCCTCCAGTGATAATAGAGTCTGATCTTCCTAACCATTCGCGTGATCCCGGGATGTCCACCCGTAATGGGATCATCGTGAAATCTACTCATGATTTCCATTTTCCTATCCCTAGATGTAATCCTCTCCAATTCAGGTATGAGCACTATTATTAAATTTGAATCTTGCAAGACCTCGTTCCCTTTTCTCTTGAAGGTGTCTTTATCTGTCCCTAGGACCCTAAGTTGACTGTCATTCAACGTCAGTCGCATGATTGTCACGCCCGTTTCATCAGCTATTCTTGCAAGCTTTGGAAAGAGGTAGCCTAAGTCTACTTTTCCATTAATGACCGAGTCATACAACCTATTATCGGAAAGCACTTGCCGTCCTTTCCTGACCACAATTCTATCCTCACCAAAGTGCAATAGTGGCGCTTTACCGTGCTCTTGGGCACTAATTGCCTCGTATACCTTCACTCTAGGGTAGTCCTTCGGTCGAGGAGTATTATATCCTCCTCCGGGGCATTCTCCGTCATTCCTTTTCTGAGATCTAGTCGTAACCCTCATCACATTACCGACCTCGATGTTCCTCACATCGGTTATTTCTATCCTCGAAAGCGCGTCCGCAGTATGGTTCTCCTTTCCCTTTATGTACTCTATCGTGAAGTCATATTCCTCGATATCTAACCTCATTCTCGTCAGTTTAGACGAGGGGTTCTTCAAGGAGAATAGGTATGTCAGCGGTCTGTGATCGCTCCTTACCATAAACCTCCGGCCATACACGTATGGTCTGAAATACAGAATCGCCCAGTGTATCGCGGTCAATTCCTGTTCTATGGTAGACTTGTTACTTTCACCCTTCGTGAAAGCCCTTGATGCATAAGCAATCGGCAGGTGTAAGCCATTTCTCTCCTGACTCAGGACAGCGCCGCAAGCGTGTTTGCTGGCATCTGTCGTAATACAAAATTCCCTAGAAAAATCGGGGTATTGGAGAATTTGAGGGCTTATGAGTTGGTTCCTAAGATAGTGAAAAGCTTCCTCACATTCCTTAGTCCATACATACGGTACTTTCTTCCTGGATAGTCTAGTTAGATGCCGCGACGCGGCTGCAAAGTTAGGGATGAATCTTCTGTAATAATTACAAAATGCTACGAAGCGTTTAGCTTCGTCACCATTTTTGGGTATGGGGTAGTTAACTATTGTGGCGAACTTGCTGTCGTCGGGTAAGATGCCCCTATCCGTGCACTTATGCCCCAAAAAGGTCACTTCCCTGGCGAAAAATGAGCATTTGTCCGGATGTAACTTGAGATTGTATTTTCTGCAAATGCCGAAAACATCTCTTAGGTTTTGCAACATATGTTGCGAAGAACAACCTATGACCACCAAGTCATCCATATAAACGAATGCCTGGGATGGGGACAATCCGGAGAATGCTAGCGACATCATTCTCTGAAAAGAGTTCGGTGCTATCTTGATACCGTAGGGGAGCCTCTTAAAGCGAAATGAACCCTTTTCCGTAGAAAAAGACGTAATGTCTCTTGACTCCTCTTCTAACTCAATCTGGTGAAATCCAGTAACCAAGTCAACACATGAAAAGAATTTTGCCCTACCTAGCTGATCCAGTATGTCGTCTATCCTAGGTAAAGGAAATTTATCCGCAATTAGTTTTTTATTAATCCCCCTGTAGTCTACCACTAATCTCCATCTTTTCTGGGTGGAACCAGGTAATGCCTTTTTAGGCACTAGTAAAATAGGGCTATTATACTCCGAATGTGATGGTTCCACTATACCATCCTTTATCAGCCTATTCACCTGTATATCGACCTCATCCTTGTGCGCGTGAGGAATCCTATAATTCCTAATATATACCGGCTGTTTATCGTGAAGTCTAACTTTCTGTCTATAGAAGTTATTGCAGGATATCTTGTCGCTTTCTAGAGCAAATACATCTATGTATTCGGAGCACAACTTCCTGAGGTCCTCATGAGCATAGTGAGGAAAGTTCCTAGACAATCTACTCAACTTCTCCCTGTCCTTAGTGGGGTTGCTAACCGTATGGGCTATTATATAGTCGTTCAGACTCTCTGAGGTCACATTGCAATTCTCAATTATCAGGTCCTGGTCGGTAGTATTAACGATCCTGGCCAATGGCTTGCTCGCAGTCGTTATCGTGCTTGCCACGTATACGCCCTCTCGTATCGTCTGTTGGGGTATTAGGACCTCCCTCGAATCAGTCGTGACCCTTACCTGTCTAATTACCTCGGACCTGGCCGGTAGTGATATCGAGTTTACTCTTGGCCCATTTTGCATAGGAATGGCTATATCATATGGGACGTCCCTAGTTCGTAGGATGATCCGGTCTCGATCATTGTCAAAATCTAGAATGCAGTTATATTTTCGGATAAAATCCATGCCTATTATGCCATCTGCCTGTATTGGGAAGTTATCCTTCACCACGTGAAATTCGTGTGCTATCAGAAGGTCCTCGATCTTCAGATCTGCTTTCACTCTCCCGAGTGTGGTGATGAGACCTTGTCCAATGCCGTTAAGGCTTGTTCTGCTATTGCAGTTTATAGGCTCGTTTAGAACCTGATTATGCTTCACAATTGATACATCAGCGCCTGTGTCGATGAGAAAGTTGCACACAGTATTGCCAAGAGATGTTCTAATTCTGAGGTAGCTACAAAGGGTTAGGTTTATCGTTCGAATTCTATTGTCTATTGTGCATTTCGGGGGGTCTGCTCGTTTCCCGAGTCGTTCTCGGTCACGCAGCGTATATTGTGGGTACGTCTGATATTGTCACCAAAACCCCTTCGGTTGCCGTTGTCCCGATGGGACCCTCCGTAACTGTTATTACCGCCACCACGGTTCCTGTGGCCATCACCGTCAGCATTCCGGTTGCCATTGCCCCGGTTACGGTTGCCATTATTACCCCTATTACGACTTGAACCGCCGTAGCCCCTGTTACGCCCAAAGTCGTGGTCATAATTGCGATTCCCAGAGCCCCTCTGGTCGTAACTCGCGCGGCCGCGGAATTGATTCCCATTAGGTCCGAATGCCAATATGGAGTTAGGTTGACCATAGACTTCCGTGCAACTCTCCACGAACTTCGCTATGGCCCCGTTCAAGTCAGAGAAAGTACCTGACTCCATGATCAATCGGACTCTATCGTTAGAGGCATTCTTCACTATGGCCCTAACGGCCGAACGGGTCGCGTACGTACATGCAATGTCAGTGGGGAGACCATCGCCGATATACGCGGTCTCAAGTTTCCTTGTGAGATCCTCGATCTCCTTCGCGTAATCGTTCGCGCTTTTTCCCTGCTGTCGTATGTTCATTAGCTTGGCCGTAACGACGTCCACTGATTCGCCCCTGATTGAACTCCTCAGCCTCGTTATTATCTGTGCCAAGGTGGTCTCCGTAGAGATGAGATTCCTGGCCGAACCTTTTAGCTTCGTTTTCAAGAGGTTCACGGCCGTTGACTCGTGTGATTCTTTAATAGAATCTACTAGAGTCAGCGAATCGATAAAACTTTGAAGGTTCTGTGGTGAACCGTCGTAATCAGGTATCAGCCTGGAAGCTGTATTTAGGAATTCTACCTCAGTTTGAGGCATGGTTTGTATCCCACTATTCCCTTCAAACTTCAATCTGGGTATTTCCTCGTGTAGGGAGGATGGTATTGTCAACCTTATGCCCTTACGTAGGGTAACTGAGAGAAGTTTCTCTCTTATCTCAGCGAAAAATGCTTCGGCCGCTGTTCTGTGGCCCTTTGTCAACCTGTTATAGTTGACGTTAAGTAATATCCTTATATTCTCTGCCTGTTGCAACAGAATTTCAACGTGTCTGTGCACCGTTTCTTCCCTGGTATCCCGGTCCGTATTCAGACACTTGTAGGATCTCAAAAACCTCTCCCTAAACAATCGTGCCTTATAGGTTATGTCCTCCCATTCCATTCATACACCGTTCCAGAATAGCTATAAAATTAACTGGAGGGACTCGTAAGTATCGCAGTCAATAACTAATTTGTCAATTACTCACGGAATTTCCCTAAACCTTATCTAAGTCAGTCGCCCTGCTGACGTATCTTTTCCGCAATGATCTCTTATGTAATAAGTATATCTTCAGTAATAAATTAACGGCGCTTATAAGGGTCAAGGCTATTAATATGTACCGCAGTGAGTCTAACTGTGTGGTGTGGTCCACTATCTCTACGTTAGTTATTACGTTCGCGTTTGGGTTTTCTAATTTCGAACTCGTCTTACCCATGTTTGCGATTTAAGTTGTAACGGATCAAAATTGCATTTCATTTATTTCATGGTAAGTGAATGTCCTTTCAAATTAAAATAAATTGTCCTATTATATGTATTCAAATTTGGTCGGCTACTGGAGGGACTCGTAAGTTTCGCAGTAGTCTACACAGATTATCAAATAAATTTAATTAAAAAATCTCTATATTTTATAAAATTAATTATTTCAGTAATTTTAGGTCACTATAAATATCGTAATAATAAAATATTCAAGGTTCCCTGTTTTTCTTCTCTTATATCAATGAATTGTTAAAAACAAGGAAAGGTAATTCAAACATTTCAATATTTATGTAAATACGCAAAGTAGGAAAATGTAAAAATGCTATTACTTATATATTTGATAGGAGTCTTATTTAAAAGTTATTTTTAGGATTCATTGAAGTTTATATATATAAGTAAAAATTAAAATTGAAATTTATAAAACAATTAGTTCAACGAAACTATTAAGCAATTTAAAATCATTTACAAAAAAATATTGATTTAAACATGTTTATTTAAAAATAAATTTGTAAAAATATTAGAATCTAAATACTTAGGCTGATGAGGATTAGTTGGGCTCTAAGGAGTGGATGGATCCTTTTTGGTAGTGGACGTGGTGCATTTGTTGTTGAATGTAATGTAATGAGAATAAAACAAAACTTTGAGGGGTTGATGGCTGTCACAACTTCTTATGGCGAATGGTGTTTTTGCGTATTATAGGTGCATTAATTTTATTGCATGCTTTATTTGACTTTATTTGTTCTCTTTTTTTCTTTTTGGTAAAAATAACCCTTTTAGCTTAAACTTTTAATTTATGTGTTCTGTTTTTGGATTTATTGTAAATTTTTTTTTCACTTTTTTTTTCGCTCTTTTGTTCTTTGGTTCCTTTTTTTTTTTTTTTTTAACACTTATGTTTGTTAATTGAGTCTTTTTAGTGTTTTTCTAAATGCATGTTTATTTTATATAGTTTATTCAAATACAATTTTGGATTTTCTAAAACATCACATTTGTTCTTTTTATAGTTTTTCCTTCTTGTGTTATCTTTATAAATTTAAGTTTTGTTCACTTTTTATTTATAACTCCCATTATCTTTCTTGACGGCACTTTGCTTTTAATAATTTACATATATTTTAAACAAATTTAATTTCACGTATGTGATTATGTAAAGCAAATTTTTTGGTTTATTCGATAAGTAGTTTTTTCCCACATTACTTTTTTTTTTTTTTTTTTTTTTTGTGTAATAGTCTCCTGGCAGGATCGCCATGTAATGATAATAAAACAACTTCTTACGTTAAAGGAATAAAACAACTTGTTCCGTTAAAGGTTATTTATTAATTAATTTCTTCTACTCGTTGTGTCTCACCAACAAGTAGGCAAGACACACACATACACTTACACTAGTTTATAATAAACTTACTGGCTAGCTTATCGTCTACCTTAATTAGCGTGGGAATCTGTCTGCTCAGCATTTTACATGAAACAAGCAGACAGAGCTTATGTGGACATGGCTGCACTAAGCGTGAGCGTTTGGTTACATGCTGAAGGCATGTTAACCACGAATAGTCAAACACACTACACTGTGCCGGATGACCTGGGAATCAGTGACGGAATTCGCACAGCGCCAAAACCTCATAGGAATCGTTACGCAAAAAAGCAGACACGATTATTCCGCCTTCTTAGAGAGTGTATTGCTCCATGACTTGTACACTTGTGTTCTACATCTGTCTAGTTTACACATGTCAAAACAGATTTGACACTGGCCGCCATTTGCAAAAATAAGAGAGCCTTCCAATGGGATGATTTCTTTTGGCCCACCTGTACTTTTGTCGCTTTTACAGGCTTGTACGTGATATTTGTATGCCTTTATAGTGAACATTAATAAAGATGTATATAATAGTGTTGATATTAGTTCTAGTAAAAATTGTGAGTTTTCGCCATGCGCTAACATGGCGAATATAAATTTTAACGTTTTTTTAGGTTAAAATTTATAATAAAGTTTTATGTAAGGGCAGTTCCATTGTAACGCGTGTAACCATAACAATAATGTTTTAAATATTTTTGTTAAACATTTAGTGTGATTAGAACGTGACATGAATAACGTGACACGTCCTTAAAATAATTTTTTAGTATGGAATTGAATACATTTTTATTTTATCTTTAATAAATTACATAAATTGTTTAACAAAACGATAGCACAATACCAAACAAAAGCTGATTTAAACGTAACTTAGAACACGAACAAATTAAAAGAAGCTGTTTTTGGGCAAATATTTGGCATATTTGACCGTATTCCTAAAATATATATTGTGTTTGCCATCATAATATGATTATCGTTGACATATACAAAAATAGTTGAAGAAATCTTATTTTGAAAGCAAATTTAGTAATAATACTCTTGTAGTGTGTTTGACTATTCGTGGTTAACATGCCTTCAGCATGTAACCAAACGCTCACGCTTAGTGCAGCCATGTCCACATAAGCTCTGTCTGCTTGTTTCATGTAAAATGCTGAGCAGACAGATTCCCACGCTAATTAAGGTAGACGATAAGCTAGCCAGTAAGTTTATTATAAACTAGTGTAAGTGTATGTGTGTGTCTTGCCTACTTGTTGGTGAGACACAACGAGTAGAAGAATTTAATTAATAAATAACCTTTAACGGAACAAGTTGTTTTATTCCTTTAACGTAAGAAGTTGTTTTATTATCATTACATGGCGATCCTGCCAGGAGACTATTACACAAAAAAAAAAAAAAAAAGTAATGTGGGAAAAAACTACTTATCGAATAAACCAAAAAATTTGCTTTACATAATCACATACGTGAAATTAAATTTGTTTAAAATATATGTAAATTATTAAAAGCAAAGTGCCGTCAAGAAAGATAATGGGAGTTATAAATAAAAAGTGAACAAAACTTAAATTTATAAAGATAACACAAGAAGGAAAAACTATAAAAAGAACAAATGTGATGTTTTAGAAAATCCAAAATTGTATTTGAATAAACTATATAAAATAAACATGCATTTAGAAAAACACTAAAAAGACTCAATTAACAAACATAAGTGTTAAAAAAAAAAAAAGAAAAGGAACCAAAGAACAAAAGAGCGAAAAAAAAAGTGAAAAAAAATTTACAATAAATCCAAAAACAGAACACATAAATTAAAAGTTTAAGCTAAAAGGGTTATTTTTACCAAAAAGAAAAAAGAGAACAAATAAAGTCAAATAAAGCATGCAATAAAATTAATGCACCTATAATACGCAAAAACACCATTCGCCATAAGAAGTTGTGACAGCCATCAACCCCTCAAAGTTTTGTTTTATTCTCATTACATTACATTCAACAACAAATGCACCACGTCCACTACCAAAAAGGATCCATCCACTCCTTAGAGCCCAACTAATCCTCATCAGCCTAAGTATTTAGATTCTAATATTTTTACAAATTTATTTTTAAATAAACATGTTTAAATCAATATTTTTTTGTAAATGATTTTAAATTGCTTAATAGTTTCGTTGAACTAATTGTTTTATAAATTTCAATTTTAATTTTTACTTATATATATAAACTTCAATGAATCCTAAAAATAACTTTTAAATAAGACTCCTATCAAATATATAAGTAATAGCATTTTTACATTTTCCTACTTTGCGTATTTACATAAATATTGAAATGTTTGAATTACCTTTCCTTGTTTTTAACAATTCATTGATATAAGAGAAGAAAAACAGGGAACCTTGAATATTTTATTATTACGATATTTATAGTGACCTAAAATTACTGAAATAATTAATTTTATAAAATATAGAGATTTTTTAATTAAATTTATTTGATAATCTGTGTAGACTACTGCGAAACTTACGAGTCCCTCCAGTAGCCGACCAAATTTGAATACATATAATAGGACAATTTATTTTAATTTGAAAGGACATTCACTTACCATGAAATAAATGAAATGCAATTTTGATCCGTTACAACTTAAATCGCAAACATGGGTAAGACGAGTTCGAAATTAGAAAACCCAAACGCGAACGTAATAACTAACGTAGAGATAGTGGACCACACCACACAGTTAGACTCACTGCGGTACATATTAATAGCCTTGACCCTTATAAGCGCCGTTAATTTATTACTGAAGATATACTTATTACATAAGAGATCATTGCGGAAAAGATACGTCAGCAGGGCGACTGACTTAGATAAGGTTTAGGGAAATTCCGTGAGTAATTGACAAATTAGTTATTGACTGCGATACTTACGAGTCCCTCCAGTTAATTTTATAGCTATTCTGGAACGGTGTATGAATGGAATGGGAGGACATAACCTATAAGGCACGATTGTTTAGGGAGAGGTTTTTGAGATCCTACAAGTGTCTGAATACGGACCGGGATACCAGGGAAGAAACGGTGCACAGACACGTTGAAATTCTGTTGCAACAGGCAGAGAATATAAGGATATTACTTAACGTCAACTATAACAGGTTGACAAAGGGCCACAGAACAGCGGCCGAAGCATTTTTCGCTGAGATAAGAGAGAAACTTCTCTCAGTTACCCTACGTAAGGGCATAAGGTTGACAATACCATCCTCCCTACACGAGGAAATACCCAGATTGAAGTTTGAAGGGAATAGTGGGATACAAACCATGCCTCAAACTGAGGTAGAATTCCTAAATACAGCTTCCAGGCTGATACCTGATTACGACGGTTCACCACAGAACCTTCAAAGTTTTATCGATTCGCTGACTCTAGTAGATTCTATTAAAGAATCACACGAGTCAACGGCCGTGAACCTCTTGAAAACGAAGCTAAAAGGTTCGGCCAGGAATCTCATCTCTACGGAGACCACCTTGGCACAGATAATAACGAGGCTGAGGAGTTCAATCAGGGGCGAATCAGTGGACGTCGTTACGGCCAAGCTAATGAACATACGACAGCAGGGAAAAAGCGCGAACGATTACGCGAAGGAGATCGAGGATCTCACAAGGAAACTTGAGACCGCGTATATCGGCGATGGTCTCCCCACTGACATTGCATGTACGTACGCGACCCGTTCGGCCGTTAGGGCCATAGTGAAGAATGCCTCTAACGATAGAGTCCGATTGATCATGGAGTCAGGTACTTTCTCTGACTTGAACGGGGCCATAGCGAAGTTCGTGGAGAGTTGCACGGAAGTCTATGGTCAACCTAACTCCATATTGGCATTCGGACCTAATGGGAATCAATTCCGCGGCCGCGCGAGTTACGACCAGAGGGGCTCTGGGAATCGCAATTATGACCACGACTTTGGGCGTAACAGGGGCTACGGCGGTTCAAGTCGTAATAGGGGTAATAATGGCAACCGTAACCGGGGCAATGGCAACCGGAATGCTGACGGTGATGGCCACAGGAACCGTGGTGGCGGTAATAACAGTTACGGAGGGTCCCATCGGGACAACGGCAACCGAAGGGGTTTTGGTGACAATATCAGACGTACCCACAATATACGCTGCGTGACCGAGAACGACTCGGGAAACGAGCAGACCCCCCGAAATGCACAATAGACAATAGAATTCGAACGATAAACCTAACCCTTTGTAGCTACCTCAGAATTAGAACATCTCTTGGCAATACTGTGTGCAACTTTCTCATCGACACAGGCGCTGATGTATCAATTGTGAAGCATAATCAGGTTCTAAACGAGCCTATAAACTGCAATAGCAGAACAAGCCTTAACGGCATTGGACAAGGTCTCATCACCACACTCGGGAGAGTGAAAGCAGATCTGAAGATCGAGGACCTTCTGATAGCACACGAATTTCACGTGGTGAAGGATAACTTCCCAATACAGGCAGATGGCATAATAGGCATGGATTTTATCCGAAAATATAACTGCATTCTAGATTTTGACAATGATCGAGACCGGATCATCCTACGAACTAGGGACGTCCCATATGATATAGCCATTCCTATGCAAAATGGGCCAAGAGTAAACTCGATATCACTACCGGCCAGGTCCGAGGTAATTAGACAGGTAAGGGTCACGACTGATTCGAGGGAGGTCCTAATACCCCAACAGACGATACGAGAGGGCGTATACGTGGCAAGCACGATAACGACTGCGAGCAAGCCATTGGCCAGGATCGTTAATACTACCGACCAGGACCTGATAATTGAGAATTGCAATGTGACCTCAGAGAGTCTGAACGACTATATAATAGCCCATACGGTTAGCAACCCCACTAAGGACAGGGAGAAGTTGAGTAGATTGTCTAGGAACTTTCCTCACTATGCTCATGAGGACCTCAGGAAGTTGTGCTCCGAATACATAGATGTATTTGCTCTAGAAAGCGACAAGATATCCTGCAATAACTTCTATAGACAGAAAGTTAGACTTCACGATAAACAGCCGGTATATATTAGGAATTATAGGATTCCTCACGCGCACAAGGATGAGGTCGATATACAGGTGAATAGGCTGATAAAGGATGGTATAGTGGAACCATCACATTCGGAGTATAATAGCCCTATTTTACTAGTGCCTAAAAAGGCATTACCTGGTTCCACCCAGAAAAGATGGAGATTAGTGGTAGACTACAGGGGGATTAATAAAAAACTAATTGCGGATAAATTTCCTTTACCTAGGATAGACGACATACTGGATCAGCTAGGTAGGGCAAAATTCTTTTCATGTGTTGACTTGGTTACTGGATTTCACCAGATTGAGTTAGAAGAGGAGTCAAGAGACATTACGTCTTTTTCTACGGAAAAGGGTTCATTTCGCTTTAAGAGGCTCCCCTACGGTATCAAGATAGCACCGAACTCTTTTCAGAGAATGATGTCGCTAGCATTCTCCGGATTGTCCCCATCCCAGGCATTCGTTTATATGGATGACTTGGTGGTCATAGGTTGTTCTTCGCAACATATGTTGCAAAACCTAAGAGATGTTTTCGGCATTTGCAGAAAATACAATCTCAAGTTACATCCGGACAAATGCTCATTTTTCGCCAGGGAAGTGACCTTTTTGGGGCATAAGTGCACGGATAGGGGCATCTTACCCGACGACAGCAAGTTCGCCACAATAGTTAACTACCCCATACCCAAAAATGGTGACGAAGCTAAACGCTTCGTAGCATTTTGTAATTATTACAGAAGATTCATCCCTAACTTTGCAGCCGCGTCGCGGCATCTAACTAGACTATCCAGGAAGAAAGTACCGTATGTATGGACTAAGGAATGTGAGGAAGCTTTTCACTATCTTAGGAACCAACTCATAAGCCCTCAAATTCTCCAATACCCCGATTTTTCTAGGGAATTTTGTATTACGACAGATGCCAGCAAACACGCTTGCGGCGCTGTCCTGAGTCAGGAGAGAAATGGCTTACACCTGCCGATTGCTTATGCATCAAGGGCTTTCACGAAGGGTGAAAGTAACAAGTCTACCATAGAACAGGAATTGACCGCGATACACTGGGCGATTCTGTATTTCAGACCATACGTGTATGGCCGGAGGTTTATGGTAAGGAGCGATCACAGACCGCTGACATACCTATTCTCCTTGAAGAACCCCTCGTCTAAACTGACGAGAATGAGGTTAGATATCGAGGAATATGACTTCACGATAGAGTACATAAAGGGAAAGGAGAACCATACTGCGGACGCGCTTTCGAGGATTGAAATAACCGATGTGAGGAACATCGAGGTCGGTAATGTGATGAGGGTTACGACTAGATCTCAGAAAAGGAATGACGGAGAATGCCCCGGAGGAGGATATAATACTCCTCGACCGAAGGACTACCCTAGAGTGAAGGTATACGAGGCAATTAGTGCCCAAGAGCACGGTAAAGCGCCACTATTGCACTTTGGTGAGGATAGAATTGTGGTCAGGAAAGGACGGCAAGTGCTTTCCGATAATAGGTTGTATGACTCGGTCATTAATGGAAAAGTAGACTTAGGCTACCTCTTTCCAAAGCTTGCAAGAATAGCTGATGAAACGGGCGTGACAATCATGCGACTGACGTTGAATGACAGTCAACTTAGGGTCCTAGGGACAGATAAAGACACCTTCAAGAGAAAAGGGAACGAGGTCTTGCAAGATTCAAATTTAATAATAGTGCTCATACCTGAATTGGAGAGGATTACATCTAGGGATAGGAAAATGGAAATCATGAGTAGATTTCACGATGATCCCATTACGGGTGGACATCCCGGGATCACGCGAATGGTTAGGAAGATCAGACTCTATTATCACTGGAGGGGCATGACGAGGGATATAGCCAGGTACGTCAGGGCCTGTGGGGCATGCCAGCGGAATAAGTCGGCTAGGAGGGGCAAAGAACCACTGGTGGTAACGCCGACTCCATTGAAAGCATTCGATAGGGTCGTGATAGATACAGTGGGACCCCTGCCAAGGTCCGACTCTGGGGATGAATACGCGGTGACCCTGATGTGTGACTTGACGAAATATTTGGTGGCCATACCTGTCAAGGATAAATCGGCCAGAAGGGTTGCAAAGGCAATTATGGACCATTTTATCCTGATATACGGCCCGATGACTACTATAGTTACAGACATGGGCACCGAGTACATGAACCAGACGTTATCAGAACTGTGCTCACTCCTGGGAATTGGGAAATTTAACTCAACTCCTTATCATCACGAAACCGTCGGAACCGTTGAAAGGTCTCATAGAACGTTCAACGAGTATTTGAGATCATATATCTCGCCCGATCATTCCGACTGGGTCAAGTGGCTTGGGTACTTTGCATACTGCTACAACACAACCCCATCCACGGCCCATGGATACTGCCCATTTGAACTCGTCTACGGGAAACTCCCACCATCCCTGGGGTTTACCAGTGGGGAAAGAATAGATCCACTTTACAACGTAGGATCGTATGAGAAAGAGGTGAAATTCAGGCTGCAGTTGGCGTGGCGGAGAGCCGCTCGGTTTATGGAGGATACTAAACTGACTAGACAGATGAAATCTGTTGAAAAGGCGAACCCGTCCAGAGTGGCCGGGAACGACTTAGTCCTGGTTCGTAATGAAGCGGGACACAAACTGGACATGGTTTACAGGGGACCGTTCAGGGTGATTTCACTCGACCAGAGGGGTAACCTGGAATTGGAAAATGAGAATGGAAAACCATTCCATGTCCATAAGAACAGGGCAATATTGTACGGAGGTACTACTGATTAATTGGGTAGATTATCGGATTTTGTTGACATTGAGGAAAAGGGGGGAATAGATTTTTTTAAAGGAATAGATTTTTTTAAAGGAATAGATTTTTTTAAAGAAATAGATTTTTTAAAGGAATAGATTTTAAAAGAACAGTTTTTTAGGAAAATAAGAATAGATTTTTAAAGGAATAGTTTTTTAAAGAAATAGTTTTTTATGAAAATAAGAAATTAATTTTTAAAGGAATAGTTTTTAGGAAAATAATGAATAAAATTTTCTTATAGAAAATAATGAATAGTTGTTAAAGGAAAATAAGAAATAATTTTTAAAGTATTTTCTTGCTGAAAGGAATAACCAACCTCACGTTGATTATTCCTTTTGTTAAAAAGGGAAATGTAGTGTGTTTGGTTTTATTGTAATTGTAATGTTTTTCCAAGCACTAAGTAAACTTTCCCGCTCTGAAATTTCTAATTTGATATAGCATTAGAATAAGGAAATTTTTTCATGCTGAAAGGAATAATCAACCTTCCGTTGATTATTCCTTTTGTAAAAAAGGGAAATGTAGTGTGTTTGACTATTCGTGGTTAACATGCCTTCAGCATGTAACCAAACGCTCACGCTTAGTGCAGCCATGTCCACATAAGCTCTGTCTGCTTGTTTCATGTAAAATGCTGAGCAGACAGATTCCCACGCTAATTAAGGTAGACGATAAGCTAGCCAGTAAGTTTATTATAAACTAGTGTAAGTGTATGTGTGTGTCTTGCCTACTTGTTGGTGAGACACAACGAGTAGAAGAATTTAATTAATAAATAACCTTTAACGGAACAAGTTGTTTTATTCCTTTAACGTAAGAAGTTGTTTTATTATCATTACACTCTTCGCGTACTCAATGGGTTAAAAAAGTAAATTTGTCTTCAAATTAAAAACAATTATTTTGTTAATAGCTCCTGCTTGTGCTCAAAAATAGTTTTTAGTTAAATTTAGTGCTCTCATTGCGCTTTTGAGTAACAGTTTTTTGTGGTGTAAAAGTTTAAGATAATTGTTTATAAATGAAAATGTGTTAATTAAATTATTGTGTCGCTTATTTTTAGCTTCATAGCACGACAGTCATCAATTCATTTACTTATTCGAAAGCTCGTACGTTTGCTAAAATGTTTTACTAAACTAAACTTTTTGTCATTTATTAATTGCTTTCTAATATTTAAAGTTGTAAAAGCAGTAAATTATGAAAACACCAGCAGAGATGACAATGTTTTAAAAAAGGAATTATAATTATAACAAAAACAACTACAAGTCAAAATAAACAAACAACAAAAATTATTTTTTAACTGCTAAAAGATATCACTTTCAGAGTATGGATCTGGCTGTACCAGAACAATTTAAAAATACTGATCTGTCAGAAACTATGAAACTTCAAAAAGCTTCTTTATCTAAGCGCATAGAAGCATCGTGACGAATAATAGTGACAAGTATTTAATGATCACCGCAAAGAAGATCTTAAAAAAAAAGAAATATTAATAACTGCAGAAACATTTTTTTTATTTGCTGCAATTATATGATAATTAAATTAAGGTGAAACCCCACATAATGAGTTTCAAAGGGTTTTGTTATACCTGATCTTTCCAACGGAGTTTTAGTCGTCCTTTTTGCATTTCCCACCAGAATCATATTCAAAGGTTTTTTTGTTGGAACATATACTTTCATTCGCACATGTCCAAGCCAGCGAAGCTCTTGGATTTAAAGGCGCTTGACGACTATATCGATGTCAGCACATAGCCTCTACAACTCTGGATTCCGGATAATACCGAAATTTTTTATTGTTTTTTTTTAACACTCCAAGAACACTTCAATCTACTTAAGCAGGTGTCCATGAGTGGGTAGAATAAGAGCATAAGAGAATTGTTCCTAAACAGTTCGCTTAGCTCAAAATATCGTCTCTTAGCAAGTCTTATTGTATTCTGAAACTGATGTCGCTTTCTTCATCTATGGCGGTACCGAGGCATACAAGTTTCTCTACTATCTCGAACTTTTTCTTCGCAGGGTCCACAGATTGCTTCAATCGCCCTGTTGTCTGCTAGTTGAAACCCTTATTTTAGTTTTTTTCTATATTAACAGCCAACCCTATTTTTGCCCGGTTTCCTTTTTTTTTGATATTAACAAAGGCAATAGTATTATCTCGCAATGTTTGTCCCATGATATCGATGTCAGATGTCGAGTTTTTGCCAGAAACATCGACCAGAAGTCGTGCTTTAGCGGCGCACGTGAATAAGCAAAACTATCGAAACGTGGGCAGTTAAAATCCATGAGTTATGCACGAGGAGCCATTATACTTGCTCAAGGTGACTACATGGTGCGCTGCTGACGCTGGAGGAGTCATCGGGCAATTTTTTTTTCCGGGATGCCGCTGGCCAAACGACAACAGTGCGCGCTATAGTGCCATTTTAGCTGAGTTTTTTTTTGCCGCAATTTAAAGAATTAGGAATGGAGGACATGTAGTTCCAACAGGACATAGCAACGGCACACACTGCGCGAGCCACTACCGATACTCTGAGGACGGCGTTCCCGGGTCGTCTCATCTCTTGTTATGGTGATTTACATTGGCCTGCAAGATCACCCGATTAAACCGTTCCAGACTTTTTTGTGGGGTTTTTGAAATCCCGTGTTAACGTAAACGAATTCGAGACACTGAAAGCACTCAATGATAACATTTGACATGAGTGCGAGAAGGTGTGGCCCGAAGTTCTCGCCAAAGTGATAAACAATGTCATAAAAAGAGCCCGTATAGCAATCAGTTGTGACGGCGCCCATTCGGCCGATATCATCTTCTTGTCTTGACAAGTGAAATTCTCAAGGTTTAAGTAAACATATACCCTGTTTCACGATGTCGAACGAAAACCTATACGAAAGAATGCTAGTCACTCACTTTCGAGTCAATTTGGGTTTCACTATTTCGACAGCTTTCGTTCGCCTTTACTTACGGGCTTGTTATCGACAGAGAAAAATAAAAATAATAAAATGCTTACATACTTTGGGGCATATGCATAAATAATTTTTGAATTTGCAATAGGTTTGTTAAACGAAATTTTTTATTAAAATCAATACTTCAAATCTATTTTAAATTTAAAAATTTGTTTTTCCCTTAAAATTTATTTTTTTGCTATAAGTTTTGTAATAGTGTCTTTTTACGTAACAAATTTTTTTGCCTCCCAACGGTAGGCAATTACTTTCATAATTAGTCAAATTTTAATACATAAAGCAGTGATGCTAGCATTCTTAAATTGTAAAGCCCTAAGAGACAGGGAAAAAATCATTTTCAATAATGTGTAAAATTTTAATGTTAAAATTAACATAAGATAATATTAACAAGTCCTAGGCTTTTGGGATATTAATACCATGGCTTAGCTACAAAAATGTCGCTGTCAGTACTTAATTTTTTAAGGAACTTATTACTTTTTAGAAAAAATTTATTATTAAGGGGACTTTTTTCTTAAGTATCATAAGATTCAACAAAGATAAATCCCGCATTTCCTACTAAAGGTATATCATTCTATAACAATATAAGTTTCATTTTGCATATTTTTAAATAAATGTTTTTAAGACAACCAATATCTTTTGATATGTTTTGTTTTTATATTCAAAGAAGTAATTTTTTTAAATTTTTTTGTATTTATAACCAGAATTTTGGATTATTGTTTTTTTAAACATAATAATTTACAAAATATACACATAGCTATGCAATAATGACGATATATAGAAAGAATTTGTCATTCATTTATCCTATAATTTTTTATGATTTTAGTTCATTTATAAAATATAAATATATTAGAATTTATCTATGAACTATATGCCCAATATAGTTTTATAAGCTTAAAAATCTGTAAAAATCCACATTAAAAAGTGCATTAATTTTTGGTTGATTTTGAAAAAGGGAAAAATAATATACTTAATAAGACTAATAAACTTAAAGTGCAAAGAAAACATCAAAATAATTTTGCAGATTGTCTTAAGATCATATATGCACAATATTAGTTTACAATCGTGTGTTTTTAACGGTACTTCATGAATATGTATTTAGCCCGCCCGCAAAAATCACACCAGATTATCAGGAAACAAAAATACAAGAAAAGAGATGCGATCAGTTAATTTTTTGTTAAATTTAATGGTAATTTGCTATTTTTGTTTAATTACTACTACAAGTGGCTTTAAATTAGTTAAAAATTCGGCATAATTGACATCACTGAAAACAATTTTTAATTAAAATTTACAAAACTATTGTAGATTTTTTTTGAAAATCAAAGTTTGTTTAATTTTTGCTTTAAACAATATGATATTTTAATCAATAACCCTTGAAAACATATTTAACTTTAATTTTGTGGCATTTTAATACAGATTGGACTTCAATTTACATTAAAAACTGCAAACTTTTATGCCACTCGAAAGCAAAATTTCAAGTGACTGATTTTGACATTTACGTTCGCATATTTAGCTTGCGTTCGATATAGAGAACCCTAATTTTGTATGAAAATGCTTACGTTTTCTTTCGACTTGTCTTTTGAGTAAACGTTCGCTTATGTATACTTTAGTGAAACCCAAATAAGTTTTCTTTCGCCTAGAATGCGAACGAAAGCATTCTTTCGACATCGTGAAACAGGCTAATAATCAAAAAACAGAATCGAAGTTTTTAATGTAAAAAGAAATGAGAGCCAAACAACTTTGGATGGCTTCTTTTGGCCCACCTTGTACTTCTTGCAATATTATCAAGTCCTCATAATCTCAAAGATTTTTTTTCAAATAGAATAAATATCCCTTTAAGTCTGCTATTATTAAACCATTGAAAAATTATATTTTAAAAATGTCACGGTTTCGCTATTGCTACCACGTAACTAACCGAAATCCCTTTAAGTCTGCTATTATTAAACCATTGAAAAATTATATTTTAAAAATGTCACGGTTTCGCTATTGCTACCACGTAACTAACCGAAAATACTAAATCGATCTTTTAACCTGTTTGATTATATTTTAGTAAAATTCAATGTTTCAAACAAAACTTAAAACATAATGCAAAAAAAAAAATAATTTCAAAAACACTGCTTTTGAAAAAAATAGTTACATGGTTTTGCATTTCATCTGACGATATATCGTTGAAAGTTTC
The DNA here is from genome assembly GCA_963583895.1 of Melanophora roralis. Lineage (NCBI taxonomy): Eukaryota > Metazoa > Arthropoda > Insecta > Diptera > Rhinophoridae > Melanophora > Melanophora roralis. The sequence goes on along the minus strand of OY757190.1, from coordinate 30,172,072 downwards.
TTTATTAATTTACTTTCTCTCTGTTCTTAATGATGCTACACCCAGAAAAAAATTGACACCATACGGTGTCAAAATGACCACATCCGTTGTCGAAAGTGTATCAACCACGTTTGTGGTCAAATTGTACACGTATGGTGTCAATTCGACAACGCAGTATTTGCAACGATATTGTTGTTGAACTGACATCATATGTGTACAATTTGACACCATCGCGGTGTCGAATTAACACCCAGCCGGTGTAGAATTGTTACCCAACCGGTGTCGAATTGACAACCAACCGTTGTCAAATTGACACCCAACCGTTGTCAAATTGACAACCAACCGGTGTCAAATTGACACCGTTCGTTGTTGATTTATAAACCCTTGTTGCATTCCCATTCCGTTTCTTTTTAATGAAAAAACCGTTTAAAATTAATAATACATTGTTTTTATTAAACGAAAATATTGTTTCAAATAAAAGTACAAAAACTTAAATAAACTTAAGATTAAAATTAGAACTGTGTTTATCAAAATCATAAATATTACCTCATTTTTTTCCAGCAAAAAAGCTTTTCCCAAAATTCTACACGCAGCCCCAATGGTGGCACTGCTTTCTTCAAATCTTCTTTCTTTAAATAGGGCAAGCTTTCTTAATGTTACTTGTGAAGCTAAAAAACCCAAAATATATGTTTATTATCGTTAATATTAATATGTTAATTTAACTTTAATTTACTTACATTTTAAATACTTAAAAATTGATTCCATATTAATAGTTTTTAAAAATTCCATGAGTTGAGCATCGTCACTGTCTTCAGCAATATTGTTGCTTGCAAAGCATGAATCAGTGACCACTACCACATCACCATTTAATTCTAGTAACTCACCAAGAAGATCTATGTTCTCAGATAACTGAATTTCGTGGTTTTGTTCCATTTTGAAAATTTTTCGTAAAACACTTTTGGCTGAAACCAAAATAATGAAAATTTTCCAATATTTTAGCGTTAGCAGAGAAATCGACACCGATACGTTGTCAAATTGTACACAAACGTGCTCAAGTTGACAACGGGCGTTGTCAAAAACTAAACATTACGGCGTTAGCAGAGAATTTGACACCGATACGTTGTCAATTTGAAAACGTTCGTGTACAATTTGGCAACGGACGTTGTCAATAACTAAAAATTTTGCCTCTCGAGTTTGAACTGACAACGTATGTGGTCAATTTGAGCACGTTTGTGTACAATTTGACAACGGACGTTGTTAAAAAAAAATTGACAACGTAAGGGTGTCAAGTTGACCACAGCCGTGGTCGATTTTGCAACGTCTTTTTTCCCTCAGTGTACCATATATTGATGTTGCTGTGCCGTTGTTTTGCTACTATAAATATTGCACATTTACGCTTAATAAAGACAGAAAATTGCAACATTGTGTGGTAAAAACAAAAATAAAAGTAAACAAAGTCATCACCAACATGGTAGATCCAATAGCAACAACCAGCCATTTAACGATTTGGTGGCGGTGGGTTGCATGCATCAAAAACAACCTAAGAAGCAATTACTTACTTCCTGCTAATGCTTTCAATACATCAATTTGTTAGAAAACTACGAGGAAACTTAGTTATTAATTCAGTTGTTTAAATAAAAAAGTTTAACTGTTCGCATTTAAACACAAACAAGGAAATCAAGGACAAAAGGCAAAGTAGAAGCATTAAACTTTACAATGCAAAACTTTAAAGACTTGTTAGAAGTCTTAATTTAAGTATAATAAAACAGCTACTTATTGTGGCAAGTGTTTATTTAGATCAAAATATAAACTGCGGACCATCACCCGCAACTGGTGCGGGCGTTGATTTTAAAATGTTTTTTTATTATTTTAATCCACATTCACTTTCATTTCTCCCATCCTATTTTTAAATGTTAAAAAAAACGTTTACCTCTTTGCATTAATTTCTGTGTGGTAGAAGATTAACATTTTATTTTCCTATTTAATTCCACAATGTCCTTTGCAAATTAATGCAGTGGAAATGGATAAAAAGAAAGCTCAAGTAAACTTTGAATTTAAATAACGACAGAGTAATGAAGTGTAAAATGATTTAAATAAATGTTTTTTAGCGATAGGGGCGGTGGATCAAATATCAACGTTATTAAAACTTTGATGTGAGATTTGTATGGTTTCTAATTAAAAGGGACTTTAAGGTCATGCCAAGGTCTTTGGGAAATATTGTTACTAATGATGAAAGCGACTAAGAAATTTTTGTAATTTTAATTGGAAACTAAATTTTTAATCAAACCTTAAATGCAATAAAAGCCTTAGAACAGGTGGCTGAGGTAAGCACAGAAAAACTAACTCCAGCCCAGTAAGGTTTGATTCTCCGATCTCTTTTCGATATCCTGGAATAAGAGGGAGTTGAAAAAAGAAAAGTAAAAAAATTCTATAGTTGCAGGTATGGTTGGTAATAGACCCCATGCTGGTCTCTATTTTCGAACCAGCCACTACCTTTGATAAAAAATGATAGATAAATGTTAGTCACGCCCGACAAACTGTTTGCTCTGCCGGCCCCAAAATGCCTAATTCAAACATCTTCCAGTACCAAAAGAAAAAGTTAGAGTGGTGGATACTCCCAATCTCTATTTCACTTTGACAGCTCCTATAGACCTTGTTTAAGGACAGCCCTTATGTGCTATTTCGCATCTAGGTTGGCTAGACTATCTGGTCACAGCAGTTCTGCCAGTAAATGTATTCACACAGAATTTGTGCCACAAAACTTGGCATTTACCCCGTCATTCAATTTCACACTGTATTTACCATTTATCAACAAAACTGCATTATAATAGTCCTGTGTCTTCTTACCCATGCCAGAGTGATGTTAGAATGCAACACCATCCAAATTCAGAATTTATAACGTTCGCGGACTAGTAATGCAAGGCACAAACCTACTAATTAAAGATTGAACCTAACCGCGACTCTATTCTCGGTAAGGATCACAAAACTTCTACAAATATCCTGTAGAACCAAAGTCAGCTAGCCAATTGCTAATTGCTGAAAGTTTAGCCAGTATTACATTGCAGTCATCAGGAAGTCTGTCCCAACTTTTGTTTGTGTAACAAATAAGCCTCCACCAATAGCACTTTTTGCGCTAGACCTGTCCGTATATATATTAAGCTCAATATGCCCCCAGAGGGTTGTTTTGTCTGCCTTATTCTTTAAGAAGGGTTGCAGTGGTCAGTTAGATAGGGAACAAGATTGACAGCCCTAATAATACTATCGTAATCGTATGTTTTGTGCCCGTATTTGCCCACACCCTTTAGTCCTACTGTATTATTAAGCACCAACTTCCTTAATAGGAGTTTCACTAGAATCTAAAGTGAGTAGGGTCAAGAGAATCACTGCGCATCGTGCTTTCAATATGTAGATAATTTTGAGTGTAGTCCAAAGCCTTCCACCAGACTATACCTAAATAGAAGAGAATACGTTTTATCTCAACCATGTGACGTACTGGCGACTCAGGTTTAAGGTCTACATCTACTTTTGCCTCCTCGTTTGACTTTCAAGATGGATCACTGTTCAGAATGACTTCCTGGTACTCCGTGCTATCTGGGAAAGGCAGTACCACTCCATCTAGCGGTCAATAGAAGGAATTTTGTATCTGATCGTACACATGACTAGCTCTATTTTTGAAGAATTAATAAACATTCTGCACTCCACACTCTGAGTGTCCTTAGCGCCAACACGACCAAGTCGGAGATAGAATTTTAAAGAACAACAAATGTCCGCAGTTCCACTTCTTTTGTTTAGGCGACAGCCCTTGACTCCATAAAATCCTTATACCTAAGTAAAATGTTAAGAGTCATGTTTCCAGGTAAAGGAAACATGAACATAAATAGAAACCCATGGGTTTCTATGCTTACAGATTTCGTGATGGCAGCTCAATCTATCTGGGACTTTAATTTAAACCATTCCAGCAGCTCAAAAGTAAATGAAACCAGAGAACTGTCATCCCCCACCTTATATGCACATTTTAGATCCAGAAGGGATATTAGTGTCTAGTTAAGAAATTAGAAAAAAACTCTCTTTATAACCAAACAACGAGTGAAGAGCTGTATTCGCCGATAACCTCCTTGGTGGGGAGCCCGATTAAAGACTAGTAGCGTTTGTCGCCCTTAGGTGGACATCGGGCATGCCCTCAAAGTTTTAAGTACAAAAGATGTTAGACTGGTTAACCTATAGCTCTTTGCCATTGTTTGTGATACTTTATTTTCCTTCAAGGAAAAGGACGACTTTAAATTTAGTCCACTGTGTGCAGCATTACGTCTAGCTAGTCATACTGAAAAGTCATAGTATGACTAGCTAGACGTAATGCTACAGGTCCGCTAGACTCAGTCCATCCGGTATAACAACTTCAGTAGTCTAAAACTGCTGATTACGTGCAGACATAATATCTAAGCAAGGAGGAATCCCGGAATTCTTTGCAGTGGTTGGCTTTCTTTGGAAGATCATTCAACGCTACCCCAGAACTTCTTTTAAGTGGCACGTTTTATCTAATTTCGATTTTTAATTTGGTTAATGTGGTATTGTGACTGGACTTCTGTCCTTTTTACTCATTAAATAGTTTTTTGGAGTCTCATGGTGGATGAATACTAAGGCGGTATCTCCCTGCCCTTGAAAAGATTCGGGTTTCAGATCTTAGAAACCTGAGTTAAAACGAACAGCGAAGATTTCTATGTTTGCTATGGAAAAATGTGCAAAACTTAACTAACTATCTCTTTCAACTATTTTTTTTTTAAATGTTCTTTTATGTTCAGAAATTCCAAAATAAACTGGTTTTTTTTTTCTTAACTTTAAAAGTATTTTAATACATTTCTGTATCTATTCTTATTAAATCATATGCAACAAAAATATATTTTTGCTTTTACGTTGCACGATTTAAATTAATACACAACTCTTTGCGTAATTAAGAAAATGCAACATGTGGCACAGAAAATAGAATTTAATACTGCACTTTATTTTATGATGTCAACAAATGATATAAGTTTGTGCAACAAACACACGCTAACACTTTATAAAATGGCACATTTTGTGTAAAACAAACTAACGTACGTGCAACAAAAACGCCTATAAAAATATATTTGCGCCCTTAAACAACCTGGGTGGCTCTTTGATTTTACTTTTTTTTCTTTTCACGTTTTTGTTGGCTCAACAAAACAAACAAAAAATTATATGAAAATGTTTTTAAGAAATTTAATAACTTTTTAGTGTAAAATGAAAATTAAATAGAAAAGTTTTTCTTTTTAAGAAAACAGTCAGAAAGTGTAAAGATTTATTTTATAAGTTTCCCTCCCTCAATATTGTCGCATCAAGCAGCAAAAGAAAAGTGGTTGCAACAATAACAGTTTCCTACTAAACTTTAGTAACTAAAGTGAAAGGAGTATGCAAATACCTACAGACAAACAAAAACAATTTTCCATCTCCTTCCTTTATTACCTAAGGTGATGCAACGTCCTAGTTAATACTAATGCAGACATGCATCAGCTCAACTTAACTCAACTAACTCACTGCATCTGCATCTTAATGTTAAGTGTGTTTTAAGTTCTTTTTTTTTCTTTTAACATTTGCTATGAACATCAATCTTTTTGAACAAAATTTTTTTTGTCGTTCTGCAAACGGAACTAAAAGTTGCTCTTAAGGGACTTAGAGGAAAACGTAATTCTTGTTGCCGTTGCTGGGAAGCAAAAGTGTTCTATTAATAGAATGAAATCAACAATTTCCGGGTAAACAAAACTCTTGTGTTTTAACAATTTAATATTTGGTTTCATAAATATTTTGTTTAGAATCAAACGCAAATCTAATGAGAGCCAAACAACATCGGATGGCCCACTTGTGTAAAAGAAAATTGCTTGTTGTTTTTATATGGCGTGGGCTGCAAATGGTGGTTATTGTTGGTAAATTGTCTAAAGATAGACTTTACAACGCTTGAATCTAAAAAAGTTCCCAGGATAAACTCTTTGTTATCGATTATGTTTAGAGTTTTATTGTGGTCAGTTGATCAATAGGTTGGTCGTCCAGTTGAAATAAAGTTCAGACCTTTTTTATACACTGAATCATACAAAACGCGACCTCTAGGGCTAACTAGGCGTGAGCCCCAATACGTAGGGCCTGTTCGAAAATGCATCACAGCGCTGCATCATGACTTTAACGGTAGCAAAAGGCATATTTATATGCACTGATTTACTTTAAAAATTATTTTAAAAAAATTACTACAAATTGAGCATTATTCAACTTTTCAAAAACCTTTTTTTAAATTTTTGTGATGCAGGGCAGTGATGCGTTCCCGAACAGGCAGCGACAAAGCGGGGGCATAAAGACTCTTACACATTTTTGAGTTGATCTTATATTTTGTAAAATCTGAGAGAACAAAGAGAGGCGAAGTCCCAAAAATTAAAAAAAAAATGTTTTAATTCAACAATTTTTTTCCTTCAATTAAAAACATAATTTTTAAAATTAACCTAAAAATGTTCCACTTCCTTTGCAAGACCTCACACAATGTTTTTCGTTTAGATTTTATCTGGATTTTAGTTGTCTTATTTTAAATTTATTTTAGTTGTCTGTTGCTGCAACCCTAAAAAATGTTTTATAAAGTTTGTCATGCTTTTTGTAACAAATCAAAATTATGAAAAAATTAAAAATGCCAAATATAAATCCTAAAATTCAAGAAAAATATTTTAACAAGTTTTCTGTAATTAATATTAATCCAAGCAGAAAAGTCTTGAGATATTAAATTTGGTTAAAAAATTTATGGTAAGAAAGATTTGATCAGAACAAAGATTGAAAGCAACAGAGAAGAGTCTTTGATGAAAACCGTATTTAGATACTGCTGAGACTAAGACACAAGGCAACCGAAGAAACGGATCCAAGTGGGTTGCACTAAATTTTTGTATTTCTTCGACAGCCGCCATTCTGCCTTACCTAGTCTACACGATAAATTTTTCATGAAATTTCTGCAATAGAAAAAGTATAGGCACCGAAAGTGAATCTAGGTCGACCACTTTTGTCACATCTTTATATTTCCTAAATTTATCAACGTTTTCCTAACAGAAATTGCCTTTAATTTGTTAATTTACTTATTTAAAAATTTCCACTCAAATGTGTTGCTTTTGTCGTATATTTGGTAATATTTTCACTTGTGAATTGCTGGGTTTGTTTTAAAATTTGTTCTTTATTTAATTAGAAGAATGAGTAAATGGATGAATGCCTGGTGATGATGCTGACTAAACTGATGATGTCGTTGACAAGGATGTTGAAGATTTCACTCAGACATATTTTACAAAAAATAAAATGAACAAATGTTTCTTTTTTCTTGTTATCTCTTTTAATTAATGCCAAAAAAACTTGTCATTAATTTAGTTTAATGTCTTGTTTTATTTTCTACCCAGCAAAAATTTTAAAATGATTGGATATTACAAAACAACTTTTTTTACAATGACCATTAAATATCGTCCAAATTATTAGAAATTGCCGGAGATTGTGTAAAGTTTTATCTTATCTTATTTAAGTTTAAAATTTTTTTTACTAAAATATCAAAAAAAAAAATAAATTAAAAGCGAAATGTTTTTCTTTTACTAACAACATGACATTAAAATTATAATTTACATTTAAAATCATTAGTAGGTTATTAAAGCTCTTAATAGTTGGAAGTTAATTCAAAGACAGTAATAGCTTGCCAAGCGAGCATGCCAAGTACTTATTCAAATCCGTTTTTTAGCGATTAGCTTTTTAAAAAGCAACGTAAGTATTTTCTGAGTAGTTTGTAAAAATATTATGATAATGACAAGTTCGCAAAAAAAAAATAATTTAAATAAAACATGTCGTTATCTTAAATGAAAAAATATCTAAATTTTTAATTACTTGTATTTTAATAGTTTTGAATTAGGAACTTTGTAGAATCTAATTAAATTTTTAGTGTACCCTGAATTTTTGGTTATTTAAAGATTTTAAATAATTATTAAAATTTTTGGTTATTTTTCGTAAAAGATGTTATTTGTGTTTGTTGGAGACACTGTTTGTTCTTTTTTTGATGGTGTCTGCTTATGTATAATAGAGAAACAAAAATCATATAAAGAGAATTAAAACAAATTAACTCTAGCAGTCTGATTCTGACATTTAATTAATAATAAACTTGTAACCATTTTATAGCTACCTTCTTGCAACTTTTTTTGCAACTGTAATCTGGTTGCTGGGTAACAAAACCAAAATTTAACAAACATGTTAAATAATTTGACAATTAATTTAAATAAAATATTTTTGAAAATAAAAATGAATTTTTTTAAAATAAAAAGTGTGAATTTTTATAAATGCATACGAGTGCATTTATTTTTTGTTGGTAGGCAACCATTTTTCAAAGTTTTTTATATTATTTTGGCTTAATATTTCACGCTTTGCGTTTCGGTTGTTTTGCGCTTTTGGGCGAACAAAATAGGTAGCAATAAAGTACCCAGCAAAAAATTGGAAGTGATAAGCATTAAAAATTTCATACTTTTCAACTACTATAACATACCGTCTGTATTACTTAGCAGTTGTTAGATAATGAGTTATTTCTTATCTAAAATTTAGGCGAATAGCTTCAATTTGACAATTGCTTGACTTATTTTAACTTAATATTTTAAGCCAGTTTTAACCAAAAAATCAAAGAAAAAAACTTTAAATGCAACAATGGGTAACTAGGGTCCCCAGGAAAAGATTATTTTAGTGCCAATAAAATAATGGCTTATGTACTTATGTAAAATGCTCTAGTTTAACTCCCTCTTTGTAAGCGAGCATTGTTGGTACTTGCCTTCAATGTCATTGTCATGTTAAAATAGTTGTCTGTGTAGGCTTGGCCCCTATGCTATTAGAAGTATCTAAATTAAAAACTCTTCAATTTTGTTAAATAAATATCTTTTTTAAAGCAATAAAATTAAAAACAATTGAAAACTCTCTTTCATAAAAAATAATATTTCTTTTTTCGTTAAGGTTTTAATTTTAGCCTTTTGATTTCAGGTGTGAATAAATGAAGCGTTTCATACATTCTTTATGTCATGTTTCATCCTTTCATTTTCCTGTTGCAAATAAATTGTTGTTTTATTGCAGAGAAAATGTGTTGCAAAAAATGTGTCTAGTGGCTAGTTAAATGCTCACTCTTGTAAAACCATATGGAAATTAAGTAGTGGGAAAATGCGAGAGACATATGAGGTCTGCTTTTTCAATTAAATTCTTCGGAATAATTCTGATAAATAGTTAAAAATTATATATGAAAACTTTTATATATTTTTATATTTTTTTAAACAATTTTCTCAACTTTTCAAGGCTTATGGAAAATTTTTTCATAGTTTTTAATTTTGCAAAATTTTTATATTAACGATTAGAAAAATTTAACAAGTTTTTTGTTTTTAAAACATAAAAAATCAAAAAACTTTTGATCATATTTTAATGTTTCAATGTTCAACCATATTGTTCCATAAAATAGAATAGTGCCAAAGGCCTAACATGTGTCAAATTTTAACCAAATATCTGTAAACGTGCATCATGGGCTTTGATCACAAGGATACATGGACACCCAGCCGAACGGAAGGACATGAAAAATCGATTTAAGAAGTGATTCTGATTTATTTTAGGAGGTACCAGTCTCACCTTTATCTTAAAATACATTCTAAGTTTAACTATTTCAATTACAATAAAAAAATACCCACAAAGGGCTTTTATGTTTTTTACGAAAGATAGTGCATTGCTAGGGTGACCATTCGTACTGATTTCTTATTCGGTATACTGATTAAAAATTTGTGTACTGAAATGTACTGATTTTTGGGAAAAAGTACTGATTGTACTTATTTTTTTAAGATGATTTGATAATTTAAATAATTTGTTATATTAGGACAAAACTGGAAAATAAAATATTTTTCTAGCAATGAAAAGTGTATTAAAATTATTTTTATCGATCGGCAGCAGTCCAAAAATTATTCTTTTTTTTAAATTTATTTGCTGAATCAAGGGTTGACCTGCGACAATAATATATAGACACCTAAACGGACGGGCATACATGCTTTAATCAAATCAGGAAGTATTTAATTTTAATTCGTTGGGTATAATTGAAGGTGGATCTTAGAATATAAAAAATAAAAAGCGTACTGATTTTGACCTAGAAATAAATGGTCGCCCAAAGCTATAGCCCATTAAACTTTATGTATGTTCTTAATTTCATAAAAATCAGTTTAGCCATTTAAGCGAGATTACGTGAAAAGCAAAATTTTGTACAGAAAAAGGTCATTTAAGGATTTTTAAGTGAACGTTTTAAGTCCTCTCATTGTCCCTTCTTTTGCGTGTTTTTGTTTGTCCATTTGTTAGTTGCTGCTTCCATTTTTTGTTGGAAATTGTAGGTATAAATAATGACCGTATAAATGAACATGTAAATCGTTTATGATATTCATTTTTAAAGCGACAACAATAAACAAACTATTTTTATAACAATAACAATATCAAACAAAAAAGGTTTGAATAAAATGTTTATAAAAAAAACTTTAAACATTAATTTGCTTGTTGAGAACTCATACAAACGGAAATATGTAACTTCATAAAAAAAGGATGTTTATAAATATGTATGTGTAAATCAAATTGCTGTAAAAAAAAACAAATTTAAAGGATTTTTTCCGATTTTATATTTTGATGAGGTTGTTCGAAAATCATTTTTAACAGCACTGTTTTAGCTAAATATTATTTTTATAAAATCAGATATCAAGAGATGACAATCAATTTACCCTGAAACTCTAGTTCATATTTGTAATACTAAATTAAATTTTTCTATTTTTATACCCTTCATATAGTAGTAAGGGCATATATTAGTTTGTCATTCTATTTGTAATTTCTACAACATTCACTTCGGACTCTATAAAGTATATATATTGTGGATCCTTATAGATAGGAAAGTCGATTTGGCCTTGTCCTTTGGCCTGTCTGTCTGCTTAAATCAAGTTTCCGGAATCAAATAAAGTCGCACAGAAAACGTTTTGATATCAAAAAATCACAGATATCCATGAGACAATCTTAATTTTAAGCCAGCAAAATCGGGTCTCTATTGACCGAGATATAAGCGAATTCAAAATAACCCATTTTTTAGGACAAAATCTATGCATATATCTCTTTATATCTCTGTAAATATAGTCACTCTTGCCACAAAACTTAGCACGAATACTTTCAAGATAGAGACCTAAATGATGGAAATTTTATTTTTATAAAGAATCAGAAGTGGTATTTCCCCTACAATTGCACAAATTTTGTGAAATATTTCATGTGTTATATCTACAAATAGTAATTGGACAATAAGACATACATTTTGGAAAAAAAATTGGGAAGAAGCAGGGGGTAGCTCCCATACAAATTAACAGATTTAGTCCCAGTGTGCAGTTGAAGCCTTGAATAACTCTTTAAAACAGTTTAAAAAAAATAAAATCATTATAAAACTGTTTTTTTATTCAAAAACAACTTTATCAAATACTTTCTAAATAACTTACAGTCAGTTACTGTAATAATTTTTTGACTATAATTAAACTCATGAACACTAAAATTATTTTAATTGGGCAACTAGTTTAGGCACTACGTTGAATTATACGGGTATTACATACAAAAAGGGGTACGTCTCCTAAGGTTTTTCCGTTGACGTATTTAAGATACAGAATGAAGTCCCTCTTATGTACACAAATCTTACACTGTGCACCGCTTTAGGATTATTCCCACTAAACTCTTCACTGTGCAACATTCTGCCTTTAATAAAACGAATCAATAAAAACTCTTTTTTAAGGTTATTCAAATATAATAATATGAAAAAACTGAATGTTTTTGTTGACCCAAAATAATTTCATTTTAGTTGAAATTTGTTTTATCTTGCCCCTAACATGTTGTCGACTTTGAAAATGTCACTATAAAATCGTGTTTTTATTTTTAACTTTTTTTATTTTTCCATTTTGTGTTTTCATTATTTTTTCTGTTAAAAATTAAACTAAAACTGAAAAAATTTTAAAAACTAGTTAAGAGTTTGTAACTTTTATGATAATTTTTGTTTTGTAGCGACAGATCTCCATGCTTTTTGTGCTGTTGGCTATTACCACTGTCACTGCATTATCGCAGTCAATATTTGAAATTAAAATGAATTTTTTGTTTTACTTAAATTCGATTTCAAACAAATTATGAAGTTGGCAAAATGTGGCCAAAAGTTGGAGATTTTCTTTTTGGCTTCGTGCAATTATTTATTAGTTCAATTGTTTTAAAGTCAAAAGTATAAGGCTGATGATGTCATCGTATATGTGAGAGAATTAAATAAAACTTAATGAATCTGGGGTTCATTTGAAATTTGTTAAGCGTATTTTTTATTATTACAGACAAATAAGCTCCCACAAATTTTTGGTTTTAAATTTATCTATTAAAATTAATAATTTGAATAATTTTAAGTCTACCACTTTCTTAAATCGGAAAAATTCCGAAATTCCATCAAAGAATAATTTAAACAATGACCAGAAGTTAATCGGGTAATCGAAAAAAAATTATTAGGCAACTTCAAGCTTGAGTGAAAAAAATGTATAATCTTATTTTAAAAATAATTTAAACAATGTTAATTGATTAGTCGATTAATCGGGTAAAATTCCCTTAATCGTTTGATTATTTATGTAAGAAACTTAAAAATTTCGAACAATAAATAATTTAAACAATGTGCATCGAATAATCAAATAACTGAATCGAATTATTTCATTCATTTAATCGAGAAATTGTGAATTTCGATTTAGTATTAATTCGAAATTATTCAATCAGTTGGAGTTACAAGTTTTAATTAAAAAATAATTCTCAATAATATTTATCGACTAATCGAGTCATTAATTTCCTAATTTTCGATTAAAAAATTATCGAATAAATTATTTTTACCCAAATAATCGCCTGATTAAGCAAAGTTGCACATCTCTTTATATTAACAGTTTGATAAATGTTCATCGATTAATCGAATAAAAGAACCAAATTGTTTCAATCAATTAACAATAAAATTTTGGTTAGAGAAGAGCTTTAACAATGTTTATCGATTTATAAGAAATCGAATTAATTTTTTTTTTGTAACAATCGCTTGGTAAAAAAGCTTTGGTAAAAAAGCTCCTGGCGTTGACAAAATAAGCAACAAAATGCTCATAGAGCTGCCTCTTACTGCTAAAAGAATCATTCTTTTTATTTTTATCGCCATATTAAGGCTCGAACATTTCCCGCCAGTATGGAAAGTTGCCTTAGTAAAGATGATTCCTAAGCCTGGCAAAGATCCCTCGAAGGTAGAATCTTATAGGCCCATAAGTTTGTTACCCACAATGTCAAAATTGTTCGAAAAACTGTTAAAAAAACAAGCTAAATCGGATCCTGAATGACAACAACTGCATCCCAAATCACCAATTCGGCTTTAGAAGTCAACATAGTACCATCGAACAAACTCACAGGTTGGTACAGGTTATAAGAAAAGCTTTTGAGGAAAAGAAGTACTGCTCCGGGCTTTTTATCGATGTCTCACAAGCTTTCGACAAAGTATGGCATGAAGGCCTTCTAAACAAACTAAAGCTCAACCTTCCAGCTAATATTTTCAACCTTTTAGAAAAATACATAATAGGCCGACAATTTATGATCAAAGAGGGAAACCAAATAAGTTGTTCCCAACCAATAGAGGCTGAAGTCCCTCAAGGAAGTATACTAGGTCCAATTTTGTACTTGCTTTACACGGCAGATATGCCAACCAATAGTTTTACACACACGTCGACATTTGCTGACGACCCTGCTTCTCTTAGTATTCACAAAGACCCTAAAGAGGCTTCGAACCAGCTGCAACAACACGTAACCCAAGTTGAGAAATGGGCAAAGTTATGGGGAATAAAGATAAATGAACAAAAATGTACCCACATAACTTTAACTTTACGCAAAGAAACGTGTCCTCCAATCACTATCAACAACTATATGGTGCCTCAACGATCTGAGACAAAATATCTTGGTATTCACCTAGATCGCCGCCTTACATGGAAGCCTCATATAGATGCGAAGCTGACGCAAATGAAACTTAAAGCTGCTCAAATCCACTGGCTAATTGGTAGAAACTCTGTGCTACGTCTTGATTGTAAGCTTCTAATCTACAACTCGATTTTAAAACCAATTTGGTGCTACGGTATACAATTATGGGTCACTGCTTCCGCCTCTAACATCAAAAAAATACAACGCCGTCAAAACAAAATTCTAAGAATGATAACTGGTGCTCCTTGGTATATCAAAAACAGCAACATCCACAAGGATCTAAAAGTTCCACTTGTAAAATGCGAAATCCTGAAATATGTGGACAAGTATTTAAATAAGCTGGAATCACATCCAAATCCGCTCGCTCGAAGCATCCTGCAACATAGTGGGCACACCCGCCTAAAAAGAAGGGATACAATTGCTCTTAGATGAAACCTTTGAAATTATTTAATTTTATTGTGAGAACTTAAATTTTAGTCTGGTACTGACTGGACTAGTATTAACTTCTTAGTTTTAAGATTTGAATACTTATTGTTAGTTCGCTTAAGCGAAGATTCAATAATAAAATATATGAAAAAAAAATCGCTTGAGCGAGAAAAAAATGGCAAATTTCGGTTAGAGAATACTTGGAACAATGTTTTCAGTTTAATCTAATATATGAACAAAATGGGAAAAATTCAATTAATCGTTAAGTAAACAAAGTGGTTAATTTCAATTATTTATATAATTTGAGAAATATATATCGATTAATATAAATATCCATAAAAAATATTTTATACTAATTTCTCCTTTTTTTACCATTTATTTGCTTTCCTTCGTTAAGAATAATTATTTAGGGATAAATTAACATACATCAAAGCAAGCTCGGAAAACAGCTGTTCTTACCAAACTTATGGGCACCACTGTATTTGATTATAGGTGACTTACCATTACACCATACCCATAACAATAGAAACCAACTAAATTCCGGTTTTTATGGTAACGGTTATGACATTATATTATGGCACGTATAATTTAAGCTTTATGTTTAGTAAAAATTCCAAGAATTCATTCGTAGTTTACACGAGCAATACAAAAACTCTATTAAGTGGCTTCTCTATTATGAAAAATTCTTTACTACATTCTTTTTCTGCAATTTACATTCTACCTTAAAAAGAAAATTCATTCTAGGTTTGAAAATGGTCACGCGAAAAAAAATTTTTGAAAAGAGTCCGTGAATGGAAATAAGGTGGGAGCCCCTGCTCCAATAAGTAGCTTCTGATATTCTGATATTTTAAATATCATGGTTATAGTTCCAAGCCTACATACACATATTTGTACATAAAAAGTCGTTTTTCCATCCTTTTCTTTGCCAATACAACATTAGAAATTACTAGATGCATACTTACATGGAAAACATAAACTTTTTGTTGTTTTCCATGTTAATTAACATTCATGCTTGTAGTTTTGCTCAATAGTCAAATTACCAAACAAAAAAAAAATTGAAAAACATTCAAATAATGTACGAATGCTATATACAACATGCAACATAGAACCATAAATTTTAGTTTGCATAAAATAAACCAAAGAAAAAAATAGTAAAATTTAAGTTTTTGTTGAACACATTAGAGCTGCCTATTTAATATTACTAAAATGAATATAAACAAACTTGGACCCAAGGAGAAAATTTATTTTAATAATTTAATACTTTTCTATCATGTTGGAATGTTAAAAATCCAAAAACAATGTGATAAGGATATATATGTTGAACACATTTTATTAATTCTTTACTTTCCTCCCTCCATTTCAGTGTTAATGACAGCCATCTTAAAATAATGTAAATATTTTTGTTTAATAATCTCACGGTTGGTCTTGAAATAGATTTAAACAAAAAAAAAAAAAATACTGCACAAAAACTTAGTAAAGGGTCTGCCAACACTTTGTATCTATTCAAAATGCGAAAATTAAAAACAAATCCTAAGACGAGATCAAAAAGTTTGACGATTAATACTTTCTTACAGGGTGTCCCCTAAAAACTAAAAAAATAGTACGTCAAATCAATTTTAAATAATGAAGGTTCATTAAATGTTACCGCACTCTCATTTTCTCTTTAAGTTGAAATTATTCTAAAACAAAATACATCTAATTAGTAAAAAGTCATCCAACCTAAAACAACCCAGTGAAATCTTTTTGAAATTGTGTAATGGGCTCTCATTATTTTATAGGTTACAAGGTAATGAGGTCACTACTATAGATTAAATACATTTTGTTAAGGACGCCAATAATTACGATTATAGTTATGAATTGGCGAAAAAATTCCTGGAAATGGCTTTGTACAACATTTCTGTTCAAAAAACCCTAAAATTTTAATATTATTTTCAGTTATTGCTTGGAAACTAGTTACTTTTTTGTTTTTTTGTAAGCACATTTGTAAGCGAAGGTCGTGAAAATAAGTAGTTATTCAGTTAAAAAGTAACTAGTGTTTCTTCATCTCCAATATAACCTGCTAGCCTACCTTGGCAAGGGTTTTGCTGGGAAGTAAGAAAGTTTTAATCGGTCTAATTCGAACATATTATACCCTACACCACAATGTTTAGTATAATCGTATGCGCAAAGTGTACTCAGGTTAAGGTGGTTTTTATGAGCGGAGTGAACTTGATTTTCTGATAAACGCTGACTACGAGAGGTGCGATCAATAATAAGCTACAAAATTCGGTTCGCTCATTTCGATTTATAAAAGATATATTTTTTTCGCAATTTATGAGCTTTAATATGATTGGGAATTATATGGCACTTATGGTAAATTAAAGATAGTTTACGATATGCATATGCGAAATCTTATAGGAAAGGAGTAAAATTCAAAAAAGTAGTTGGTGTCAAAAAATATTAAATGTTTATAAAATTTTGTGAAGTAATATGCGGAACAGTAAGAGCTAAAAATGAATATTTCGGAAGCACATTTGTATGGGGCTTATGTCATCAAGTGGACCGATCATCACCAAAAATTAAAGGTTCAAAAACAATTATTTCTGTTAAGCCTCATCCAAACATCTTTTAAATTGCGACCTGTAGCGTGCTTATAAGACAACATGAACACCTAGCCGGCAGATGCATGGGCGGGCTTAAATCGACTAAGGAAGGGACTCCAAGTCGATCAGTATATTTGAAGGTTGGTCCCACACCATTATTTTTGAACGTAACAAACATTTAAACAAACGCGTAACACCCTCACCACGAATGTGGTGTGGTTATATATTTAATAAAAGCAAGGATTTTGATAGCCCTCACACAAGCGGACCAAATTTTCAGAAGTTTTTTTCCAAAACTAGTAAATTTTATTATTATGTGCTTGTGTACCTGTTTGCAGCGCCCAGACCCACCTGTATGTAAACAAATTGAGTCAGAATTACTTCTTAAGCCGATTTAAGCAGATCCATCCAGCTAGTTGTCCATGTATTCTTGTGATCAATGTACAGGTCGCTCCATTTTGAAGATATTTGGTAAAAGTTGGGGCAAATACAAATTTTTGATTTTTAGTTTGGCTTTAGTTCATATAATTTCTTTTTATCAGAAGAAATTATTATTTTCCGTTAATGTTGAAAGAAACTTTCAATTTGAAAAAAGCTGATTTTTCTACCGCTACAAGCCGAGTAGAATGCATTTTCGAAAGCAGCTACGCAATTTCATCATCAGTACTCTTTGAACGGTAGTAGTGTATTTGGTTGTAAACATCACCTATTTAACTTACATGTAACAGAGAAAAGTATACGGTATCAGTGTTTTCCTTCTATTTTTATTTTGTAAGTTAGGACGAAGTTTACTTTTCATATACACTATGCTTTTTTTTCCATTAAAAGTCTCTTTGGCAACACTTGACTAACGGACAAGCATTAATCCATCTCTCAGATGGAACGAAACGCTTTTTTTTATTATTGTATATCAAATTTTATTGCTTGCGGTGAAGATCGGTTGATTTCTTTAGATAGCCCTAATAAAAATGTCCTCCCGGGACAAGCATTTGGGGCTTATAATTTCTCGATTAATATTAAATTTTGACAAAATTTTGCACATGCGCCTTACTGAATGTAAATGTCCTCTCGGAATAAACACTTTGGACTACAAATGGAACGAATATTACCTTCTTAAAATTTTGCACTATGTCACTAACTATTATACTGAATACAAAAATTATCAGTACATTTTTTTTATCCAATCGCAATACAAATGTGGTTTAGACTCCTAATATGGTTGATAGTGATTTTTATACGAAAATTTACTGCAGATAACACTTATGCTAATTGTCCTACAATACACAAATAAAAAATCCCAATCAGAGATTTATTGATTGCCAATGATTAAAATCAATTAAATAAATGATTTACGTTATAAATATTTAAGCAAATCACTATCGAATGGCTTTTTAAAATATGAATAAGTATTTAACGTATAGTTCGTTTATATATTAAATTGACATCATCATCGCCATCATTAAGCTTTCTGAGATTTTTACATGAATTTTTTATCGCTTATTATTTCTTTACGAAGTTAATTTTGTGTGAGGTGGGAGAACAAAGATTTTCTTTAATTTAAAAAATTATTATTTACAAGAAAATTTCTTTTCTTTTGTAAATATTTTTAAATATTTTTCAAAATAAAGTACTAAATTGAGTTGGGAGAAAGAACTTTTTCTTCACTTCCTAGAATCATAATCGCAATAAATACAAAAATTTTCACTTCTGGCTTGAATCAGGATCAAAACACCTTCGTTTTAATAATCGTTATCTCAAAAAACGCAAACAATATCAAAAGAATGAAAAAATCCTTTTGTCCGCACTTGTGATCATTTTCCGCAAAAACATGCAATATTTTGATGACATAAGATATTACAAATTTTTCTATTATTTTAAATATTTAAAATGTTTATTATATTTATTTACTACTAAGTTTCCTGGAATAAAAAAAAATACCTTAAAATTAAATTCTTCTACAACGGTTTCATGTAAGAATACTTTTGCCCTCAACTATTTAAAGTTATTTTAATCGTTATTCAACCTCATAAAAAAAAATTTTGCTTCAGTTCATAAAATCCTTATAAATATTTTAAAACAAAAAAACTTAATTCAATTAATATCTGCAATTGCTGGTTTCCATTGTACATCTCACAATAAGGTGGCAAGGGAATGAAAAAAAGGAGGTTTCCTTTTGGGAGAAGCAATTAAACGTGTAGCGATAATGTCGAACGGCAAACGCATATTTTTTTACACAAACCATTAAAAATTATAATCATTTAAATCAAATAATACAATTGTTTTAAAACCAAACCGAAAAACGAATTAAATAAAAAAAAATAATTATCATACTGTCTAGTGGACAGACCACTTGCAGACGCATTAAATTATAAATAATGTTGATATTTTAATACCTTCTCTAAGGCCAGAGTAGTCAGCTTTTGCATGATTAAAAGCCAATATTTGATCTAAAAGCCAGCCCAGCCAATGTCATAAATTATTAATGTCAAGTGTCTATTCAATTATAAAAATATTGTTTTCAAACTTAATGGCCAAAAACAGTTATGTGCTGTCAAAGGAGCTTAAAATATTTAAAGGCAATTTAAATATATTATTTAACTGCAGATGTTTTAGTAAATTGGCTCTTAACTCATCTGAAAATGAAGAAAAAGGGGAAAAAATTATAAAACATTTTTAAGCAAGACTCTTAATTATAATAAATTAAAGAAAAGAAAGCTTTTAAAAGAAACAAAACTTTTATAGTTTTAATATCGGAAGGAGAAAAGAGAATCAAACTCTCAGCGATGTTTGGCGCTATGTTAAAATTGGGGTATTAGCCCAATGATTATACCCTGGCTATATAACATCGTAGGTAGACCATTAGCTACTAGTCTTGGATTTCGATCCGTAATAATTCTTCAAATAGTCTAACCTAAATGTTGCTAATAATACTGAACCAATATCTAGTCTATCGAAACCTGCGTACACTATGAGGTCTCTATATGCGCAAAACGTCTACAGAAATCAAAAGACACAAACCTTTCCGCCAAAGCATTTTGAAAACACTATAGTAGAGGGTTATACAAAGACAGTGAAACTGTCCATTCATATGCTTCAGGTGAACGTCTAGGATAACTATTTAGAGCTGATATTAGACCGACAGTTTTAGCCAAAAAAAAAACACGTTGGTTTACAGATGGCTCCAGAGCCGTTAAAAGGACAGAAATGTGTTTCTTTATAATAAGCTCGGATGAAGAAATCTACTTTTGCTTCTCAGTCTAAAGCACTGTCCTACAAACTCCAAACAATTACAAAAAGTTAATCCTAGCTTAGGGCACACTAAAGCTGAAAGTTCATAACACGTGATGTCTTTGAGAAAATTGCATTTCTGCCTCAAGGTATTGCATGTAATTTGTAACGTTGCATGCAAATGCAAGAACGCATTGCCGCATTGACATATACGTTCTGGATGGCAAATTATCTTGGCAAAAAAATCCGGAGGAGATGGTTGTTTGATCTTTGAACGACTTCTATACTCGCAGGAACTCCATAGCTATTCTAGTCTGGCAGAGGGCTTTGTAGGGGGCCAATATAATGAAAGTCTTGTTAAAGTACCAGAGATGTTTCATACTGAGCATTATAGAGGACAGGAGAAATACACCACAGGTAGACTATTATTTTGTGACTTGTATGGCGGCTAGGGGCTTATTAACGATAACTGGATCGGGAATACTTGTGGAAAATAAGCTGAACACGCCGAAGTTTTAGGCAGGGCCAGGGAGGATAGACGCTTCCATATGTCGGCTTTGGCTGACATTGGGATCATGCTTTAGTTTGTGTTTCCGGGCATGGAGGACTAGAAACGATTCCAAAATCTATTTAAGTTGTGTGCAGTATTTACTGATAGATCGAAGATGGTGATGATGGTGTAATTGACAGGAGGGAATACGGGAGGGAAAGAGGATGCGAAAATCTACATCGACAGTCTGGCCTTAAGCTTATTGGGTGCCGGGTCATTGTACATTGTCTGTTGTAAATTTAGCGAGAAATGGATTGTCTCAAGATACTAAGCAAAGATGTGAGCCAGTAAGACCAACGATAAATTTATAGGTATATTATGGGTTAATAGGAATGTGGGATTTGAACAATATGTGCCAAGCCTTGAGGAACAGGGCTCATTTTGAGGTACCTAAGCTTGTGTGGCTCGGGATAGATAGGAAAGGTTCTTATCTGCTTTTCAAGGAGATAAGAAGGAGTCTGAGTCGTATAACTATGACCCTCATGGGATACTGCGATATAAGATCTTTGGAATAGGGATTTTCCATATTTTTGTAGGTTTTACGGGGGTGAGGGGGAAATAGCGACTATTGAACATCTTGTCTGCAGCTGTTTAAGGTCTTTCTTAAACACTTTATGCTCTAAACACAATTGGGACGAACGACGAATTTCGCACTACACGACGAATTCGTCTGTTAAAATTCGTTGCGTTAATTCGTTTAGTGAAACACATTTAGAACGAATAAAACAGCTATGATAGAGAGACCATATTTCTTAAAAAAGAAGCACTATTTGAAAAAAATAATAATTAAAAAAAAACTATTTAAAAAATATATAAATACAACACTTAAAATACACTAATTGTATTTAATGCAACAAATAAAAAGTGAAAATTATTCTTAAAGTATAAAAAAACATTATTTAATAACAAAATAAAAGCAAAATGGTCACTCTGTGCCAAATTATTCGTCGTTCGTCTGCGTAAGAAATAGAAATAAACCTATCGCAGAGTTTGTTACGCATGACGAATTTTAGTCGACGCACTGTTTGTGTGCATTTTCATATACACAAATGTGTTTTATTTTTTAAGACGAATATTCGCAACGAAAAATTCGGCGTTCGTTCCAGTTGTGTTTGGGGCATTACTTGTAAAACAAGCAAAAAAAGCGCATCATGTGTAAGGACCCTTTAAAACTTATTTTAAAAATTCTTATTAAGTTAAATAAAGGCAATTTTTTTTAATAGCTTCAAAATGTATAAATTGTTAAAAAAAACCTTTAACCATTTACGTAGAGGTGCAATACCAAAATTCGTAAAAATGTTCTGGTTCAAATTAATTAAGACACAAATTTAAAAAATCCCATTAATGCGGTACTAAATATTTGCAACTATGTATTTAAAAAAAATCTTCCTGCATGCTTTAAGGGGAAGAGGCACAATAACATTTTTTAATGAAGAACTAGAAATACTAAAGAGAAATTACATAAATAAATGCATTTTGAATTTAGAGGAAAAAGTTATAAAGACAGCTGCTGTGCTAGTTGTTGGCAACATGAAATATAGTAAAAAAATGTTATAAATGCGATCTGTACTTTGATCTCAAGAATACATGCACTTGCGAAAGGACTATTTTTTTTTGTTGAGACTAACAAACATTTATATAAACTGATTATGCCCCTACTGCTTCTTAAACGCTCTAATTTTTCTTACAATCATTGTATCTGCTGCTTCTTCTAGTTATGAAGTGTTTATGAAGACCCAAACAAGCAAAAAAAAAACGCACAAAAACATCGGTAACTATCAAAATAGTTCATAAACGATAAGTAAAATGCAATTTGTTGTCACCAAACAATAATACTTTATGTCTCACACATATTGTTTATGCCATCAAAAGTACTAAATGATAGAAAAATATCTCGTTTAGGCATTTAACTGGAGAACTAGCAAAGAACAACAACTTCAAATGCTGCATATTGCAGAAAGAATGCTTTTAATTGCTTACATGTTGCAAGCACACGCCAGTGTTGAACAACAAATTTTTTTTTTCATGCACAAAATGTTTGTGTGAACAATAAAACAGAAAATAAAACGCATTTGCTGTTGTTTCCTTGTCACACAATGAAACACACATACATATATATTCTAACTTACAATCAGTGTTGCCGACTTCTGTGTAAGTATCCGAAATTGGGATAATTTTAAAAAAATTTGGATAATTTTTTAGTAGAAAAATTTTTGTTTGACGTTTTCGATTTCGGCGTAACAAAAGGTATGTCCCTGGGACTTACTGAAGATTAAGCCTTGTTGGATTTGTCTTCTGACCACTCACCCACAAAAATTACTATTTTCTGTCCTCACCAAATGGCCACCAGTGATTTTTTTCTTATCTAAAAGAGTAAATTGGTTGAAATATACGAAATACATCAGCACTCACTGGTGGGAAAACCTCCCGGTAAAAACTTCCGAAGACATCGATGATCGTCTCAGCAGCATTAATGAGAACATTGAAAAAACCCTTGAACATGCTTCTTCAGGCTTAATACAACATAATTCTTTTTTGCCGATGTAGAAATGCTTTTATCTAAAAAAGCGAGAGCTCGAAGAGAATGGTTAAAGCATAGATCGCCCTAACTTAAAACTAAGCTGAAGGAATGTACAAACCAATTAAAAAACTTGCCGGAGGAATACAGTCAGTGATGTCATTACTTAGAGAACACTTGGAAGGTCTGGACTCGACTCCTGAGACGAATTATTTTCTTTGGCAATCAGTCCAACGTCTTAAAAGACCCGTTTATGGCCAAACCACCATTGCGTAATCTGAGAGGATCTTGGACAAGAAATGGCGAAAAAAACGCGATCTGCTCGCAAGTCATTTAAAGACAGAGTTTACTCCAAATACATGCACTGACGTAAGGGAATTTCTGCCTGCTGCTGCTAGACGTCCTATAAAAATATGTTTCTGATTAAACTTTGTTTATTTAAGCCGTTAGTGTGGCATGCTTTAAAGCAATAAATTGTTTTTTTTTTTAATTTTTTGATAGAGTTTTGAATAATTTTGAGGCAAGGGCTGCGTAAAATTGAATTTCAGTCTTGGCAACACTGCTTACAAGTGTTCTTGCCACTCGCCGGTCATCCATTGTTTTATATATTTCCTTCATTGTCATTGCAATTACAATCAGGCTTGCTTATTGCTGTTACTGTACACTTCTGTGCCGAGAAGTTTTTGTTGTTTAGAATTTTTTCTACATTATTGTTGCCGCTGTTTCTTTGCACATATTGTTGCTGCTGATGACAAGTATGAATTACATCTACACTGCAGATTAATTGCTGCTAATTAAACGAATTTTTTTTACTCCAAGAATATTTCAGTATGAAAACAACAGCGAACACGCGTTTTTACTTAGTTTTTTGTTTTTAACTAGAACTCACATTAGTTTTGCAATTGTTTGAATGGCATTCATTGCTGAATGAAGAATTGTCTAGCAATTGTCACCCAGTAAATGTGTTGCCTTAAATATGCACTAAAATTGTTGGTAGACTTCCTTTTTTAGATAAAAATTTTTTGTTACAATTTATACTTATATGTATGAATTTCTGTCGGTTTTGCTGTTTAACTAGAAACAATGTTTTTAATTTTTTTTTCCTATTTGGATATTTTCATTACATGTTAATTAACCAGAATAGAACTTTTTCTTTTAAGTTTAAACTTTTCTAAAATATTTTTTGGAAATTTTAATTCAGACAAATTTATCATCGTAAGTTAATTGTTCTGCTTTATAAAACAAAAATTTTTTCCGGTAGATCTCTTTTAAATTAAATTGTTGATCACAAGAATACATGGACACCCAGCCATCTGAACGGATGGAAGGACATGCTTGGATGGTCTCAAGGAGTGATTCTCAGTCGGTCGGTATGCTTGAAGGTGAATCTCAGACAATTATTTTTGGGCGTTCCAAACATTTGCCTAAACACATAATACCCCTACCACGTATGTGGTGTGGACACAACAAGCAAAAAAGTTATCGTCGGTCATGCCGACGCAGGTAAAAATGACTTTCGCAAGTGAGATTAACTTGATTTTTTGGTAAGCGCCTACTGCGGGTCTTTACAATAATTATATCGAGGCTTCATTTTGTTTTACATCCACAAATAACTATTAAAAGATATGATTTCTCGGTTAAATTAAATCTTGTTTTTTTAACAGCGCAAATCCGTTGCTTTGTCGCTTGCCTTTGTATATCAATTCTTGTTTAACACAAAAGAAATAAATCTTATTTTACTTGACATAAATTACTACCATTTATCGTGCAATAAATAAGCAATTTTAGCAAAATTTGTTTCCAATTAAATTGTAGATGTAAATCAAAGAACGCATTAATCTCTTAAACATGCAGAAGCAGCAGCGTTGTCCGGTAAACACTTTATAAAAAGTTTACAACAATGTATGTGAACGATGTTTCTATGTTGCACATTTTAAATTCAACACTTTTAATTAATGTGCGCCAAAGCGAATGTGTCACATAAACGTTAAAACCACGAGAAATTCCAACAAACACAAAAAGAAAAATGAAAAGTTTTACATTTAAATTACAAGTCTTTTGTAATGTAATACAAGGATAGTAATGTTGCGATACACTTACTATTTACATATACAGCAAAGTATATTGCAATAAAAAAAATAGTTGCTACAATTAACAATAACAAAATGATTTAGTGTTAACTATTTTGTTGCTGTTGCATCCTTCCGTTTTGAAACAGAGAAGCCACCACAACTCCAAGCCAAATAAACCAACAGAAAAGAAAACATTTAAAGCAATAAACAAATAAAACATTTTTTTTCAGTGGCAGCCAACAGCAGCGGAATCAGTATAGTTTGGCAAAAGTTGTTTTATATTTTGTATGTATGTGCCACATGTGCTAAATAAATATTGTCAACCATTTTAGTAACATTTAAAATTTACATTTTAAATCAAACAAATAATAAAAACGAGTAGGATGATGATTGTTTGTAACCAGCCAAATGTCCCAAAAACTCCATACTATCTGCCACATCAACAAATGGTATAATTTATAGTAAAATGCAAAACTGTTTTACAAAGAAAATTGTTGCAAATTGTTGTGTTTGGCTTTTGCTGCTGCAGTTTTGTATAACAAAATGCCAGAGTTGCAAATGTTGTTACCTTTTTTGTATTACTTTTTACATATTTTGTAATTAATTAGAGTTTTTTTGTGAAATAAGTTTTGTTAATGAGTTTTAATTTATGGCTGTAGTGCTTAACGTTTACATCTTAATTTCCTAATATCGTGGAGTACAGACGTGCTTGTGGAAGTATTATTCGGTGCCTTTAAAAAGCACATTTATTGGTAATAATTAAAAAAGCGAATTAAAACCAAAAAAGTTTGAATTAAGGGAGGGGGCTGGGACAAACAAGGTCAAAATAAAAAATTGTAAAATTTACAAAAAATACCGAGGTACCTGTCTAATCGTGGCTTTAATACCAAGTTATAAAGCTGTAAAGAAAGTCTTACTAAGAATTCACTGTTTAAATAAAGTGCAATTTTTTGTTGTGCAAGTGGCAACTCTAAAATTTGGCAGCTGTCACATACATATATTCCGATTATTAAAGATGGAGCGTTTTACAAAAGAACAAAGAGGAACGTATAAAAAATTTTTAAAATTAAGTCAGTTCCAATATTTAAAAAATCATATTCTTTGACAAAGCTCATTTCAATCTAAATAGTTTTGCGAATACAAAAAATTGCTGAATTTGGGACTTGGAAAATTGTCATGCAGCCCTTAAGCAACAAACCCACACACAAGTAGCAACTATCTGTTTCTGATTTTGGTCAGGCGACAAGTAGTATAGGAACATGCTAAGGAAACTGTTGCCTCCACTGAAAGGCATAGATCTCAGCAATATGTGGTGCCACATGCCACACCGTACATAAAAAAATTATTGCCGCAGAAACGATTTCCAAAGCATTGGGTTTTGCGAAATTTCGGGCTTATGCAAATAAATAAAAAAAAACTTCTGAGTTAAAATCAGAGATACAACGCGTCATCGTTAAGATACAGCCACATCCTTGTAAAAAGCCATATAAAAATGGAAAGAGTCAGCAGAACCGCGGGGCCATTTGAGGAATATTACATTCCATACTTAATCGAGACATGATTTCTTTACAATCCAAAATCCAGCCGCAGCTTATTTAAAGAAAGAGCCCATTGAAGAGGCATTGGAAAAAACACCCAAGGGGAAAGATTCCCTATCTTCAAAAGCCTTATTATTAAGAACTTCTCTGAGCACTTTCAAATTAATTTGCAGTTTACGTATTCTTAATGAAATACTTACTGTCACACATCCGTTTAGAGTAGTAATAAAAAAGCAGGATATAGATTTACAAAAAGGATAATCTCTTATAAAAACCCTGATAATGTATACATATATCTTAAGACTAAAAGGAATGAGGCCCAAACACAATTTTAAACTATTTTTGAAGGGGCAAAAAATATTTGCGTTCGTATGGGAATTTTAGTTGAAAATCCTTGATTTAAAAGAAAAAATCCTTTTGAAGATGTCGAAATATACTACCGAATCAAGGGCTGCATATCCTTAATTGAAGCTGTTCTACAGGACCTAAAACCAAATTTATCAAAGGATGTCTTTTATTTGTTTAATGTTCCTCAACTTCTGCCTCAGAATATTACAACATTTACTGATTAAGAAATTTTAGTTTCACAACTTGAAGATTATATATTTAAGTTAAAAAAAATTCTAAAAAACGCTGCCTTTATCGCAGTTATAGGCTGAAATTTTGCTTGGAAACAAAAATGGAAAAATTATAAAGACCGCCAAGAAAATGAAATAGATTTTTTAGCAAAGTTTGACCCAGATATTTACCAAAACTTGCCAACCTCAAAGGATACCTGTCAGTTCCAACCCCTACACAATTTTCAAATTCAAGACCAAGGTTTTTCCATTATCACCTCTGAAAAAACACGCCTGCTTAGCACTAATCTATAATTCTTTTTAGTCCACGCAATAACGTTTAGGTCTACCTGTGATTTTAATAAACCTCTTTTTGTAAATTACTTCTCAATAACTTGTCATTTACAATCTTTTAATTACAGATCATTCGATTGATGTAAATTTTTTCAAACCAATCTGAGAAGGATTAATTACTTCACCAAAAACAACAAAAAAACATTTGTCGCAAAAAGCTTCTCGTGCAGCTCAAAATATTTTTATCATTTTGATAATATAGTCAATTGACATCAACATGTGCCATGGATGCGTGTTTGGGTTTAGGCCGAAGTCAACGCAATCTCAACAAGCAGAAAGAAAAGGATTTAAAATTACAGCAGCAGCAACAGTTGCAACAACAAAAACAAGTAACACAACAAGCCATAGTTACCAAACAAAATTACTATACAACACAACAGCAACCAATAAATCAACGGCATTTAGCAGCACGTGGCCAAGCCACAGCAATAAAACAACAGCAGCAGCAGCAGCAACTCATACAAAATTTGAAACAAAACGAGGAAAATGGCAGCCATTTGCTAAGACATCAAGAACAAAATTCAATAAAACAAAATGTGGCTCTCAATACAACAACTACATGTGCAACAACACCTAAATACAGAAATTCAAACATGCAACAAACACCATCGCCATCTTCGAATGAAAGTTCAGGTGGTACAGATGGTGGTGATAGCCAACATCCTAAGCAACCTGCTAAGCCACCGCAAAAGAGTACGGTAACGGTAGAGGTAACAACCACAATTCCCTCCAGCATCAGTCCCACAAATACCAGCTCTATTGTCACAAGCTCGAATGTCAGAAGTTTTCGTAAGATTAACCAACAAACGCTACAACATCAGCAGCAAATGCAACAACAACAGCAACAATATCACGTTCAACAACAAATGCAGGATGATTTGGATGCCATTGAAGTATGCGCGGATCAGGAGCCGATAGCCTTCTTTAAAGGTGGAGGTCTGTTAAGGCAAGCCAAAACCTTACGAAGAGCCAATCATCAGCATCATCACAGTATTGAAGATCATCAAGGCCAGTGGTCTGGTATGCCTCAGACAACGTCTTTGCAACTGTTACAGTTACAGCAGCAGCAGCAACATGAC
Source organism: Melanophora roralis (assembly GCA_963583895.1). NCBI lineage: Eukaryota > Metazoa > Arthropoda > Insecta > Diptera > Rhinophoridae > Melanophora > Melanophora roralis. Next base: position 30,143,143 of record OY757190.1, on the reverse strand, counting down.
TACTCATACGCCTACTACGAACCAGGGGCAGCCATGAGACACACTAATATTCCCCACAGTGAACTTGTAGCGGGTGATGACGATCTTACGCCAGCTCCACCTAACTCAATGAGAGCATTACTTTCCAAGGGAAAAAAGAATAAGCTGCTAGTGTCTCCAGCTACGAGGCAGTCTTATCAAACCCGCCTAACACAGCAACAAGGACATGGGGCTGCAGGAGGCACTGTTCATCAGATAGCAAGCAACTGCAGTAACACTTCGACCCCGGAAAATTTCTACGAGGAAATATCTGCCTCTTCTACTTCATCGTCTTCAAATTCCATGGCCAGTCACCATCAATTGAGGGCAACTTCCCATTCGGCTGGCTCCTTAACACAGACTTTGGTGGAAGAAGAGCTGAAAAGAGTACAAAATAGACATCATAAGATTTTAGGTGAACTAAACCTGTCCGTCGAAGCCATGCTAATGCCAGACAGTCCACCAAGCAGCAGTCCGACAACCAAAGAACCAGCAATGCCCTCGGTGAGTGTTACACCTGCCTCGGGGCAGCCTTTAAGATTGACTTCTTCATCGGCCGATAATATATGTGATACAGCGCTATCTGGAGGACCAGCAGATGAGTTTATCTCACCCATACCCAATTCGGCAACGGTAAGTGCTGGTCTTTTGCAATCTTCTTGTCTAGCGGCTGATTTAGATAGTGGTTTTAGTGGTTCCAGTGGTGCTAGTTACATTGGCTCTCTGCGTCTGCATAAAACAAATGCCCTTATAAGTTCTCGATCCACAAATCAAACAACAGCAACAGCATCATCTCTTGCCTCTAAGGCTCAACAGCAACAACAACAAAGTGCCTTTGCTTACGCCACACAAAGTTGCCGTTCATTTCAGAGAGCCACATCAACGGCAACATCTAACGTTAGTGCAATCTCTGCTAATACATCAATGTCATTAATGTCAGCTTCATCTTGTATCACTAAACATTTACCTCAAGTCCATCACCACAACACAAAACACAATATGCAATTGCAACAACCACAACAACAACAACACAGTCATTTACATCAGTCACATCTACACCATCATCAACACCAAAATGTTGGCTTAACATCTTGCACATCGTCGTCAGCATCATCCCATCATGATGACACCCATAACTCTTCGAGTTTTTTTACACGTGCCTCTTGTGGTCGTCGTATTTTAAATTGTGCCAAAATAAGAGCCGCCGAAGATCCCGGTCCCATGATGGTAAATGCCCAACCGGTCGAGTCAAAGGCACGTAGTTTTTGGAATCGCAAAGGTTGGCGTAAGTTACCTGGCTTCTCAACATCCACCTCTAGCATTAACGATACCGGTTTACCAACAGGTAAGTTATGAATTTCTTTTAACTTTTAACAAAAAAATCTTTTTTTTTTCTTAAATTTAATTTCCACCATAAATATTTTTATGACACTTTTGTGTGAGATAAATACATACAAAGCAAAGTCCTTTGGACATAAATCAACGATAGCAGTTTAATCCCATTAACCTAATTATTGTTTGTTGCATATTTAGCTTTGGGCCAAAGAAAAGAACTTTATTTTGCATTTCATTATCTGGATGCATATGAAAGAATATATACAGGACTGGCCATTGATCGATGCAGTTAATTGTTTTTTAAACTGGCTGCAATAATTTATTCAAAGTGAAAGATTTCATTCTATATGTGCATGTGAGAGTTTTTAAGAACGCATTTTGGAAAGACATAAATTTTGATAAAAAGTAAAAAAAATTAGGTTTAAAAGTGATTAAATAATTTTTCCTTATGAAACTTTTTCAAAAGCAAATCTCAAAAAAAATGAATAATAACAGAATGGAAAAGATCTTTTCGTACGCCAAAGAGAATATATGATATTCCCAATTTTTCTTTAAAAATTCCCTAAAAAATGCAATTACAGTAGTTTCCCGATTAAACGAACAATTAATTGTCAGCTCTGTTTGTTAAATTAAAAAGTTCGTTAAATCTAAATAAAATTAATAAAAAAAAATAAACTATTAAAAAAAATAAGAAAAAAAGTACAAGAATATTTTAAGAAGCCTGTTATAGACATTTGCCCAGCAAAATTTTTTGGAATTTGAGGAATGAGGTGTTATTACCTCATAGGTTTCAAGGTAATGAGGTCGTAACGATAGAAAAACTAAAGAGCAATACTTAAGGAAGTTACAACCCAAAATGCTTATTCTGGTAGAAAATTTGTACGGGGACTATGCCAAAATATAGACCGATCTTCACGATAAACAATAAGCTTTGATCCCTGTTCTGTTGTCAGAAGAATACATGGGCAAACAGCCAGATATGTTTTATTTAAGTCCATCTGTATGCATGAATCAACGTTGCCATTCGGTTTGGTTACATTTGTTATTTTTTATGTAACTTTTTGGCCATCTACGTAACATGTATAATTTTAACGGTTTTGCTCCAATTTTCGTATCCTTTTTTACTAGTCGTTCAATAAGGTATAATTTTTGGTGTAGCAGATATTTTTAAGCACTTTAAATGTACATTATTGATTATAAGGACATTACTAAATCATATACAAGTAGTTTTTGACGGGTGTGACCATTTTATTTACGATTTTGGCTACAGAGCTAACTCGCGGAAACGTGAACTAATTTTTACCAAGAGTGTTCATGTTTTCGATTTTGTTCACGTTTCCGATTGGATATTTTTTAATTATTTTCTAACGAATTTAATTTTATCAATTAATTGTTCCTAGTATCGCTAATAGATTCTTTCATTGGCCCTTACACTTTAGACTAATTCTGCCAGAACAAAATGACTGTTTGTAGGCAAAAGAAGTAAAGAGTATGGTTATTAGTTGGCGTAATTTTTCAACCAGCCTCAAACCAATACATACATATGAGCCGTTTATTTTGAAAGTCGCATAAGTCACTTTAAAAAAAATCGAGTTAATGGCAACACTAAATACTATTGAACGGTATTTTTTCATATCTTTGTATATTACTTTTAGGATCGGTATACAGACCTAACTCCAGAGTTGATACCAAACTTTTTTTAAAAGAGTTAAATAATATTTCACGAAAATATGATGATGTTATCATATGTGGTGATTTCAACTCCAATATTTTTACTGAAACCCACCTAAGCGATGATATGAAATCTATTGGTTTTTACCCCACAAACACCACAACTCCAACTCACTTTACTTCCACAAGTAGTACACTACTGGACATAATTTTTGTTAGCAACACAAAGAAGGTGCTCTTGTACGATCAACTCTCAGTACCATGTTTCTCCAAACATGACTTATTGTTTTTGACGTTTGATTATCAAGTGCAGCATATAGTTGAACCAGTCACATATTATGACTTTAAAAATACAAATTATGAAATCTTATTTTCTGAGCTTAATAAAATTGATTGGAATTTAATTTATTACATGCCTTTGATAGATAATCAGCTTAACTTCTTGGAAAAAAACTTGTGTAATATTTTGAATAAATCTGTACCTACAAAGATAATCAGAGAAGACTATAAGAAAAAGCCTTGGTTCAATACTGCAGTTAAAGCTATAATTGCTCGTAGAGACTTCGCTTACAAGCGTTGGAAGATTTTTAAGTCTGAGGATCTATCAGGTCGCAGTCAATCCGTCTTTTCCAACAATAATATTTCTAAATCTTTACCAGTTCTTAAAGGAGTGCCACAAGGATCTATTCTAGGTCCTTTACTTTTTTCTATGTATGCAAACGATTTACCACTACAACTTGAGTATTGCAAAGTTCATATGTATGCTGATGATGTGCAACTATACATAAGCAGTACTATTGATGACATCAAAACCAGTATCGATAAGCTTAACATGGATCTTTCAAAAATATTGTATTGGGCAAGTGCAAATGGTTTGTGCCTTAATCCTACTAAATCAAAGTGTTTAGTTATAACCAGAAAAGCAGGTGCGTTGGCACAAGAACCAGTTATAATGCTTCATAACCAACAAATCAATATAGTAAAAACAGCAAAAAATCTGGGAATCACTTTTAATAGCTCTCTTTCGTGGTCAGATCACATAAATATTGCTACTGGGAGGACCTATTCAATGTTACGAGGACTATGGAATACACAGTACTTTACTTCTCAGAAAATTCGCATTTTACTTGCGAAAACGTACCTTATGCCGACTCTATTATATGGATGTGAAATATATGCAAACTGCGATTCGCTAAGTCGTAGAAAGTTAACATCTGTTTTCAATTCTATAATAAGATATGTATTTAATCTGGGAAAGTACGAACATGTATCTATGTACTTGAGGAAACTATATGGAGTTTCTCTCCCAGATCTTTTAAATATAAGAACCTTGCTTTTATTGCATAAAATTATATACACCAGACATCCAATGTACTTATATGAGCGGTTCACGTTTACACTCTCTGAGAGAACAAATGATATTGTACATGTGCGTTATAAAAACTCAGTATCAAAACAACAGTTTTATATTCACTCGGTCCGCCTTTGGAATTCGTTACCCTCACACATTAAAGTTATAAGCAACGATAATCAGTTTAAGAAGGAAATTTTTAAATTCTACGAATCGCATTTATAATTTTATTTTATTAATTCTGTTATTTACTTTTTTCTTGTTTAAACTATAAATAATGGTTATATACTGCTATTTATTTTTTTACTTTTATATGTATTTGCTTATATATTGATATCGTTATAGTGTTCCGCTTTTTCATTGTAAAAATCCATTACTTTAATTATAAGATATAATGTCTTGTTGTTTTGGAAAACAAAATAAATAAATAAATAAATAAATAAATAAATATCTCGACTTTAAAAAAAAGTGACTTATGCCACTTTCAAAATAAACGGCTCATATAAAACCAAACGTTAATTGAATAAAAAGACACTAATACACACACAAGCTTTATACACGCATACATTTTATGCCAGAAACAATTCACGAACAAAAATTGTTCGCTTAAATTTAAGTCTGGTGTGTGAAGGGCCATTGCAACCAACACAAAGAAACTAAAAACTTCTTATTAGGCAAAATAGTGTGTTTACAAAAAAAAAACATAATTCGGGGACTCCCAAAATTCATAGTACTAATGTAAACAAAAAAAAAACTGTTCACGTTTTAAATGTTTGTTCACGTTTTTAGGGTAGTTAATGTTAAATAAAAAGTGTTCACGTTTCTGGGTTGTTACCGATTCTGGATTTTCACGTTTCTGCGAGTTACTGTAAATCAAAAATTTTAAATTCTTAATTAAAAAAAAGGCAATGATTCAGTAGGATGGTAGAAAAGCTATGTTAAAAAAGACTTTATTTATGTATTTTAAATACCTTTAACAATTGTATGCAATTTTGTCGTTCAGTGCTATTGATTTAGCCGTCTTATGTTTTGGTGCACTTTTGACATATCTAAACAAAGTTGTTTGTATGTACCACCCTTCTGTGAAAGCCCATTCAACTTGCATTTTAAGGTTCGATTTTAATACCTGCATTTATAAGATAAATGCCCTAAATTTCTGGCATTCTTTAACAATTAACATAGAAACATTAATGTTACCTGCACTTTTACTTAACTTCGCAAAAAAATTTTTTGGATAATTGCTTGTCAAAGTACTTTTTCAAGTGCACTTTGTATTTCTGCACATTTACCATGTTTGTTGGCAGTTTTAAAATATATTTATATCAACTTATTCTAATATATAAAGAAGGGTTGTATGTATGTATGTATGTTTGTATTTTATAGCTGGTCACACCAGTGGATCGATTTTTTTGAAATTTTTACAGGGAGTTACTTCAAGTCTGGAAGGAACAATAGGCTACTTTTTTTGGAAATTATTGCTGCCACGCTCACAATACGCCCATTGGTGTGGAAAGGTAAGGCTATGAATTTCCTAACAAAATTACCCAAAGCCATACTGATCAAACGCGTAGAGCTAAATACATAAAATTTATAAGATCTGTTAAGCTTTACATGTTACGTGAGTTTTTGAAAATTGGGCACGTAAAGGGATAAGAAGGGGACAAAAAGGGTAAAAAATCTGTAACCTACTATCTTATGTAGAAACAAAATTTAAAGTTTTGGGTTTTCCTTAAGAAATAAGCAGACAGGTATCCGGAGCTTTTTTAAATTTTGGTCCGAAAGGGCAAAAAAAGGGGTTAAAATTATATTTTGGTACTTTTTGGTACTTCTTGTTACTTTTAAACTAATAAAGATAGAAACATTGTTCAAATTGCGTTCAATAGGACTAAAAAAATATGATTATGTTTTGTGTACTTTTTTTGAATTTTGGACCCAAAGAGGGAAAGAAGGGTTACAAATATATTTTAATTTTTTTATGCGTTTTTTGTGTCTTTTAAAACAATAAAGATGAAAACATAATTCAAATTGGGTGCGACAGACCTAAAAAATAAAAGGGCAAAAAAGGGTTAAAATTATGTTTTAGTACTTTTTGTAACTTTAAAATAGATAAAAAAATTATTAAAATTGCAATCGTCAGGTTACCAAAATATGTTAATAAAGGGCTAGATTTATATATAGAAGTTTACAAAAGAATTTTTAGTAACTAAAGCTTCCTGGATATATCCAAAACTATAAACCTTATAAACTCCCAAATTTTATATGTTAATTAATTAATTCTAATTTTTTGCAACTTCTGTGGGGCAACCAGTAATATAAAAAATATATAAATGCTTTTATTTACATATTTTGGTAATTTTACTATGATTGGTGTAGCGAAGCACACCGGGGCTTAGCTAGTATACTTATAAAATTAAAGTAGCCCTTTTTTGACAAATCGCGGCACGTTTGCCAGTACTCCGCCGCTTATTTCTTGCACCCAATATATTAAACTTGTTTCGAAAATCTTTTACCAATAGGAAAAGTTTTGAGAAGAGCCTCCTTTTTTAAGTTTCATTGTCCTTGTTAAAACAAACATTTAAAAACTTAATAATTATGTTAAGTGCATTTAGGGTAACAGTAATTTAAAAAATATATAAATGCTTTTATTTACATATTTTGGTAATTTTACTATGATTGGTGTAGCGAAGCACACCGGGGCTTAGTTAGTATACTTATAAAATTAAAGTAGCCCTTTTTTGACAAATCGCGGCACGTTTGCCAGTACTCCGCCGCTTCTTTCTTGCACCCAATATATTAAACTTTTTTAAAAAATCTTTTAGCAATAGGGAAAGTTTTGAGAAGAGCCCCCTTTTTTAAGTTTCATTGTCCTTGTTAAAACAAACATTTAAAAACTTAATAATTATGTTAAATGCATTTAGGGTAACAGCACTTTTGATTATAAAAAAAATCAAAGTTTCTTGTGCAACTGAGCCAGAATTATCTAATTTAATGAATTTTATTAAAACTTGTTGTCCAAAACTCTTTATGATTAAGCTTATTTTCCTTAGTGTAACCTTTTATGAAAAAATGTAACTTTCTGAACGAAACAACGTAACTGTTTCGTAGCTACCCTGGCAACGCTAGCGTGAATGTGGGTCTTAGACTGTTAAGTAGTCTTGTGAGTCACAAGCTTCTGTACAAACATATAATAATATCCCCACAATGTATGTGGTTTTGTAAAATTTCAGATATACGCAACAAATTGCATGTGATTCAATAACCTCGTGAGAACATTTTTACATGTACATATGTACATGTAATACACTTTTTATTTCAATTAAAAATGTCTTTTAATATGAAATTTAACCTAAAGTACCAGGTAGTGTTAGACAATAAAATTTTAAATAAAATTTTTTGCTAGACCAAAATAAATACAATTTAAAGCAATTACTTCTATTTACATTTTAATTCGAAATTCAATTAATATTAATTAAATATTTTTAGACGAAATTCTATTGCAAATAATAGCTTTTCTAAATTTACATTTCGTTTGTATGTAGTAGTTTTGCAAATAGTTTTATAAATTAATTCGCCAAAAATTTTATTCCCAACAAAACAATTTAAAAAAAAATAAAAAATTAAAACTAAATATTTGCCAACAAAAGCAAATGAAGAAACTAATGGCGAAAAATAAAATCAAAAGTCCAACACAAAACTCCCTTTACACAATGAAAACTCAATTCACACCCGGTTTGGTAAACTTTTAAATAAACTTCTAACAAATAAACACAACAAAACAAAAAAGCTCCATTAAATATAAAATAAATTGCTAAATTAGTTTTTTTGTTGTTGAATTATTATTTTTATTTTTATTTACGTGGCTACCAAAGGATTAAAAATCAACAAAAATTTACAAAAAGGATTCAACTCCAAGCAATAGTCGAAGGTACTTTAAATTTGTATTTTGTTTTGATGGTGTAGTGAAAAGGGTAATCGGATTTCAGGCGAATAAATTATTAAAGTTATAGTTATTACCAACTTAAATTCAAAAACCTTTTTGCGCCAGTAGATCGTTTTTACTAGATTTTTTTTAAATTATGTTTTAGAAACCCATTCTTGTTATGGGTGACAACTAACAGGTGCTATTTAAAAAAAATTAAATTTTGGACAAACAATTTTAGGCGCTTTTTTAACTCTTTAGCTTTGGCTATCAAATACCTCGTTTGATTCGTTTTTATTTCATCTCTAACTTTTTCCACTGTATTGTTGTCCATTTGTTTTCAAACTTTATTTAAAGTTCGTTAAACATTATTTATTTAATTTGCCAATCAATTCGAGTAATTGATTACACTATTAATCAATTTTAAACTTTATTTTTAAAAACAATTTATAACTGCTTTTTGTGGCTGCAGAAGCAAAATCTATGGTTGGTTTGATAAATGCTTGTGCCACCAAAATTCCAAAAATATTATGTGAAGCATGGAATACTGTTAAATGGATTTAAAGTCCTAATTAGAGAAGTTATTTTACATGCACAAACAACAGTTTTTAGTTTTTTATGGAATACTCGTATATATAAACAATATGGAAAAAAAATTTACCAAAATTTATATTTGTAGTCTTTGCCACATATTGCGGTTATCAAATGATACACGTTGTATCTACATACGTCCTTTTGCTAATAATTTTTATCATCATCAATGGCCTCATCAGAAACATAATTATCACTTGAGGTGTATGTACGAGTGTTTCTGTTTATGATTTGAATAAATATAGTTTCTACTATTTGTTTTAAAACCATTATTAGTAATTGAACACCATATGCTGTCCGTAATGATATAATGGCTTTTTAAATATTAAATATTAAATATTGATTTCGTTATATTGAGTGGAATATTAAATATTGCTCTCTGTCATAATTTAGGGTTTACACAAAGCATAACTACATAGAAAGAAATAATTTCATATTGTTTGCAATTAATGCAATTATTAAAAAAATCCCCAGTTTTAATTAAAAAGTTAATCGTCCCAATTAACCGTCAAACTGTTGCTTCGATGAGACCGAAAGTGGCGATTAATTCGTGGGAGCCGTAATTTAAATTTTTTTGAAATTTTTTTTTTTCAAATCGTTAAATATGCATAAAAAGGCATATTCTGAAAAAAAGATACACGGATACATACGATTTTATAGACATATTATGTTCATCCTCACCTTCATCATCATAATCTTGGCTATCATTACTCTCACTTTCATGTATTTCTTGAAAAATAATAGGCGATAGCAAAAGCTGTAGTTCGGAATTTGATAATTGTTGCTTTTCTTTCCGCTCATTTTGTTTATTAATACTAGATATGAATGGATCTGAACTGAGAAAAAATCTATTTAAAATAATTTAAAATATCTTCATTCGACTTTTCTCGGCTGCATTTGCGAGCAAAGTGTTCCCTATAATTTTTAAAATCCTTATTTCTGGCTTCCTGGGCTTCTTCTGAAAGTTCTCCAATCGGTTAAAGGGAATATTTTATGATTTCGGGACCATGAATTAAAAACTTATGTATTGTAGGAGTCATACAAAACTATTTTAACACTCTCTTGAATAAAGATGACTGAAACTTGTATACGCACCTATCTCCGATAACAATAACAACAATAGTAAGCATTGAACGAACGTTAGTTTTGTTAAATACATGACTTTGAAAAAACACGACTTCAAACAGAAAAATGTAATAGCAAAAATGGAGCAACAAAACCGCAAATTTTCTTTTTTGCAATATCAAGCTATGATTTCATACTTTTAGAAAATGTAAAACTCAAAAGCCAATCTTAACTAACTTAGAAGTTATGGTTCACGAAACATCAAAAATAGGCCAATTTTGGACCTTTTTTAAAAAAATCGTCAAAAATATTTTCACACATATTTTCAAAAACACTACATCATTTTTGTGTACTTTAATACCTGGAGTTGAAGGTTAAAATAACACTTTGTTATGCTAAATTTGAAAATTACGGACTCGTTTAAGCAAAATTTTACTTTTTTCGCTTTTTAAAAAAATTGCAAAAAATGTTGTACTTTGATACGTACCTACGGAGTCAGTTGACAAGATAGATGCTTAAAAATTTACATAGTGATGTAGAATTTTACCTTGTTTTATCTGATACCAAATATTAATTATTATTAATATTACAAAAACTTAATTTTAAAAGTTCAATTAAGCGTCACTTTCGAACCATTTCAACCCAACGTGCGTCAGTTTGAATTTAAAAGCTATATACCGGCAGTGATGCTTATTTACAAACTCTTAAAAACAAACAAAATTTCGCTTTTTTACCACACTATTGTGGTATAAACTTTTAATTTAATATTAAAATAATATTGTAACAGGTTTAAATTTAAAAGCTAATTATACTAATAATCGCGATATAGATATATTAAACTTTTAGAAATGTGCCCGTTTGTATTAGGGCTACCATTTCCATTGCTTCTGTCAAATAATTTTTTCTCCCAATACTCAAATCAAACTAGAACTATCAATTTGAAGGGTTAAAGTTCATAGCTTTAATAGTTTTTGGAGCTTAGATCATTCAAAATTTTTTTAAAATTTTACGTTTGTATGGGGGCTACCTACTGTTGCTCACCTTGTTATAACCAACTATTTTTCTCAAAATTAGACACATTATACTAGATGTAGGAGGTGTAAAGTTATAATTGTTTCCGAGATATAGCTTATGAAAAATTTTATAAAATTTTTGTAATTGTACTGGACCTTCCCCTCCCTTAATCCCATCTCAATTTAGCTTGCTGTATTTGTGACAAGTTTTTTTGACAGAAGTGGCCACATTTACCCAAACAAAATGCTCTGGGAACTTGACTTAAACAGGCGGACATGGCTACATGGATTTTTCAGAACATATATTCGTTTTGTGGTTACATTTAACATGATAAAAATGGAATAGCTAATATATATTATATGAAGAGTATAAAAAATTGTGGTGCAGGATATAAAATCGTTGGGCTCAACCAGCAGTATTTTTTTTTACTTATTGTTTCCTTTTTTTTATTTCTTATTCTAAAAAAATAAAATATTTGTTTTACCCTTCCTTTTTTAGGGCCGGGCGATTTAGATTCAATTGTCCGTTCCTCCCGGAATGAGCTTTACATAATTTAACCTAATTTCACGCATTAAATCTAGGTTGAGCAACAAAAGTATTCAACTGCATAAAGCTAGAGACTTGAAATTCGGACTATCGGTACTCCTCTTGCTAAGAAGATCCACCTTTAAAAATTCGGATTAAAATTAAAATTAGGACCAAAGGGCAAACAAAAAAAATTAAAAAACTTCGTACAGAAAAAAGCACACATGCGTCTGGTACATTTTGGAAATTTGATACCCAAAGGGATAACAAAGGGTTATTATTATGTTTCAGTTTTTCAGGTACTTTTTGTAACTTCTTAAGCAAGAAAGATTTATCAAATTTTTTAAAAGTTTATACAGGGTGTCTGGTGGCAGATTTAAACTTTTAATCTTAAATGGGAAACGTAATAATTGACACAAAGTTTTATTAAAAGCATTACACTATAGAATCGACATGCGGATTTTATTTTTAAAGAGTATGTCATCCAGATGCCTTCTGTCGAGTTGCACACACTGTTCAAAACGGAGCCTTGTGTTCTGCGCCGCACGCTGCAGTAAACTTGGTTCAATTGAGCTAATTTCTCGACGAATATTTTCCCTTAAAGCTAAAACAGATTGGGAATGGTCATTATAAATCCTTTTTTTAAGCTGCCCCATAAAAAATCCATGGGAGTTAGATCGGAAAATGTCGGTGGCCGTGAGATTTCCCAAAGAGACTGATCAATTTTTGCGGAAAATTTTCGCGAAGCATATTCTTTAAAGCTCTGGATGTGTGTGTAGTCGCCTTATCCTGTTAAAACCACGTGTGGAAAGAGAACAATGGATGAGCTAGAAGGTTTGGCAAAAAGAATTCCGTAATCATGCGTCGATAATTTTCACCCTTGAAATTCGTCGCCTGACCTAAAGTATTTTCGAAGAAAAAGGTCCAATTATGTCATGCGTGAAAAAGGCACAATAAACAGTAACCTTGCGGCAATGCAATGGTTTTTGAAGTTTAAATCGAGGGTTGCGGGTTTTTGGAGACCAGTAGAGGAAATTTTGCTTGTTGACGTGGCCTTCTAAGTGAAAAGAGGGGTCGTCGCTACGATAAATGGGGTTTACAATGCAAAAGAGCTCCAACACCGTTTCACAAAAATTTTTGCGTAGGTCAAAGTCACTTTCTTTTAGTTCTTGAACGATTTGAATTTTAAAAGGGTGCAACTTTAGATTCTTGTTTAAAATTTAATGAATAATTGCTTTTGAAAGTCCCGTATTAAAAATCGCAGATTTTCACTTAAACTACTTTCAAACAGTTCAAAGTTTTCTGGAGTCTTTAAAGACCCACTGGATCCTGGCCGTGGGACAATCATAGCCGGAATCTTTGCACCCACGAACGAATTAAATTTAAACTTGATCCATCACGTATTCGCCGAATACAGAACTGTGAACAAACATGTCTCCACGGCAAACGCGCGATGCTCTTTCAGTTACTGCGAAATCGTGACTGACAAATCCATAAAACCAACGACGCCAACCTACCTCTGAACTGCTTATCACTTTTTGAAATATTTGTATTTAAAAATATAAATTTGCCACAAGAGACCCTGTAAAATCTTTCTCAGCAGTGCAGCCATCGTTTTTCGGTTAAAATTTAAAAAAAAATGCCAAAAAGGGTAAAAGGTGAAATTTGTTTTCACTTTAAAGAATGATGACAATTTAAGCAAAATAATTTCTATAACACTGTTATTTTTGTATTATTTTTTTTTTTCTTTAATTTTTTTTGCTTTGTTTTCCTAAATTTATTCCAAAATTAAACTGTTCGGTTTAAGCCAAAATCATTTATATTTATAATCAAAAAACATAAATTACATAACAACGAAACGTGGAGTCAATGTACTCTATGGTCTTTGGAATACCACTAGTGCGATTGTAAGAACAAATTAAATAAGTTACACATTCCATCATAAGGATTAAGCAAACACAAAAAAAAACTTAAGGCCAAAAATAAACCAAAAATTAAATAAAACATCGATATACTCACACATGAAGTATAAAACAGTAAAAAAGTCGTTACGTTGCCATCCATCAGATTTTTAGAGCAAAAACGTTTTTGTCCACCCTACGCCATCCATCATTCTGACCTAAACTGTCTGCAAGCCAGCCAAAAAGCCAGCCCGTTTAACTAAATGTCAGGCTGGCTGACTGTCTAACTCGCTTGCTCAAAATTCCTGCTTATGGACTGGCACATGACAGCTTGGTTACTCATGCTGGGCTTAACTAAGCGGATCTTTTGTTATGATTTTATCAAGTTTCTTCTTGTTGTTGTTCTTTTATTAAAGGATTCTGTTGCATTTGTTTTAATTTGTGTCGTTTGAAAAAAATTTGAGCAGCAACAACATACTACATATAATTTTGTTTATAAAAACAGCTACAAAAATAAATACCAAAAAAGAAAACAATTACAAAAACGTTACATGTTCAAAACAGTCATTCAACTTGCTTCACTTTTTTCACAATATTTTGATTTAATAATGTTTTTTGCTTGTTTTCGCCACTGCCCCTGATTGTTGTAGCCAAATACACACAATAATTCATCTTCTGTGTTGTGGAAGCTTTTTTTTAAGAATTTCACAAAACAATAAACTTAATATCCTTTACATATATGAACATAACTATTAGACATAATTTTTTTGTCCAGTTGGAATTAACTAAGTTTAGCAGAAAAAAGTAGAGCCATAACACACATTAATTTTTCATTTGAATGCCCTTTTAAACGGCACTACAAACACACGATGTACATAAGTTTATGAATATCTCATGCAAAATTATTAGCCACGATAGCACTTGTTGCTTTTCCCTTTAAAGTATATTTTGCACTGCGCCATCTGCTGATTAACTTCTTTATTGCTTTTTGGTATACAGTACTTGTGGTTTCTGAACTAACTAATTCATTATACATAAAACGGTTTGGCTAATATTACTAGCACATTCATCAACCTGCATGTGGTTGAATTTCATTTGCTTTAGTTTAGCTTGCAACATATAAATTTGTTGTAAAATTCACAATTGTAGCTTTACAGTACCTGACAAAACAAAATTTTCCAAGACAACATGATGGTTGTAAGTGCGGAATTTTTTACTTGAACAACTTAAAACAAACTGCCAAAATGACATGGTTATTATATGATAATTATGATTTTAATGCACAAGATTGGTCAAATAAGCTGAGTTAAAAGTCGGCCATTATTATTATAAGTCAGTTTTAAATTGTGTTTTAGTTAAATTTAACTCTTAAGTAAACAATAAAGAAAAAACCAACTTTAAAATGTTTGATATTTTTAGTTTAACCCAGAATAATTTGGAATTGATCTTGTTAAGGACATTTGTAGTTATTTTTGAAACAAATAGAATTATGACAGATATTTTACCACATTATCGTTGAATAATTTTACCTATACTTTTACCCCAAACATAACTTATTGCATTTTACTTACTTGTAACTTACACCCTTATGCAGTTTTATAAAGTTACACTTTTTTGAACAGCTAAGCCCGCTAAATTTTGAAAATACTTAAGCCTAAAAATGCAACTCTAAAAGTTTCCAGTAACTACTTTTTACGATTAAGTAACCAAAGAAGAGGCCTTAACCCAAAACTCGGTACTTACTTCTCAATACTTTGCCAGCACTTGTATTCAACATTACTTTTTAACTTACCAAGTAAGCAAATGTGTTGCGGAGTATATTCAAAATAAAGACTTTTAAAGAGCATTTCTAAATGGATTTCTTTTCTCGTAAGTACCCAGCAAACTTTGCTGAAGATAAAACTTATAGCACAGGGGGTGTATAAGGTTAGGAGAGCCTATTATACCTTCGCCAAGAAGTTTGACATGAAATGGGAACTTAGTCCTGGCATAATCAGATATGTAGCTGTAAACGGTCGTATTACGCCTAATTCTGACATATGGATTGCTGGCATGGTACACTCCAACAGGGAAGATATGTGTGGTGGACCAGCTAAGTAAAATCCAGAGATTGACATGCACTGCGTGCCAATCCTTTAGAGGCACGGAATACTAAAATACACCTGGTTTCTATGGACATACGATCATCTCGAGCTCAACGCTCTCAATTCGGTACTAAGTCTTTGACTATGGTACACCTCACACACATGAATTCTAATAAGAATCTTGTAGAAAATTATAACACCAGAAGTTGGCTGAGCTGTGCTATATAATGTTACTTTAGTTTGGGCATCTGTGGATATGGAATATTTTGGTGTTTATAGCAGTCAGTTGCAATTCTACTACCGACAATCAAGAGCGGCATTTTAGAGTTTTTTTAATTAAATGGGTCTTGTCTATGTTATATTGGGTCTTCTTCGCTTCTATCCCTGAGGGTTCAATTCAAACGCCGTTTTTACTATATCACTAACAGGTCTGCGTAGCGTATAATCAATCCACCGGCACTTCCAGTGTTATATTTTTGTTCTGATTGCTTCGTTGTTAGTTTTCTTAAGTAGATTCACATTGAAAATTGTGGCGAATCAAATTATTTGGCATATACGCCAGGGGCACTTATGTCCTAAGTTTGTTGCATATATGTAAGATCTATTACTTTCTATGTTTTAGAGTCATATAACAGAACTGGCTCGCTGGTGCTAAAAACTATTACTTTGAGAAATGTTGCGAATCGATCAAACTTTTTTTGGTTTGTAGTATGCAAGCCAGGCTTTGGATATATGAGGTTATATCGAGGTTAAGCCCACTTGGGCTTGTTTGTAATACATGTGGAAGAGAGGGATCTAGAAAGAGAAGATCACGTAATTAGCTCAAATAAGAAAATTTCAAAAGAAGAAGATAAAGGTTACTTCAAATTAGATTAGAGATGAAAGCTTGATAGGTCAATTTAAGCCATATCCTTCAGGCTGACAGACTGGTCACCGCCGAAGTGCCTGAGCCGAATATCGTCTAGTGCCGAGAAAAAGCACAAAAGGTGCTATCAATGCTGTTCAATGTCTTCTGCTTCCTGATACCTTCTACAAAAATCATTAAAAGGAAGTCCAAATCTACTGGCATTATAGCCAAATCGACAGTGACCCGTAATTTAGGGTATGGTATCATTCAGTCTCTCTAGTAGTTCCACATCCGGGTGTATTGAACCATCCTATTTTTGTGATTCTACCAACGTATTTAACCACGCGGTGTTTACTAAAAGAAATATATAGCTTTCGCGGACAAGTGATGATGCAGAGTATTCATTAGAAATGAACCTGATGGCGACTTATCTGCCGACGAAAACAGTTTAACTTGCATTACTCTGAATTTATCTATTAGTGTAGACGAGATTCCTATCAAGGATTACAAATGCAAATATCTTTACACTTGTGTTGAAAAGCGCAATCCTTTTTCAGATTTTGCGTTCGCTAAAGTCACCTTTTTTCGGTTGTTATTACAGCTTGCTTTAAGTGATTGGAGATAGACTTGTTTACCTAAATCCGGAGTGTGTTAAAGGTGTCAGTATGTCTGACTCATACTTAAACAATTTCGCTTTAAGATTATTGAGGGCGCTACTTTTATTGTTCTTCAACTTCTTCTATATTGCGGTTTGGATTACTTTTCCTGTTGTCGAATGAATCAAAATGACATTAAAAAATGTTAAAATTAAAATAAAACTTTCAGATCTAAAACAAAAAAAAACTATATATTAGCTTTATTTTAAATTAAAATATTTGCCACTAGCCCGCCCCTTCTATTAATATTTGTATTTTAAAACATTTGCTTTTTCATTGTGCGTATTTATTTATCAAACAAACTGATTGGACCGCTACAAAGCACCCATTGACACAATAGAAAATTTGCACAATGTGGCCCTTGTCCCCACATACAAATGACTTTGGATTACTGGAATTGAAAAATAAGAAACAGTTTGTGTGGACACATACCTATTAATCGGTTAGTAAATGCAATTGTACATACATATTTACATATAGTGCAGCAAACACTAAATGATGTTGCAAAGAGCTGCTTTAGTCGTTCGCACTAAAACGTGGAAATCTAACGTTTCACAATTACATCTCTTCGTTAAGACATGTGTACTTATGAACGTACATTTATGTTTAGTACGTTTGCCTGGTCGGGGGGTCTAACTGGGTTTTTGTAAATATTCTGGCAAGTACATACATATACGTACCTACATACGATATAAGTATGCAACTCTTTGTATTTGTGTGTGTATTGCTGCTGTTTGCAACATATTCTGCTGCGGTCGACTGTTTGCCATCTCTAAACGACTTAGTTTTTTAGTAGAATCGATCTTGTCGACTCGTGCATATGTTAAAAGCGGATGAACAAAATATTATGGGTGAAATTGTGTTTAAATTTAACTTCCCTTTTCTTTTCGACATTTTTTCTATTGTGTTTGTTTGAATGATACTCTCTGCAATTCTCTCTGACAGTATTTTTTGTTTAATGAGTGTTTAAAGAATGAAGAATATAAACAAAAGAAGAAAAAACATGAATAATCGTGCACATCAAAAAGAACAGAGTTTGTTTTGATTTTTATAAATATTCGATGTATCAGTACCTGTCTTGCAGTAAGAAACTATAAATATAAAATTTATACCAACGATTACATGATATAAAACTAAACAAGTGTTTTCATTTTCATATGCCTGAATGTTTTGGTGTTTATCTGGTTTTTTTTACTTAAATCTTATTTAAAAAATTCCGCCCCACGGACTGGAAAAAAAATATCGGTGTCGTGATTTCATTCAAGGGTTAAAAATTTAAAGTTTTTAAAATTTTGTAGTGATTAAAAAAATTAACAGTAGTCGGTAATCGATTTTAAAAAATGTATTAACAAAAAAAGAAATTGGTATGTAATCGATATTAAAGATTATTTTATGATCAGTGATCGGTTTTCTTAAACACCTTATATTACCAAGGATGAATAAGTACATATGTAATTTATAAAAAAAACACTAAGAAAGCCGTTGGTAGCCGACTAAAAATAAATTTAATTTGTGTAAACAATTGCCTATTTCGTTGGCACGATGAATTATGTCTGGCATATTTATTAAGGGTTGTTTTCAAAGCTAATCCTTGGTTCCAATACTTTTCCGCAACATTTTATTGTCTAACTCTTAAATTTGATCCATTTGTATGAGGACTACTGTTTCCTTTGCTTCTACCCTACAAAATTTTTTTTTCGTAATTAAGACAATATACATAGGTACTAGAGATACCTTGTGGCAAATTTAAAGTTGATAGCTATCACGGTTACCGAGACATGGCACACAGTGTGGCAATGACGGCCAAAATTAAGCTTTAAAACTTTATTGAGTGCCAGATTAAGTACAAATAAGCCAACTTTTTACTATATGGTGCAAACCTGCACAGC
The DNA here is from genome assembly GCA_963583895.1 of Melanophora roralis. NCBI lineage: Eukaryota > Metazoa > Arthropoda > Insecta > Diptera > Rhinophoridae > Melanophora > Melanophora roralis. Next base: position 30,124,277 of record OY757190.1, on the reverse strand, counting down.
TGCCCATGCACAAATAGCAATGTTTTAAAAGAAAAATTTAGATCTATGCTGATGTGAAAAGCAGATAGATATCTGACCGTATTTTATTTATTAAGTTATTTTAATTGAATAAGGACGTTTATTTTTTTTTTTTTTGGTTATTAAAAATTTATTTTAGGCGTATTCTTACTTGGAATATGTAAATAGAACTTTAAACATGCTTTTAAGCATGGCAGTACGAATATCTCTAGAACAATTCACTAAGCTTTTGATTATTTTCTGCCCGTTTGGGCATACTTTAAGGATACATGAAAAGGACACGAATCCTTGAAATTGAAGTGAAACCTACAATTTTAGGTTTTGATTTCATTTTAAACATTTTTATTTTTATTTTTTTATCTCTTTTATTTTATAAAAAAAATGATCGTTTTGAGGGAGGCGTATCCTTGATTGGAAATAAAAAATTTTTAGAAAGTTCGTAAAGCATGTTATTACCAATATGTGTGCGAAATTTCACTAAACTATAAATTGCTCTCTTTGTTATTGCAAAGGAAGGACACGTATTCTTAAACTTCAAGTGATAAAATATAAGGTTCTTATTATATTTTATTAATTAAAGAACTAGTACTTAATTTGAAAAGGGAAATATTTTTATTTTTGAATTGTTTTTTACTTTATTGAAAAATTACACTTTTGAGGTAGGCACATCCTTACTCGGAATTAAAAGAAATTTGAAGAGTTCATAAGGCTTGACACATCTTATGCCTGCACAAAGTTTCGATAACCTATCATTGCGTCATGGCAATTTTCATTTTAAGGATATATGGGAAAGACACGAAGCCTTAGAGCTTAAGTGATACAATTTAAGGTCTGCTCATATTTTGCCTAAATTTTCCTTTAAGAAAATATTTTTTAACTTTGGGCTCTCGGTCGGTTGTTAACCGATCTTGCTGATTTTAAACAGCGATAATCTCGGATCTTTTTGATGGTGTATTTCACGGTCTGTAGGACTTGACTCGGCTCCAGAAACTTTATTTTTACAGTAGGCCAGACGGACACGACTAAATCATTTAATATAACTAAATCAAATGATATGATCTACAAAATTTTATAAATAAGAAAAACAAAGAAAAACATTTGGGTTAATAAAATTCTTCACATTTCAGACAAAGTGTAAAAATAGAGTTTTAATAAATTATTTTGCTTTAGTTTTTATGAGGCCAGACATTTCAAAGAGTTAAGTCGCTATTTTCTTAATTGTTAATACTTTATTGAAGAGTCTTTTGGCCAAGGTTCGGTTAGGTGACGAATCGTAAAGAAAAGAGGCAAATACTCTCATATATCAACACTCGGAAACCTTCTGGGTCCGTTGTGCATCCCTTCAAAGAAAAAGTAAGAAAAAGAACAAATAAGACATCAGGTAAAAACAGCAAACAATTCGGATAACGGTACACATGAGCCCAACGATGTTTTCCAGTTTTTATTGCGAAACATCGCCTGTTCTTTGTAGAACCTTTTACCCAGCCACTTATGGTCCAGGTTCTGCAGTCTCGGGCAGTCCCAGACAGCATGCTCTACCGTCTCTTATTCCTCTTGTTTCTTTACACATCGTACAACAATCTAGAGTGCCACTATCCCATTTGGTCATCATAGCCGTAACCAGAACGTACCCAGTTATGATCCTAATTATGGACCTTAGGCTAGTTCTTCCATGAGCAACATAGTGCCTGCTGAGCTCAGCCCCGGGCACGTAGCCCTCTTACCTACTTAGTACGTTTACAATACTTGTAATTCTGTTTCTTAAAACCTTGCAAGATTTTCTATATTCAGCATTTATATATCTTTGAGACTAAAAGGATGCATAGACAGAAGACAGTGCTTTAAGAAACTGTTATTTAGCACAACACAATCTGCCTTAATCTCTAGTATTTATAGAGGCCACCATTATGGCTGTTAATGGTTTTAAAACGGCATTATATGTAATGTAGCTATATTTTCTAATTAATTTTTTAAATTGTCGGTAACAATTTACTGTTGCTATTCTCTCACATCTTTTTACACCTTTGAATATCTGCCTAAAAAAGCTTATTACAAAGGTCCACCTGATGATTAATATACTTTGGAATTTCAAATGGTTTTGAATCTAAAACATTTGTTAAATAAACTAACTAACTAGATCAAAACATCATTAATCTGTCAGACAACACAATATTTTCAAATGTTTTTTTTAGATTCTCTCTAGATCACTAAGAGTGCATAGTTGGAAAATTCAATAAAATTTCACACGTCTAGAGAAGTGGTTTATTTATGTTTAAGTTTTAATTGCGAACCGTATTATCTCTTAAGAACGAAGGAATAGTTAAAAACGAAATTCAAAAATGTGGAAAGTTAGGATGTTCATTGCATCAACGGCTTTTCCCTGATTAGGCTCTACAATTTCTTTACCTGTGGAAATACTCTAAAATACGAGTGCCAGTTTTTTAAAAAATGTTTCGACTTTTATACTGTCGTTAGACCAAGAAATTGGAAAGAAGGAAGGACACACCCTTATACAAAGCTTTTTCAGGGTGCTATGGCAGAAGCACTTGAACTGGTTGGTCCTAAAGACTTTACATAATTCATTTGGGATCATTTAGTGAAATGAACCAAAGGCTGCTTCACACTCCTTATCGAAAGGTACACTACAGAACCAGCTATTACAGCTATGAAGCCAGTTTTCCTGATATTTTGGCATGAACTGCTATCAAAAATTACCGACTATCATCCCAACAATTAGTCAAGAGGGCTCAATTGCAAAGATAAAAAATTCCCTGCCCCGGGTTATAAGATCTTAAATTACACGAAGAGTTAGTCACCATACTTCTGTGGCTCTGACCCTTACAGAAGAGTCTATATCCCTATTCTTGCAAAATACAAATGGACCTCTTAGCTGGCTCATCCGCGGTCTTTTTCTCCTTAATATCTTTGTTTCTGCGAATCCAGTAATTGTGCACTTGTCTTTTTAATGGCTTACTTAAGATTCCATACATTCGCAGAGCGGTCCGGAAAATCGGCTTTTCTAAGAGCAGCTCATAGTATCAAAACACCCCTTCATCAGTAAGAGCTCTTAAGGTCGCCTGGTTATCTGAAAAAATGTCTTTACGATTTCCCCTCAAAATTTCTTTTAGCAAATTTGTAGGCATTTATACGCAGACAGCCTTAAATATTGATTGAAATGTGCGCATTGCCATTGTCCTTTGAAAACCGGGGCTTATGACTCCAGCGCCAATGTCGTCGTTCCAATGCCTAAGCCCTTCAGTACGCCAGACCAAAAACACTCCTCAGGTTCCTAGGAACCATTTTTTAGTCGTACTCTCGAAAATCTCTACATCAAAGTGTATAGCAAAGATCTGTATGATTGGAATCTCTTCCCTTTCCCTCGAAAAAGCACCATTAACCAGATGTTTTGCTACCCTCGTATATCTACATAAGCTTCTACTCTTTAGGATGTTTAAATCTTGAATTTATAAGACGTCTAAGCGTGCATTGTCGACAACAGGCAAATGATGCCGGGGTATTCTAATCAAAACCCCTTCTAGCATTGGTCAGACTGGACCTGCTGGTGCCAGTAATACCAATACATACAAGGCGCTAAATGCTTAACCGACCTGCTCAAACTTCGGCCCCTACACAAGAGCCGAGATCATTGGTTTTATAATTATGTATATCAAACGGCCAGTACACTATATGTTTTCGGAGACCCAAAGTCCTATCAAAGATTCTCTGATAGGCTCTTATGACCTTGTCTGATATGTTCTTGAAGTCCAAGATAGCCCCGTTCCCTGGACAACCTAAAAGTAATATTAAGGGCCTGTTGCATACGATTTAAGATAGAACTATTCCCCTAGCCTACGTCCAAAATGACTAAATTGTTCGCAAAACCAAAAGTTCTGAATTGCAAGACGTTAAAGCTCAAGCTCGTCAATTATGAGGGTCCACCGAAGCAGTGGTTATACGCCTCGCTGTGGACGTCCTCAAGTGTCGCAAAGAATTCTATAAAAGTTATCAAAAGCGAAAGTCACAACCTGAAAGCGAGCATTCGTTACTCTGCTGTTGCATTTCCCTGTTTCGTACGTATAATCGCGTTCTTTCTAGTTAAAACAGATTGAGCCGTTTCCGTTCTTCCAGTGTACTGCATGAATAGGGATTGTTTTGATCTTCTTTGTAGCTGCTAAGGAAATTGACACGGCAGGAAAACGAAAATACATGACCTTGTGCATTCGTAGCTTGGCAAAAAAAAGTTCTTTCATTATCGATTTATTTCATTTCATTCTCTATTAAGCTCATCGCCAAAAAAACTTAAGCGCCGCAAAACTCTTATTTTATGATAAACGGTGAGGCATGTCGGAGTTTTTAAACTCCTGATAATATAGCCGACGAGATATGATTTTAAAACACTTTAGTGTTTTGATCACTACGAATCGATACAAGTAATAGAAAATTAATTTATATGTCAAAATGCTTGTTTTTTCATAGGTTATGTATGTAAAGTGTTACGTTTTCTTCCTTATAGACTGAACTTCTAGAGATAAAACGTCAGTTCAAGTTTTCAGCTTTTTTTTATTATTATTTACAGCTTAAAAAAACTAATAGACAAAAAGACAGGCGGCATTTCATTTACTGATTATCTCTTTGCCGCACTTCAAAGAAAGAAAAATATTTATGTGTTAAAATTGATTAAATGTTCCATTCTTTAAATTAGTCTTAATAATTTTAAATGCTTTGTTCGAAAAGTGTTAAAAGCAAACAAATATAACTATCGGATATTTTATTTGCCAAAAATCAAACTAAACATATTTCGTTAATAACTTGTAAAAAACTTTGTTGGGCCATGCGGCAAACAACTAATCACCCGAGAATATAAGTTTTATCCCATAAGTTCAAATAAAGCAAAATACTATAATGGTTTTATTAAACAAAGTCAAGTAGAAACTTTATAAATTAAGCCTTTTATCTTACTTATTAATTTTTTTTAGAGAAACAAAATCTGCATATAAAAAGAATAAACAGGCAAAGTCATTGAAATACCAATGATTCGACTAAATATACTTCCCCTCAATTTCAGTTTCAAAAATATAACAAAGTTCTAATAATTTTTCATTAAAGCAACAACTGTCACAAACGAAATCGCAATTGTATTGAAAAAAGTTCAAAACCAAATGTTTATTTTAAAAACATCCTCTTATTTTAAAATTTTTAACTCGAAAGTTGTAAAGTAAGAAAAATAAACAGTCGGAAAATAAGAAAAACAATTTTAAAAAGAAGTCGTAAAAAAGTTAAATTTATTGTCAACGCCACAATTTGTTTATGCAAGTGTTTATTGGGTAATTAAAAAACATACAGAAAAATAAACATTCAGAACTATTGATTTGCTTCCCTTTTTTAAAACTTGCCAGCAAACTATTTTTTATTTCTTTCATTTTGCATTTAATATAAGTATTTTGAAATTTTATTATGTTTATATTGGAAACCATTGATACGAAATTATTCGCAAGAATTATAGCAGCACTTTTATTAACTTTGCCCAAACAATTGTTGCAATTAAAAACAATAAAATATTGTAAACAAAAACTCAACCACAACAACAACCACAGCGACAACGACAACAATTATAAAAAAAACATGTTTGTTATGCATAAAAGTTAATTGAAAACAAATAAAGTTTCAATAATTTTCCACATAAATATGGCTTTTCAAATGATTAAATCTTCATTGGATGGTATGGTTCATCATAACTTGTCCGGCAGTCAGCATGGCAACAGCAGCAGTGGCGGTGTTGTTCTAATAAAATGTAAGTAAATGCTTTAAAACTAAATACCTTTATATTTATTTGAAATAATGGGAATATTAAGCGGGAACGTTCTTAGCACCTTCGTAAGCGCAGCTTAAATTATTTTTTAAAACAGAGTAAAAAGAGTAGTATGAGTGTTAACAGGTACAAATCGCATTATATTTTATCCAACCCTAATCCAGATCCTATATTTTCTTGTAACTAAAAAGTACCAAAAAGTGAAAAAGAAACGTATTGCCCAGTTAGTAGACTTGGACCACCATCTTAATCAATCGCTCTAAATTTTATATTTGTAGACTTATAGTTGAAAAAGAACTTTAAACCAAAAAAATTGATTTTCTTCACTTAGTTGATTCCTGACCTCCATTTGGGAAAATAGCCCCCAATTTCATATACATATCTAGACTCAAAATCTTCAAAAAAAGGCAAGAAAGCACCAAAACTGTAAAAAAGTTTTTGTCGACTTAGTTGGCTTTTAACACTTATATGGGCCAGTAGTCCTTTGTTTAATATTTCTGAATCATAATCTTAAAAAATTTAAAAAAGTAGCAAAAACTTACGACCTCTATATGAGTCAATGGGACTTATAATATCAAAAATGTAACAAAGTATTTTCTGTTCACTTAGTTGACTTACGGCCTTTATATGGACCAATATCTCTTAGTTTCATATTTCTAAGGACATTTTCTTTAAAATTATAAAAAAGGACAAAAATGTGAAAAAGTACACTTTGCCCACTTAACTGACTTTCGGTCTATACCTGGGGCAACAGTTCTTAGTGTCATAGTTAATAGAATCGTATTCTTAGAAAATAAAAAAAAGAATCGGAAGAAAAAGCGATTTGCATTCACTTATGTGACTTACGACCTCTTTAGTTTCATATTTCAAGACTCATAATCCTAAAAATGTTAAAAAGTTCCAAAAATGTAAAAAAGTACTTTTCCCCCACTTAATTGACTTTTGGCCTCTATATGGGCCAATAGCCCTTGATTTCATATTCCTCGACTTATGTAACAATGCTTTGTGCGCTTAGTTGAGTTCCAACCTCTATATCGGTCAATAGTCCCTAATTTCATAAATCCACATCAATAATCTCTAAAACAGAGCAAAAGTACCAAAAATTACAACAAGTAGTTTTTGCCTACTTAGTTGGCCTCTAACCTCTTTATAAGAAAAAAAATCCTTTATTTTATCTGGGCTCATAATGTAACAATATGCAAACAAGTACTAATAATGAGGAGAAAGAACTTTTTTTCTACTTAGTTCACTTTCGACCTTTTATATGAACCAATAGCCCTTACTTTTATATTTTTAGAGTCAAAATTAAAAGAAAATGCAAAAAAGAACCGAAAATGTCAAAAAAAGGACTTTCTTCACTTATTTGACTTACGACCACTATATGGGCCAAAAGTCCTTAATTTGATATTTTTAGACTCATAATGTTAAACTTTTCATAAAGGGACCAAAAAAGTGAAAAAGTTTTTTTTGTCCACTTAGTCCAAAATTTAAGATTTCTATATTTACAGTCCTAAGAAATACAAAAAAAAAATCCCAAAAATGTGGAAAAAATTCCTTTGGCCTTTCAGTTAACCTTTAAACTCTATCAGTCTATTTGTAAAGACTTATAATTTCCGAAACTGAAACCTGTTCACGGTAATTTTAAATAGGTTTCTATTTTTATTAGTTTAAAAGTTACAAAAAGTAGCCAAAAGGTATAAAAATATAATTTGAACCTTTTTTTTATCTCTTGGAGTCAAAATTTGAAATTAGTGCCTTCAACGTATTTATATTTTATTTCGACCTGTCTAACAAATTTTGATAAATGATTTGAGACCTGCCAAAGGTAATATTTTTCCATCTCTGTTGATCCGGAGGTCAGTCTATTGATTCAGAAAAAGAAGTTAAAGCACCAAAATATAGAATTTTCTCCTTTTTTCTACCTTTTAGGGTCCAACTTTCAATCCAATTCTACAACATATTCATATTTTTTAGACCCGTCGAACTTAGTTTAAATTTTGCTTATATCTTTTAAACTAACAAGTAACAGAATGGACCCAAACCCCCTATCAGCTATAGCGTTTACCCTTTTTCGAAAAAAACTGTTCGTAGTGGGTCAATACAATAAGAGGGGTGGGCGTACGCAATCTAAATTTTAAGTCTCTAGCTTTACGCGCTTAGGATGCACGATGCTGCTCGTTTATATATAAATGGGTAATTCCAGGAAAAATTAACGTAACGCCAGAACGGAATTTTCTTTTTTGTTAGGAAAATACTTAAATTTTTATATTTACATGTATACAAGTTATATAGGAAAAGTTTCTTTTTTCATTTAAACTTTAATTGCTAAAAAAAAAAAACAAGCTTTGCCCTGAAAAAAGATCTATGCAATCTGGCGTTACGTTACTTCTTTTATGGAATTACCCATATATAGATTATAGTTAGTAGTATTTTTAAAAAAAGTTTTTTTGTCTGCTTGTTTAACAAGATTTCAATTTCAAAGTATTTTTCGCTGTGTAAAAATAAACAGTGACTCAAAGTACTATTAAAAAAAAGAACAAGTCTGTCAAAGCTCGATTTGAAAAGGTGAATGATTCATTTGCAATGAGCATCTAAGCACCAACTAGACGCAAATGTCTTAGTTATTTGTCATGGCCATTGTCGTAGAAGAAAGGCAATAAATTTAATAAAAAAAGCAAAACAGAAAGTTGCAAAAATTAATAAAAAAAAAACGAGTCAGTTGGCTGACACACAATACAACAGTGCAGTTTTGCACATATTTTAAAACCCAAAAATCAAACTTCCTGTTCTAAAAAAATATTTTTGCAATTAAGTTCAAACAAATCAAATAAAAAACCAAAAAAAATATGTTTCCAGTTAAAACAAACACTTTGAATAACTATAGAGCAGTTTAAATAAATAATTGAAAATGAATGTTTACTAAATGCTAACTTGTCAAATTTATAGCAATTGATGTCAAAAATTGAACACCCATCAAATTCATAAAATTGTTTTTATTTTATTTATTGTCTTCTGGACTTGATATCAACTAATCAACTGTTTGTAAAGAAAAAAAGTGTTGAAATTGAAATGACTAAGAACATTGCTCTGCCATTTTTTGTTTCTAAACTTAAAAATGACTTTAATTCAATATTAAAAGCTTTTATTTAATCATTTTGTTCTTAATTTCCAACCATTTCACGGTTTATTTTATTAATTTGGCTTGAATTGTTAGTCCCCCCATGGCATTTAATTTTAATAAAGAAAAATTAGCTTTTGATGGGTTTCTTATTAATTTACTTTTGTAATTTTGCAATTTAAGTTTTAAATAAATAAATAACATTGATACAAATTGTTATCCAAATTATTATAAAAAATAAATATTTTTTTCTTAAACTGACCTTGAGCTTAATAGCTGATAAAGTACAAAGAACTTTGTTTTGTATCTGTTCTATTGGGAATATTTTTCAAATAATATCTGTACGTACATACGTATGTATCAACATAGATATGTGTATATGTTTGTACTTATATAAAACTTTTAAATGTAGGGCAGAATTTTATCTAAGAGCACATGTCTTTTTTAGGCCCTAAAATTATTAAAAACAAAAATTTTTATAAAATTTAAAAAGAAGAGAAAACTAAATTTCAACAGCAATGTGTATTAGTTTAGAAGGGTTTTTTTGTGTCTTTCACATAGTAATTGGAGCATTTATCAGTTTGCCATTTCGTTTGTAATTCTTTACAATATTGCTTTATGACCTAATACACTACATATATATTTTGGATCCTTATAGTAATAGAAGTCGATTTAGCAATGTTCGTCAGTCCGCCTGTAAAAATCAAGTTCCCGGAGTCAAGTCAAATTCAACGGAATACGTTTAGTATCACGACTTCAGAAATATTCCTTGGCAGAACATAATAGAAAGTCAGCAAAATCGATTAACCCTGAACCGAGATATAAGCACAAGCTTAAACAACTCACTTATTTAAGAACTTAGTCCATACATACATCCCCATATATGTACATACTTCCGTAAGTATATCCATTGTTGTCACAAAACCTTGCATGGATATTATGAAGACGGCGAGCTAAATTGGGAGAAAAGTTCTTTTTTCGATAGAAGCAGAAAAAGTGTTAGCCCTTCTACATTTGTACAAATTTTATAATATTTTTCATGGCCTTCAACTTTAAAATTATTACAGATACACAGCGTATTTTGAAAAAAACTTGGCAGGGGGAGTGGTTCACTTTTTGTAAAGACTTCTATATAAAACACTGTAATAGGTATCGACTTTATCCCGCTACAAATACAATTTTGTTATAATATTTATGGCTTTAAAACAACTTTGCAGGGTCAGATGGCTGGATATACAAGAAGACCGAGTTGTAGTGTATATAAGATTCGTTACAGCTTAATTAAACACTTGCTAAAATTTACATCGAACCGAAAATTTCAAAATTTGCTTTAAATGAAAATTTTTTTAACATAACTTGATCTTTTTGCGAATCGAAAATCCTTTTTAAAAACATAATTAAAAAAGCAATAAGCGGTGCGGAGGAACGGCAAAGCTGCTGGAATTATCGATTGTGCGAATTTGTCAGCCACGATGTCGCAGTGGTCGAGTGTGCATTGCGGGCTCGCTGTGGAGACATTTTTTAAGAGTAATGATTCTTCCGTAATTTCTCGTCGACAATTTTGTTCAAAGTTCGGTATTTGGCGAATACGTTATGAACCGAGTTTAAATTTAATTCGTTCGTGGGTGCAGAGATCCCGCGCAACTGCTTCGGCTATAAATGTCCTACGGCCAGGGCACAGTCAATCTTCAAGGACTCCTGAAAACACTGAACTAATTGAAAGCAGTTTACGCAAAAATCCACGCCTTGCAATTCAGAAAAGAGCCACCTAACTGGGACTTTCAAGATCGGTTATTCACGGAGTTTTTAAAAAGTGTCTGAAATTCCATCCTTTAAAAAATCAAAACGTTCAAGAATTGAAAGAAAGTGACTTTGATTGATGCAAAATTTGTTGTAAAACGATGTTGGAACGTTTTCGCACTGTAAATCCCATTTTTTTCATTTTCACTTCAGCGGCTACGTCTACAAGCAAAACTGCCGTCACTGGTCTCCAAGAACCCGCAACCCTCTATTGAAACGTCAAAAACATTGCATTGCCCCAGGGTAACTGATTGGTGAGCCTTATCCACTCATGAGATAATTTGACCATTTTTTTCGAAAATTCTCGAGGCCAGGCGACGTTTTCTAGCGGTGAAAATCGCACTCTTCACACACGTAGTTTCAACAGGATGGGGCGACTGCACACATAGCCAGAGTTTCGATGAATTTTCTTCTGGGAAATTTCCTAGAAAACTGATCAGTCGCGTTGGCTACTGAGGTCGCCCGTGGATTTTTTTATGGGGCTACCTCAAAGAAAGGATTTATTATGACAGTCCCCAATTTCTTGTGGCTTTAAAGGAAAATAGTCATCAAGGAATCAGCTCAATTGAACCAAGCTTACTGCAGCGTGTGGTGTAGAACTCATGGCTCAGTTTTGAACAGTGTGCTCAACTCGGTGGTAGAAATCTGGAAGACCTACTTCTTAAAAAATAAAATCCGCACTTTCATTATATTGTATTTTTATTTAAGTTTAAAAATATTAATCTGACACCAGACACCAACATGCGTATAGTATCTATGAGTGTTAACATAACTTTGGACTTCTGTAGAAAAACAATTTATGCGTGCAACTAAATGCCTTTTTGAAATTTAGGCAGATAAATGTGATTTCTGAAGATTTTAAGAAACTTCGCCTTAATATCGACATTCAAAAAGTATATATGGGGGTTTTTTATGATTTCTAGCTTAGCGCCAATAAAAGGTCGGTGTTTAAAAAATTTTATAAGCCCATTTAATTAAAACAACTTACGCATGTACAATTATATCTCACTACTATAATCTTTACTCAGTTTTCGGGAGAAGAGCTTATTTGTGTCTCATAATAAGTTATGGACCAACCATAGCAAAATTTATAGAAATATGCACAATCACATGTAGCCTGGAAAATGTACAAAATTTCGTATAAAGAAAACAATGCCTGAGTTATAACCAAAGAGGTCCGTCCCGATAGTACGAAACTTATCTGTGTTAAATTAAATTAAATAATTACACATATGCAACCCGAAACTCGAACACAAGAAAGACAGGGACTCACAGTTAGATGGAATTTCGACCAATAGGCGACTACTGGCTCTTTCCAGAGTACGGCTGGAAACCAAACTACTGCCTTGAGTATCATAAAATTCATTTCATTTTGTTTAAAATATTTATTTGGCAAATTTGGAAGTTCCAATTTGTTTAGCTAAATATACATATCATTTTAAATTGTTAGCAACTCATACAAAAAAATTAATTTTAGTAAATGATTATTTACAAATAAGCTGGATGTTAAGCCTGAGAACAAAAGCAAATAAATAAATAATAGAAAAATGTGTTAATTGTAGGCGTTAATATTTACAAAAAATTTATTAATTTATTTATACACAAAAGTGTGTATTTATTTATCTACTGGATACATATCTGCATATAATACAAAATATTAATATAAACATACACATACTTACATAAAAATAAAAAAACATACTTTTTCTTTTGTTTATTAAACACATGAAAACATATCTACGGGTGATTGCTTATTTGCTGCATGGCACAATAAAGTATTTTCGAGGAAAATTATAAAAACAGTTTAGTTTAATTATTTTTTTTTTTTACAAAAATTAATGTTACGTTTCTTTTTTAATTAAAACATCAGTCCATTTGTTTTTAATTGAATGGTAAATTCTTTAAAGATTATTGATTTATCATTTTTGTTTTTTCAAAGTGCGGCCTTGAAGTGTATTTTATTTTGGCAAACAAATTTCTTCTTTTTAACTTTTTTTTTCATTAAATTTTAGGATTTCTAGTCACTTTGTATACATACTTTTGACACTGAGCATCAATGGCTATACCTCAAGATTTTTATTACGAAGAAAAAAGAGGATGCTGCCTTACAAAAATGGCATTTACTGGAGAACTGTTGTAGATCTCTGACTAATTAAAAAAAACCAAAAAGATGGAAAAAGTAGCCTTTTTTTAAATATGTTCATTTAAAAGGTTTACTAAAATGTTGAACTAAAGAAAATTTTATTCTTAAATTTGATAACTTTGTCTGTTGCCAAACAAATGAGCTTCGACTTTTAAAATTTGATCAGAAGTTCTAAATTTATTCACAATCAAGTGGTAGCACATATTTTACGTATTTAAAAAAATATTATTTATTATAAACTCACAAGAATTGTAAAGACTGGTTAAAAAATTGGTTTGTACTAAATCACCTTTTACATTTTAGTGTAGGGCAATCTCTCAAAAAGCTCCAATAGCTGTCTTCCATAATAAAGCGACCGGCCTTAAAGGCACACAACGGCAAATTTTTTGAAAATGTTTCTTCGGATAAATCTTTCAAAATATTTCTGAAACTATAAAACTGTTCAAAAATTTTTAATGTAACCAGATAGCTTATTCTATAGTAAATGTCAATTATGTTATGCAGCATCTTTTTTCTTCATAACAAAAAATCTCGAAAAGCAGACTCAATTAAAAAAAAAGTGATCTATTGGAATCGCTGCTCAGTACCAACTGTATACAAGCTATCTACAAAGCCTTCTACCTTATGAAAAAATTTTATTTTGTTGACCTGTGTAATATGTAAGAAATTACCAAGCAAAATTTTTTTGAATTTGAGTAATGAGCTGTCATTACTTCAAAGGTTACAAGGTAATGAGTTCATTTCGACAGAAAAACTACCATTTAGTAAGGGCTTTAATAATTACATTATCAGTATTGATAATTGGACTCAAATAGACTTTTTCACGTTACTGACTTAATTTAGACAAAAATAAAAAGTAAGATGGGAAAGCTACAATCCATGATATTAAAATGTAGATAGGAAAACATATTCTACGTATTTAAGGAACCAAAACTCTTAAAGTTGTACGACTTGGAGTTATTTACTTAATTTTAAAGCGGGCGGGGTACAGCTAGTATATAATTAAGTTCACGTTAACAAGCAAGTAAATATTTGTTTTCAAAAAACTAATTAATTGCTTTGTATAGGCATATCTTTGTATGTTTGTTTTTCTTATTTCAATTTTGCTAAATAAAACTATATTTAGCATATAATTATGCAGTTTTTATTATTAATAAAATTGATAAACATTTGTTAATATTTCAAACCATCTATGTAGAGTCTAATAAGTGATTTTGAATAATTTGATAATTAACAAGTAAGAGCGCTATATTCGGCTTTGCCGAATCTTATATACCCCTACAGGGTAGATATAAAGGCTTAGTATGTTTCAGGGAAAAATAAGTTGGGATCAGTCCTATATTTGACCTATCCACGGTCATCTTGGAAGCTGTAGGGAGGGAGGGAGGGGGGAATTTATTACAATTGACCAAATTTTGTATGGGAGCCCCTTAGGCAATGGCGATGGAGAAGAAACTAATGGGGGTCGGTCGTACACTCAAAAAGTTATTAAGGTAAAATCAACTGGAAATCTATTTAAAAGAACTGGATATTCATTTAAAAACCGTCCAACAAGATATTCATTAAAATTAACAAAATATTTCATTTAAGTTCAGACATCAAAAAATTAACTTACATATTCGTCTAAAATTAACTAGATTTTCTGTCATTTATAGCAAAACAAAAATTATCAGAAAAATAACAACAAAATTAAATATTACCAAAAAATAACTGGCAAAAATAGTTTTAACTGAAATTCAGTATTTTTATTTAGCTGAAGCTTTGAATAACCCTTCAAATCAGTCAAAAAAAAAATATTGTATTAAAATTTAACTGTTTTTTCATTTAAAAAAAACTTTACGGAATACTTCCTAAATAACTTACAGTCAGTTACTGTAACAATTTTTTGAGTGTACACTTTACATTTCTGAGGCAGACTTTGGCGAAGTTATTGGCGTTTTTGCATAATTTTTGTAAATTTTGTATGGAAACCGCCTGAGGTGATAGGGGGTAAATATGCTCAAGAAATATGTTTTGGAAGGAAAACTAATGTGGGTCTGTGATATATTTTGATCTTCTTAGGGCGACTCCGGGGATGTTGGAGGAGTTGTACCCTAATTTTTTAAAATTTTGTACAGCAGCCCTGTAAAGGGCTAAAAATAGGTGGTAATTATGTTTCACACAAATATTTGGGAGGGAAAATTAATTGGGGTCGGTCTTACATTTGAGCTTTGTAGGAGCACCCTGAAAGCTGTTGGAGCGAGTTAAAAAAAATTTAAAATAAATAAAGTTTGTATGGCAACCCTGTAAGGGGGCGAAGATAAGGTAAAAGTCTATTGAAAAAAATGTTTGTGAAGAAAAATTAATAGGATTCGGTCTTACATTGCTCCACTGTAGCGGCAACTCCGAAGTAGTTGTAGTGGCCTTTATGTACAAATTTTGGAGTAATAAACAGAGTAAGCCGTGGTTGCCGGCAAATATCTCTGTAAGTCATCGGGAAATTTCGCTGAATTTCAATAACAAAATTTTTTCAATATATGTACCTAAAGTTTTGATACCACAAACAGGTCCAAGATGCTTTAGAAACTTGATTTCCACAGATTAACGGACAGACGGACATCGCTAAAACAACTTTCCCATCTATAGGGATCAAGAAGATGTATACCTTATGTCGACGCAAAGTAGATAATAAAAAAACTACAAATGGAATGACAGACGTATAAGTACTCTTATCACTAATGTAAAGGGTATAAAAAGAAAATTAAAAACGCTTAAAATTACCACAATCTAACAAAGATAAAAGTATAGTGAATTCACAAGGTCTTGTAAAATCCTATGCTGTTAAAAAATAGAACAATATTAAAAATCTAAATTAGTTGATCCAACCAAGCAGTATAAATTAAAAAAAAAATATGTAAACATTTGCTGATTTAACGCCTAAAGTAAAAAATTTAAATAATTGACGGTTTGTGCGAAAAGTATATCTTGGACGTGGTAATTGCCAACTTAAGTAAATATAAATAAGTTTATTACTTTGTATATTTATAAAAATTAAAATCAACTTTTTGATTATTTTTTGTATAAACAAAACACAGCTGCAAGCAAGAGACCAGTGCCGGCTGCTGTGGCCGGTGAAGACGGCTTAAAGGGCTTTGAGGGCCTTGCTTAAGTTTTTAGTTGCTGAAGATTCTTATGGTTTTTCATATTTTTACTTTTTATTCTCAGTGTTGATCGCTTCACCTTACTTAGCCGCTCTAGTGCTCTATAACTTTGTCCTCCTTCTATAATTGTTCTATTGAAACATTGCTGACGTCTCTTATTGGTGGCCATCGGCTGAAGTAAGTAATGCATTTTTTACAGATTTATAGCCCATGAAATCTTTTATTTGTTGAAGAAGACTTATAGGTAGATACACGAAGTTTTTAAATTCTTTATAATAAAAAATTCTTTTTTATTGTTAAAACTAAATTAAATTTGTATACGCTTTACAAGAACGCGAAAGATGGTGTTAGTCGTAGTACCCAGTGCTGCTGATAAAGTATTGTCGTAATTTCAATGATCATTTCGTTTTCAATTTCAGCTTTAATTTAAATGTTTATTTTTATTAGAGTTTCTATGCGTTGAGTGGCATTTGTCAAACAATTAATGGATGAATTGTCGTAACTTTTTTTCATTTTCAATAAGCGTGGTTGGTCTGTTATTTGATTTAGTTTTTTTTCTGTATGACACTGAAAACTCTATTCCGCAGGGTATTTTGCATAAAGAATTGTGCCTTTTATAGTTGTAAAGAGATTGACCCTTTTTGTATAAACAACCAAGTGAGTGAACGAATGTATTCTCTATAGAACTTGAAATTCTTTAGTCACTTAAGAATTTCATAATATAGATTTGTGTTTATATTATGGCTTGAGGTTCTCTATTTATTACTGACAATACACTCAGTTTTTGAAGAACTTATATTATTCTTCAAAGATTTTATAGAATTATTTTTCATTGTTTGTTTTGCTTAACTACTGCTTTTGCAAAATAAATGAATTAAGCAGCATCATTAGTGTTTGTCATGTTAAAAGTGTCTTTACTTTAATTAATTGTTAATCAATCTCCCTGTTCATCTGTCAAAGAATTCATAAAAAAAATTTACTTGAAATACAATAAAACGTTTTAATAGAACTTTAACATAACTTATAATGATTAGACGTTCTTTAGTAAAGGGTTACTAACCAATGGGTCTATTTGTACAGTGTTTGACAGCAAAGAGTTTATTTAAATCAATTATGTACCTGTAGTGCGATTCTGTAACTTATTTTTACGATATTCGCATCGTTAAAACAAGTTAACAATAAATATAACGATTTTGCGATTCACTAAAGTTTTTAACGATATTCACTTCCGTTAAAGTCAGCTGTTATTGTTAAGTAAACAGCAACACTTTTTAGCAATTTTTACAATCGTTATACTTGATAATTTAACGGCAATAATTTTTGTGTTGTTAGCTGTATCGACAAAAGGTTATTTTGTATATTATATATTATTTTTAATATATTTTTAATTTTCGCTTCCTTAAAATTTATTTTACAACTAATAAAATACAAACAAAAATCAACTTGTCCACTATCGTTAAAAACTTCTTAGTGAATCACTTAACCGTAGCAGCAAACAATAATTTCTGTCGATAAATATGACGATCGTCGAATCGTTAAAAGTTACTGAATCGCACTACTGGTGTCACTTTTAATCCGAAAACTCTAGCACAACTTATAATCTTTTAATATGAACATCGGCTTAGACTGAAATATATGGGTTTCCAGCTACATAATAGTCGAGTCGAAGGAGTCAATCTTAATAACTGTCCGGCTATATTCTAGTAAAGTGTACGAGGTTATGACTGGCTTTTGGTAAGTTTGAGCTCAGAAGCCTACGGTGCAAAATTTTTTTTGAAACACAATGTGGCGCTTACTGCCATTTTGATAGTGCATATGGTTGAAGATATTTCTCCCTTGTTTTAAAAAAAATATCATGCTTTATCTTTCTATTTCCAATAATCCGGAATGATTTACGTTAAAAATAGCTTAAACTACATTTTGATTGAAACCTAGGGCAATAACAACATGTGGCCTGCTAGTGTTATCATAAAATCTTATATGTAAAATAAAGTAGGCGTGAAACCTACGTAGCATGTCATTATTCTTGTCATAAAATTTCTTTGTGAACTTAATTCGAGCACAAAGTTGCTTAAAAATCAGTTTACTAAAACAGATGTGAAGGATGTTTACTTTACAAGGACGTAGCTTGCCCACAATGAAGCTTCATTCCTGTGCAATGCTTTTTAAAAATTGGTAGTATCTAAAGAAAATTAAATTTGTTTTGGCGTATTGCCACCCATTTTTCTTGTTTCAAAATGTTTTTGTTAACACATCAAAGGTTTTTATAAATCAATGCAGTGGAAGTAGAAAACAATGATGCCTACTTGGTGTAGGCGTTGCCATCCCACTCCTAATCATAAAATTTTAGCTGAAATTATGTGCAAGGTTTCATACAGTTGGCTCATTATAAGTACATAGTATTAAAAGGATTTCAACTTCGTGTTGGTTGGCTCCAAACGTATAAAATTTCAGTTACTAAATTTTGTCCAAGGAAACAACAACCATCTTAAAGAAGCAAATTTATACTAAACTATATGGTGCAATAATAAAACCACTGGCATGTGAAGCTTATTATTTTGAGGTAATCCTTGATAATAAGCTGTGATGAAAAATTAGTTCCCAAGGATAATAAAAGGCCTTAATGTATACGATGTAAGCAAAAATTTTATAGGAAATAGCTGGGGCTTGCAATCAAAGGTGGTAAACTGGACTTACACAATGTCTGTAGGACTTGTTATGACGTATGGTTGTATTGAATTGTGGGAGGTGGTAGAAAACGAATGCTTAAGGAAGCTTCTTATCAAGGCCCAAAAATGTGCTTCACTTGGCATCACTGGTGCCACCAGAAGTACACTTCAAGTGGCACAAGACATCGTCTTGTACTTGGTGTTGGAAATGGCAGCAAGAAGCTTGGTCAAACTAGGACAGTCAGGAAGATTTCTGAACATTGGCCGCACTAAAATACTATTGGAGATTGGTCTTGAGAATTGTAGCTTAGTTTGGGAACATAGGATGGACTGTATGGACTAGATAATACTTATGGATCTTTTTACTGATGGATCTAAGATGGAAGTGAGCGCTGAAAACCGCGGTTTATATCGTGGGAGGGAGCATCGAATTGTGCTATAGAGTTTCTGATGAGTGTAGAGTGGGAAATGGATCTTATAGTTGAACATGTTCCTAAGAAAAGTAAGGTGGCTACATATGTTGACAATCAGGTGTCTCTTAGGGCGAATTTGAATGGCGTTAAGTAAATGCTGGTGAGGTACTGTAGGAAGGCCCTTTACAGGACTATTGGCACCTTCAACGTCAGACTTTGTTAGGTTCCGGGACGCTTCGACATAGTTGGTAATGAAATTGCTGACGAGCTCGCTCGTACTGGCTTCACCTTAGAGGATTAAGGAATGGATGCTTGACTTGAAACGAATTTTCAGGGAGGGAACTGGAGTGAGTGCAGAGTAGCTAAGGCTATGAAGCTGGAGCTGAGCTCAACAGACACCAGGTTGCTCATGGACTTCGAAGTAAAGGCCCAAGGGTCATATTTAGGATCATTATTGAGCACTTGTCTGGTTAAGGCTATGACATACAAATGGTATCGCGGCACTCCAGATTATTCCAGGATTTGTTAGAATGAAGAGGAATAAGAGACAAAAGAACATGTTGTCTATCACTACCCGAGTTTGCAAAACCATAGAGTTAAGTTATTGCGAAAAAGTGCCCGCAAAGGAATAGGTAATGTTTTGCAGGGTAAACTGAAAAATATCATTGGGTTCATCATTACAATCAGGTGGCTAGGAGATAGGCAGTAGAGGGTGAGTTTTCGCACGGTTATTTGAATTGTTTTCTTCTTTCCACTCTTTTTCCTTTTCGTTGGTTTTAATACTTCTTCTGCTCTTTACGTATTTTTTCCATAAGGAGGTGTATACTTGATCCAGCATGTCGCCCAGTATTAATGTATGAGAGAGAGAGAGTTCACCTCTCTTTATCACCCTTCGTAATCTAACCTCATCTTTAACCATATTTTATATGTTAAATTAATAATGTTAGTGAGATTTTCGTTTTTTTAATATGATTGAATTAAAAAAATATGTACGTACGCCTCTTCGGGGCGTGGTATCATGCATTAGTTTTTATTTTAAAGCTCGAAAAATGTTTTTACTGTTGCATTTTTTGTATTGGTTTGAATTGTATTGGCTAATATCTCTATAAAGTTGGTAAAAGGTTATGATTTGGCAACAAATTAAGTCGAAATGACTCACTTCACAACGGTTAGTGTTCAAGATGTCGCAGGATATAACTAAAAAATAAGACTTAGACAAAACACCTGACGGCTTGTTGGCCCATATAATTGGTAAAGCTTAAATTTATTTTTATTTTATTTTCATCTTTTGTGGTTTCTTAAGATTTACGTTCGTATAGTTTCATTGACTACCACATTTAATTTAATCAACGCTTCCTAAATTATACAAAACTAATTTGAAACGCTGGTTATATATGAGCCTTTATTAGAAATGGGAGTTAAAAAGTTAATTTTAAATGCAATTAAATACACATAAGTTAAAAAATTTTATTTTAACTAAAGTTTAAGAATACGCTGATAATCTTAATCCAACTGACTTTTGACCGAACGTACGGCTTTTACGTAAACACAGTTAAAACTGTCAAACGACGAAACACTTTTTAAATTTGCCAAATTTTTACAAAAATACAAAAGCCTCTAATTGGCAATTGATTACGACAAACTTTAAATTTGTTACTAAATAGTAAGCAGGAACCTTAAAAATTACTCCCTAAAATAGTTTATTGACAATTTTAAGGTAATTGGGTGCAACATGCCCTGAAATTTATCTTGTTCCAACACTTTTTTCTCTTTGTACTTATATTGCTGTTTTTAAAATCTGTCGTATAAAATTTAATTTGGCATAAATATGTATAAAAGTATCTTTACTAATGCTAACATATTTGTAGTTGTAGACAATATTTCTCTCTGTCTGTCTGTTCGTTCCCTTAATGTCTCCGTTGCATGTATGGGAGTAGTAAAGACACTGTCCATTTTAACTGTATGATACATGACACAACATTACACAGATAAACCCAAAAAGAAAACAAAGTTACACACTTATATATGTTAGACATGTTGCTAGCCATGTGTGTAAGTCTGTGTTTATCAAAATGTTTTATGTATGAAAAATAAAAATAAAAGCTTAGAGCTTCTATATTAAACCGCCACCTAATGTTTAACATGAAATTCGTGAATCGTCAATTTTTGTTGATATTGTTTTGTGGTTGTCTTTATAAATATTTCTCAGAAAGAAACAACCACAACAATGTTTGTCATGTTTGTTTGGCCAAAACCCAAATTAGCCACAAAAGCAGGCAGGAAAGAAGTTTATTTTCCGTCAAGCCCGACATCTTTATATCCTACGCCACAATTCATATATTCGTTTGCACCAGCATTTGCAAAAATTGTATAAATGTAACAGGATTTTTGGCGAAGAGGCTCATTGAAACCTATTATAAATTATGGACAGATAGTCGCGAAGTTTTGTTTTATTTAATTATTAAAAATATAAAACTTGCATAAGCGACATCAGTGTGGAAGCATTTTTATTATAAAGGTAAGTGCTAAGCCATACAAACACCTTGCTTGAGAGCTGGACTTTTAAAGCCAGTTTTTCGTCTCAAAGCCTAATAATGTATAGGCTTGCAAAACAAAGCAGTTCAAGGAATACTTACTCCAAAGAGCCACAATTTTTTTTAAAAAACAACATTTCATCAACTCTTTAGGTGCTATGCTTTCGTACCCAGCATGTGCCATCATTTACACAATTTTTTACTCATATGATCATCTACCATCAACTTAGTACTTTCGCCAAAAATCGAACCATTTACATGTTTCGAACGTGCCGATGTAGCCGATGTAGCAGCTTTTAGAAATGGGCTTTCTGCGATAAGACTGCAGCGTAAATCGTATCAAGGCCAAGAGATATTTTTATTAACCTTAAAAGTTATAAAAGATCGCTCAAGACGATCAGTATACATTTGTTTTAAGCTTGTCATAACCCGCTTTCTAATAAACACAACCCCTACGTGCACTCGGGAAAGATACCTGCCCATCAATCAGACCGTAAAACTTCCAATTCTCTTATAGTTATATTACTTTGTGAAAGATGGGATTCAAAAATAGTTTTCGAGATAAAGCGTATCATAAATTTTGAGAAAATTGTCTGCTGTTACATGGGCTATTATTGCTTTTGCTTCTGCCCAATTATTTTTATTTCGAAAATTTAGATATATTTTTACAACTAGTTTGAAATGTTTTTCTAGTTGCTACAGTTTCCAAAACAAAACGTTTTGAAAAATTTTATAAAATTAACAAAAAGTTTCCCCAAATCCACCTATCATAATCAGAGTCTTCATGCAAAGCTTTGTGGCAATAGTTGAAAATATGGGTTATCGGAGAGTTTTGCTTATATCTCGGTTCGTAGCGAACGAATTCCGCTGAATTTTACAATAATCTGCCTAGAAATATTTTTGATAGTTTGCCCCCAAAATGTGGTCCGTAAGACGGGCGGATAGGCGCGGTTATTTGGCTTCCTTTTCTTTAAAAGTTCAGAATATATTTAATTTATGCCCTAAACACAACTGGGAAGAACGACAAATTTCGCAGTATATGACGAGTTCATCTGTTGAAACTCGTTGCATAAATTCGTCAACTGAAAAACATTTAGAACGAATAAAACAGCTGTGTACGTCATTTACATATATCAGCTGATAGAGTGACCATATTTCTTAAATAAAAGCAACTAATTGAAAAACCATATTAATTTAAACAAACTATTAAAAATATAAATATAACATAAAAATAACATAAGTTCATTAAATGCAATAAACAAAAAGTGAAAATAATTTTTAAAGTAACATCATTTCATCAAATTATTTGTCGGCGTAAGAAATATAAGTAAACCTACACACAAAAAACTACAAAAAAAATTTTTCAAACAAATTCTTGTTCAAAATAATTTATTTTTTTAGTCAATTTATTTAATAGTCTCTAATAATATTTTTATTTGATTTTTAAATCACACAAAATTTACGCCTAGACAAATAAAATATTTAACCAGCTCAGCAAAATTTTTTAACAGAAGCTAAAATTCTTGCAAAATTGTTTGTCTAAATTTACAACTTTCGTTGTAGGTCCTCAGCCAGACAAAATATTTACTGATTCTCTGAAATTTGTTACTGATTCTACAACTCAGTTTTTTCTGTGTATCGCAAAGGTCGTTACGCACTGTTTGTGTGCATTTTCATATACACAAATGTGTTTTATTTTCTAAGACGAATATTCACAACGAAAAATGCGTCGTTCGTCCCAGTTGTGTTTAGAGCATTAAACAACCAAATATTTAATTGTGACAGTTAAGTTTTTAATTAAAACTGTAAAGTTTTTTTATCTATGATGATGAATATTTTAATGCATTATGTACGCATTTATATCAAATTTATTGCAATATTTTGTTTTGCAAAATTGTTATGTATACTCATATACATCGTTAGCTAAAATATAAAAAGGCGTAACTTACAAAAAATCCTATGTCGTATTTTTGGTTGTTTATTATGAAAATCATTAAACCACATATCTTAAAAAAATCTTACATTTTTGCAATCAAAAATGAAGCTTTTATATATAATTGTTGATCACGCTTTTTTGCATTTAAGTAAATGATATGTGTGTTTGATTTGCAAAAATATTTTCAAAATACATATTTTTGTATTTTTAGAAGGATGCTAAAAAAATTAGAATTAAATGTGTATTTGTTGAGAGATTAAAAATTATCCGAAAAAAATACCAACATAAAAATTCCACGCGGTTTTATCTTGTTTAGTATTGAGTTTTAAAAAACAACCAGAAACTTGTCCTTCCATTTTTTATTTTTGTTTGCTTTTATCCTTTCTTTGTCCTTAATATTTCAGATTCTCTAAAATCCCCTATAAAATCAGAAAAATCAGCAGTAAATAGTTCCTTGCTTTGTTTTTTGCGCTTAAAATGTGTGACAGTAAATAAATTATTAATATTTTACAAACGAAATAACCAATTTAATATACCCGCTAATATATTTCTTGAGTTGATTTTATTTTTGTTGTTTTTTTTTTATTTTTTATTTTTGTTTTAGCTTTCTGCTAAATTTAGTTAAGGTTCCAAATGCATTCTCACACACACACACACACACACACACACATATCAAATTTGTATGTTAAAGGGACAAAAATTATAAAAAAAAATCAAACAAACATTGTTTTTAACTCAAATGTGGAAAACACCTAAAGATGACATTCACAATGTGTCTCGAAAAAAGTGAAAGTTTTTCTTTAAGGAAAAATATTTTTCTTTTCAATTAAAACAATGCAAAACAGAAAATATTGGTCAAATTTGGTCACAAGGTAATGCAAGAAAATGCTGTAGGAGTTGCTTTTTTATATTTTATGAACATTTTTTTTCTTATTTTTTAATGTTTTCTTATCAAATAATCCATGTTTCATCTTGAAAACTGTTTGATGTCAGATGTCCAGTGTCACTGCAACAAATTGTTTGTTTATAGTGTTTTTTTTCGATGGTTTGATTGGATTTTACATCGATAAGCTATTAGAGTTTTTGCTGTTATGATAAAAAGCATGAAAATTTTGGTAATATTTGGGTTATAAGTACTGGTTTTATAGAGACGAAAGATTTTCAATTAAAATAAAAGAAAAAGTCAAGCTGCAACATAGAAAAATAAATCAAAAGTTTATAAAAAAAAATTGTGAACAAATAATTATAAGCAAGTTCTTGTATTTTTATTTTTTATTTTTAAACATTTTGTGTACCATTTTCAACATTTTTTTTAAGGTTTTTATACCCAGAAGTCTGAATGTCAGACCCTTAAGGCTTTATGTTCTTTCATCGTCGCCATTGAATAACATGTGGAATCATGTTCACTTTGAATACTCCCCAACCATTAACCAAAAAGGTTAATTAAAACAAAACTTTTATAATGTTTATCCTTTGTTGTTTGAAATTAATGTTCGAAAAAAAATGAACATGATCACATCTAACGCACACTAACACTCAGATGGACACTGATCGACAGTACAATACACGAACACAATAAATTGTGCAACATTGTAAACAATTTAAAATACATTTTCTAAAATGGCCAAAAGCTTTTAAAGAAACATCCAGTCATGACAATCGAATGAATTTTCAATTCAAAATTTTTTTTAGTTTCTTTAAGATTTGTGTTTTTGCTTTTTGTACCAACTTCCTTTTTTGGACTTTTGGTAGTAAGGATGCCAAGTTGGACAGGGGTATCTGGATTCTAAAATTTGAAAAACCGGGATTTTGGGATTTTCCATTCATTGTGAAACAAAACAGTATGTAAATGATTCACTTTATTTATTCAAAAAAAAGTGCATAAATAAAAACAACAATTTATAAAATTTTTGTAAACAAAGCCCATAATTTTTTACATTTAATACACTCAGAAAATTATTACAGTAACTGACTGTAAGTTATTTAAGAAGTTTTCCGTAAAGTTATTTTCAAATGAAAAAACAGTTAAATTGTAGTACAATTAATTTTTTAACTGGTTTGAACAGTTATTTACAAAAACGACTACACGAAAATACTGACATTCAGTTAGAGTTAATTTTTTAAGTTATTTCCAAGTAAAAAGTCTAACGACTATTATGGGTCGATAACAACAAAAAAACATTTAAATTTGTTCGTATTTTTTCTCAAACTTTTTTTGACAACAAAGATGTAAAAATAACTACAAAATTAGTTATTTAAAAAATTTATGAAAGTTATTTTTAAGTAAAAGAGAAGAGGACAATAATGAAATTTGAAAACTAACTAACTCCCGCTCATTACTGATGTAGCTAATGCTGTGAGTTTAAAACGCTATGGAAAAAAGGAGGGTTATTAAGCACTTATTTGGGTTATTAAGCACTTATTAATGAAATTATAGCCAAATAAACCCTTAATAAACCTACGTTAGCTATTATAAACATGAGCGTAAAAATTTATATGAAATATATTTTTGTATTATAAAAGAACTACTTAAATAATATTTAGCAATTGATCAATGTATTACTTTAATGAAAAGCACTTTTCAGCTAAACTAATATAAAAAATTTGTTTGACTGAAGGTAACAATATATAATTGTTATTAAATTCACTTATTTTAAATAAATGACCAGTATAAAAAACGTTTTATTGGTACATCATAATAATTTCTTATATTTAAATATTATGGTTTTGATATAGCCGAAAAAAACTCTATCAATGTAACACTGTTCTTCATTACACATACTTACATACAAATAAATTAATAAGCCTACTTGTTTATTTTTTCTTTTACTTAGCAGCCTCACGCCCAAGTTTTGCCTTTCAAGTAAAATGCAAAACATAAAAATTTAAATTTTAAATCTAAGCAAACTGCTACTACTACTAAATCGATTCTACATATGTACGTCACAGTTTAAACTCAAATTCATCAAAAGCAGTTCACATATTTTATTAACGTTTTTAAATTTTGTAATTTTTATAAAAGAACATAT
Organism: Melanophora roralis; assembly: GCA_963583895.1. NCBI lineage: Eukaryota > Metazoa > Arthropoda > Insecta > Diptera > Rhinophoridae > Melanophora > Melanophora roralis. The sequence continues at coordinate 30,097,668 of OY757190.1, read as the reverse complement.
AAAAACTTTTAAAAATTGTTAAATTAGTTACCTTAAAGGTAAAAAGTGACCTGAAAGTTAATTTTTACATATTCAATATCAAATAGACGTAAACAAAATGTGTTAATTAAAGACGCTGCTTGATATTTACTTACATATACATATGTACATATGTATATAAACATAAAAAATATATAACATAATAAAATAAAAAAGCTTCCTCTTGTTTTTTGACGGTGTTACAAAACAACAATTCTTTTACAAGGTAAGTATTGTGATTAAAAAAATGTGTCTTTAAAAATGCAGATTTTAAAATTTGTGCCCAAAAAAACATTGGTACAAAAAAATTTAAATTTGACAAATCATCGTGTGGTTTCTAATTTGCTGCATGACAAAACGATAAAGAATCCTTGTTTTTTTTTTTTTGTTATTTTATGCTGTATAGCCTAGTTTTGTGGTATTTTTCTGTTTTTTAACGTTGTTTTTTTTTTTTGTAAAAATCGAATATTACGCAAACAGTATTTTTTGCTTTACAAAATGTGCAGAACAGCAAATACGAATCCACACAAAGAAATAGTAGTATGTATTGTTTAATCTTATGTTTTTATTTTTTCCATTTACAGTTTTTCGCAAAAATGGCAGAATGTTTTGTTTGCAATAAGTTTTCCATGTGCTACAAAGAATTTTGGTGCAGATCTGGTAAATAAATATGTATATATCTTTTCCCAACCATTTTTTTAACAGATACTACTTTTTACAGATTATAATAGACTTTGATGGACTGTATCCTGGAAGAAGCTTAAATTTATTTGCAATCAGCTGTAATTAAATTTTTGAAAATGATATAGAAGTTAATTTATATTCAGGCCATTCTCCATTTTTGTCAATAAAAAAAATTTATGTTATTCAAGATATCTTTGTTATAACAGATAGTATTATCTATAAAGTAGACACGGTTGCAGCAGCTCTTGCACTTTGCTTTCAGATTCACGAAGTTTTTAATTTAAATTATAACATTAAATGTTTAAACTTTTGGATTTTTGTGCAAAAAGTGTTGTATTAAATTCACATTAAGAGTCATTTTCCTGGAAGCTCAGTGCGAGGCTTGTCATCGTTTTTTGAATCGCAAAAAATATAAAAGTAATGCAACATATGCAATTACTATTTTAATTTTAAAATAACTTTAATAAGCAATGAATTTTGATATTTTATTAATTTCAAACTTTTGTATTTCTAATGGTTTCTAATTAATTATTTATATTTTGCTTTAATGTATATGAATTATGTAAGTACTCAACAAATGTGAAAAAACAACATAATTATGCATGTACATATTATATATGCATATATACATACATACTTATGTATATGTCTATATGTACATTGATTAATATGTATAAATGAAATAAAATACAATAAAAAGTAAAATAAAAACGGTTATTTCTACTCATTTTTCGGGTTGTTTTTAGGTAGTTAAATTAACAGGAAGTTTATTCATTTTAACTTACTTAAATAGTTACTTTTTACCAGTTAAAATAAAAAAAATAATCGTTGTTTTGTGCTGATTATGTGGGTTAGTTTTTAGCATTTAAAAAAACCGGAAAATAGGTTATTTGTACTGATTTTGTCGCTTGTTTTTCTGAAAGTTAAAACAACCAAAAATTCAGTTATTTGTTTTTTTTTTGTTTATTGTTTTTTTGACTGTCAAAATGTCAAAAAATGTAGTTATTTTTACTGGTGCAGTGGATTGTTTTTTTAACATTAAAAACGAATGAAAAGTTAGTTAAATTTAGGATTTTCTGCAGGTTGATTTTTCAGTGTTTAAATTTAAATTAACTTTTTTGTTGATTTTAATGAATATCTAGTTGGAGGGTTTTTAAATGAGTATTCAGTTGTTTTAAGTTACATTTCCAGTTAATTATACCTTAATAATTTTTTGAGTGTACTTATAAATATGTATATATGTATAAACATAGTTTTTTACATTAAACGCATCCATATAAAAGTGTCTAATTGTGTTTATTTCCGGAAAAAAATGATGCCAGAAATTTCGTATCTCAGCTTTCAATCAGAGAAAGTTCAATATTTAGAAAATAACTCGTTTTTATTTCAAGTTTTACCTTTTTTAGAAAAGAACACGAAAATAATCAAATTGCAGAAAGTAATATCAGGAAGCAGTAATTAACTTTAAGACCTTTACAGTTAATGTAAATACAAATAATTATACTTACTTACATATATACATAACATGATTTTCGTGATTCATCCATCCCGAAGAATTCCGGAATTTTTGGGGTCGGATTCCCTACTTGGTAGTAACAGTGTTGTTGTTTGTTGCCTTTGTTCGATGTTAGGCTTTAGTTATTGGTTAATGACTTGCTTTGTGGTTTGTTGTTATGGGAAAATTATGCAAATTTCTTTAAATAAAATAAAACAAAATATTGACAATAGTAACGCACGCTTGAGTAATTAACAATTGACTATTTTTGCAAGTAACACATAACAGTTGTTGGTTAAGGCAAGCATTTCCCAATTTTTTTATATATTTTATAATAAAAAAAGTAGTGATGAAATCATCACATGTAAATTTAAGTTTTAAAATATTTATTAAAATGTTTATACCCGAGTCACTGGAGGGGCATACAGGAATGGTGAAGTTTTCCGATGGTATACCTGATACAAAGATCGAGGTTAACTGCACCGGGCAAATACCAGATTGACAGTCCTAGCTGAACCGGATACTTAGGCAGATGCCCAAATGAATGTTTTGCTATACGAATGGTTTTGGGGAAAAAGGAAGAATGGGTCTGGGCATCCTTGCTAAAAACCCGGAAACCGAGATCTTCTTCCGCCTTCAAGAGAGGAACACTGCCCGACAAGCAAAGACTTAAGTATTCGTGGAATGTTTGGCCTTACTCTCGATACGCGCAAATTCAACGGACGCAGATACATGTACGGGTAGCCAAGTGTAGAACTAGAAACAGAAGGTTCTTTGCTGACCTGAGGCGCCTGAATCTTTTTATTGCAATAAAGGCCGAGTTGAAGGAGTAGCTAGAAATTGCCCAAAGAGCGCTATAAAATGACAAATGGCAGAACCACCTTGTGGAGAAGGAGGAAGAAATATCAAAATATTATGGAAACCCGACTTGAGCAAGTAAGACGGGTCACTTAAATCTACATACAAACACACCTTAATCGAATGAAAGCTTCATAGAACAGCAATCGCATGGAAGCGCGCAGAATCGGTGGAGTATTTCCTGTAGCCAGTCTCTTTTACAGGTCGTGATGCTTCATGCCTGTTGTTATACCAGATGTTTCACTTGAACGCGTGACATGGAAAACATTCAGAAAATCGGTCCGCATCAACAAATTTATGTGAACTTCTGCACACAAGCACCTTTTCCTTGCTAGAAATGCACAACAAGCCGATCGCTCTCATAAAAGGATATCGTGGGGGGTTTTAGGCTTTTCTTTGAGGGTTTCTTCTTTCAACTTAACCTAATCAGGCATAGCCTAAAGAGGTGGTGGAAAAACGGTGTTGGTAGGAAGCTTTAGTTTAAGGTGTAAAATGGTGGCATCACTAGGGTCATGAGGAATATACATCAAGCAAGGAATATACACGGCATTTTCCACATGGTACCTGCTGAGTACTGGATACTGGAAATGGTAGGATTAGTCAAACTGGAGTAGTCAGGATTAAGCAATTTTCTTAATACTGGCATAACTGGGATATTACGAGAATTTAAGGGTCTTGTATTGGCCGGGCATCTAAGATATGCTACATGGTTACACAGGTTAATTTTGGGAGATCACCACCAATAATAATCCTCAAAAGAAATCCGGTGGCATATATAAGAGATGGGCTGACCGATTTAATATAGAAATTATCACCGAAGCCGCTGTTCTTTATCATGACATGAAAAACATCAGATTATCTTATATATTGTCTGTCGATATTATTAGGAGGTTGTAGAAAAGTCATTAGCGAAAGTTTAGGCATCTCTAACGTCAGACAATGTTGAGCCCAGGGGCACTGTGAAATCGCTGATGAACTCGCTCCTAGTGTCTCTGTGCTTTAGCTTACATATAAGGAGGGAAGTTTAAGAGTATTAATGGACCAATGATATGAGAAAATTAGGTATTGTGAACTTAACATAAAAAATCTTCAGTTGGGGATGAGGAGTGACTGAAGGGTATCGAGGGCTGTGTTTCCAGAATGAGGGTTTTACACGGGTATACTTGAGTTAGTTTTTTGTCTCGGACTTACACTATTTCTTTCCTTCTTGATTGTTTTCCGACTTCTTCTTTTGCTTCTTTTGTTGTTTTTCTTTGAAGCAGCTCACAATGAACCCGGTAACTCTCCAAGTGCTGAGGTTAGATAGGGTATGCCGTGTTTTATCACCTTTCGTAATCTTATCTAACCTTTAAGCGTCTTTTTCAAATAATCACAGTAGTTTCTCTACAATGTGTAAAAAAAATTTTTAATTAAAAACTTTCTATGAAAATTCTTTCCTAGAACCGTATGATTAATTGGAAAAAATTAGAAAGTTAAGGAAAAACAGGGTTTCATGAACTGGAACCCAATCTTTAGACGTCTTCCGATTTTAACTAAATTTTTAAAGTTTTAGCAGCAATAGAAAACTAAGTTTTTTTTTAGATTATTTATAGTATTTTCAAATGAAAAATTGTTAACAAAAGCATTGTTGTATATGAATTCTGAAAATAACACTCTGCATTATATTTCATTTACAAAACATATTTCTAGTTACTCGTCGTTTGTTACAGAAATATAAACAAAAAATGATTTTAAAATGATTAATGGCTGTAAAACACCTCTGGGCGTAAAGAAATTTTCAAAATACAAAATAGAAATCGTTAAAAAAATCCGTAGATACTCCACAAACATATAAAACTCCTTTTTGTTAAAAATATAAAAACATGAATAGAAGTGTTAAAAACATATTTTAGACGATGGAAAAAAAATTAAACTTTAGAAAAAGTATGAGAAAAAATTCATACAATTATCACTGTCATATGCTTGTAAAGCTATAAATTTTGACAATTGTCAAATGTCCTCTTTTTTTTCTTCGATTTTATGAGTGGCAGCCAGAAAAAGAAACGATGGCCACAAAAAATGGTTAAAAGAAAATAGAGGCAGACGATAATAAAAAGAAAATCTAAACATGAAAATGAAATAAAAGTAGTGAATAGAGCTAAAGACCAACAAAATAAACGGCGGCTTATGATCAATAAAAAATATTTTCAAATAAAAATATTTTTTTTTAACAATAAAAGTAATTTTTCGTAAAATTTTTCTAAGGACTGTATAATCAATCGTCTGTCGGTTTTGCTTGACTGTCGCTGACAATATGCAAATGTGTCATTACTTGCTTTGCCATAGCTTAGTGCTTCTATTCCTCAGTTCTACAGTGTTGCACGAGTGTAAGCTGTGTTGCAGTGCTTATGTTGATATGTTTAATAGTTGTATATTGGCGTGGCAAGCTTGTATGGCTTGCTGACACCATTTAAAACAAATCGTTGTGGCAAATATGTGAATATAAACCACTACATTTATCCCCTTCCCATTATCATCAACATCATGATCATCATTGCCATTAGTGTAAACTTGGTTTCCAACATTCAATTGTGGTTATTTGTTTTATTGTTGCTTCTCCATGTTTGTCACTTTAAACATGATTTCAATATATGAACAGATCGTTTTTGCTTTTCATTCATTATAATTTTTAAAGAAAAAAAGTGTGGCCGTCTGCCTGTCTAACTTCTGTGTACGAGTATTTCCGATTCGGTCTCTAGCACCAACAGACAACTAACAATATTCAATTGTTGGCTCACACTTTCTTGACAGTGGGTTAAGTACCACAAAAAAACACGTTTCTGCTTTTAGTTTTCCTCTAAGCTTAGGTTTACATTTTACGGTTTTTGTACCAAGACAGTCAGTAGTAGGTTTTCATTTAACGTTCAACACAGGTTGCAACCTTAGATTTATTGATTTATTGCCAAATGCATTAATATTGGTATGTGCCACTAAATAAAACAAAAAAAATAGTTGCAAAAAACCACAAAAGATCACATGAATATCAGTAGCAAGAGCAGAAGTAAAATGTATTTAACCTAAAAACTTATTATCAACATGAGATAAGTTTGAAATATTTTTTTGTTTATTTTTTCTTTATTCCTTAATTAAAAGTATTAAAAGGTTTTTAATAATTGGCTACATTTAAGGGTTATAAATACATTTTTGCCCTTCACCAGTGCGCAGGAATGCAATCCTGGTCGTTTGCCAGAACAACGTCAACGGGGTTTTTTCTTCACCGATTTGCTTAAGACTTTGTATGCATAAAAAGGCTAGGGCAACAATATATGCGGGGTAATGCCCTTAAAAACTAAAATCTTAACGCAAGTACTTTCACCCGACTTATTTTTATAAAAGTTAGCGTATTACGCAAAGTAAAATGTGGGTGGAGCCACGCCCCTAAAAACTAAACTCTTTGGCCAATTCACTGCACCTATATTTTGAGACTTTGTATGTATGTACGAGGTATTTAACATCGCAGTCCTAAAAACAACCAAGTATAACGCCCAGAAAAATTTAAACTTCAATATACATAAGTACAGGGTGTCTGGTGGCAAATTTATATTTTTCAATACTTCTGTTGTAAGAAAGTATTAAACGGTGCGTAGGAAGGGCGATGCCGTTATAATTGTCGATTGTGCGAATTTGTCAGCCACGATGTCGAGTAGGCATCGTGCCTTCGCTGTGGAAACATTTTTTAAGAATAATGATTCTTACGTAATTGATCGCTGACAATTTTGTTAAAAGTTCGGTATTCGGCGAATTCGTGATGGACCGATTGTGGGTGCAGAAATTTTGCGCTATTGTTTCGTTTATGAATGTCCCACGACCAGGGCCCAGTCGATCTTCAAGGACTCCTGAAAACATTACACTAATTGAAAACCGTTTACCTGAAAACCCGCGACTTTTAATACGCAAAAATGCGGTTATTCTTGAAAATTTATAAAAGGATCTAAAGTTCCATCCTTTTGAAATTCGAATCGCTTAAAAACTAAAAGAAAGTGACTTTGACGTAAGCAAAAATTTTTGAGAAACGATGTTGGAGCGTTATTGGTCTCCAAGAACCCAAAACCCTTGACTAAAACATCAAAAACCATTGCACTGCCCTGGGGTAACTGTTTGGTATGCCTTATCCACGCATGAGATAATCGGACCATTTTTTTGGAAAATTTTTGAGGCCAGGCGAAGAATGTCAACGGTGGAAATTAACGACGCATGATTGCGGAATTATTTTTGCGAAACCTGCGAGCTCATCCAACGTACTCTTCACACACGCTGTTTCAACAGGATAAGGCGACTGCATACGCCGCCAAAGCTTCGAAAAATTTGCTTCTTAAGCAAAAATAAATTATTATAATTTATTATAGAATATAATAGATATAATATATATTTATTATTATTAAAAATTAAGCTCAAACTAGAACCCAAATGCATATCAATATTCCTTTTAATTATTCTAAGTTTATTATTTGCATAAACTAGTTGTCTAACGCCGCAAATATTTCATACATTCAAGACACACAATGCTGTTCCAGTTACAAATAAAACAATTTCACTTTAGAAAACTGTTACAAAAATTAGAAATCGATTTGTTTGAATATCAAAAACAGCTGAAAAAAACTTTTAGTTTTTCTTAAAAAAATTGTTAAAAACCATTTCTTACTAATAGACAAACAAGATCGCAAACCCAGCATTTGGCAGAACCAAGAAACAGCCCACAAATTGGATTAAAGAAACCAATCAACTTCAAAAAAAAGGTGCAATCAATGAAATAGTGTTTGATGTATCTACTGGTCACGGCTACTGTTAGTTTCATACTTGGTTTATTTGCAGCGTTTATTTAGTCTCCGATAGTCGTCTTAAACATTTTTAGTGTTTGTTGTAATTTTATTTGACATGTTAAACATATCTGCCGAAATATATCACAATTGACATTTAGGCAGCCACTGAGTGTAAGCGCGCAAGTGCGCGCACAAAAAATATTTAAATGCATCAATACATGAAACACACAAATTAGCATCAAGAAATCAGGGTTGCCAGAATCGTTAGAAGGTAATAAGGACCTATGCACTTATAGGAAATTTGTAATACACATTAGTTTTAATAATTTGTTGGCAGAGCTTTACTCTTATGTATTTGAAATTTCTTCTTTTCAATACTGGAAAAATTTAAAATAAAATTAATTTTTAAAATCATTTTTTTCGGCTTAAAGTTCATTTTTGAAATTGTGATAGCTTTAAAAGGAAGTTTTTATTATAATTTTTTTGTATTAATTTTTTAATTTATTGTATTTTAAAAAAAAAAAACCTGCAAATCGGCAACCCTATTAGTTTTATAAATTTTTTTTTATATGCAAAAGGCCAAAAGGCGTTTTTGTTGAAAACTTTATTTTTAATATGTTTGAGAGAAAACATTTGTAACAAAAAACGAGGCTGGCAAACGCAAACAAGCATTCATACAACAACCAATTTCCCATATAACAAGCAACCCAGCCAGCCAACAGTCAACCAATCATTTCAACAGCCTAAATGCTGTCGAATTTAATGTCAATTTAATTTTTGAATTAAACACAAAATCATGGAGAAAAAAAAACAAAAGAAAATATAAATCCTAGGTAGGTGGGCTTAAAAGGGAGTCTATTTTTAATACTCTAGATTAAGCAGGAAATAACTTCTTCATTTTATAAAATTGAAAAAAATTATAGTTCGGTTGTAAATAGGGCCCTATTTATGGGATGCAATGTATAAAATCAATACAAGCAAATGGTTCAAATTTAACTTTTAACAACTTCCACCTCTGAATTTGGCCCAACAAATGGGGTTGTTTTACACATACAAACCTCGGTTAGGAATGATTGTTTAGGCCTCATTTTATTTATTTTTTTAATTGCAACAATAATGCCGAGCCCCTATTGCTGTTCACAAGATCGCTGATTGTCTTAAATGTTGCAATTGTTTGTTCATGTTTAAATTTCTCGTTTTTCAACTACTTAGAAGATACCATTTTACTGATACGTTTATATATGTTTGCTTTGCGTTGTAAATTGTTTGTTTAAGTTATTGCTGCTCGTTTAATTTTAAACCAAACTGATAATTTTCACACATTTAGATAAATTGACAAGCTGCTTATTTTAAAAAGGAACAGTTTGTTTTGATTTGAGGATACAACATCATTTCTAGTATTTATGTAAATAAAAATTTGCATACTTTTTTTTAATATTCACCCAAACCCTAAACATCAAACAAAGAGTTATAAGAAAATTAAATTTTTGCGGTTTGTTTAAATTAATTAATGCTTCTAGTTAAAACCCCTTTTAACAAATTAAGACTTTTTAATTGGAATACAAGTCACATATTTATCTTAAATCAGACCAGTTTAAGTCTGAATTTTGTTTTACTATGCATCTTATTTTAGTACTTCGATTGAAGAGATCATTATATTAAATGGGAAATATCCTATTCTCAGAGAGAATCCTTATTGTCAGAGTTATATTACAGGGTTTAATGAAAATTACTTTTGCAGAAGATCTTTATTATTTACCTCTATTCTTTACATGCCAATTTGTTTAGGTTGCGTTATATTAAGTTATGTGGAAAGGAAGAGGGAAAGAGGCCCAAAGGCCTCAATTTTCGTAGAATATACACCTAAGCTGGGGACTGGCTTGTTGTGCGTTCCTAATAAGGAAGAAGAATCTAATGATGCTGATGAATTCCCTCAATACCTGCCAATCTACACTGCCCACGTAAGCCACATTTACAAAATATCAGAGATAAAAAATCGGACTCTGGCGTGTGTTAAAGCCGGGCCGTGGTATAGGAATTGTTCTACCGTTTCGTTAACCTCTGCAACTCTCATCCGACTGGATGTGCTCGTAAATTTTAGTGACGCATCAGCACACTTATTATCTTGCCTAGTTATGGCTTCCCAAGTTTCTAAATGACTCTGGTTCTAACCTCATTTGGGTCGCCCAAGAGAATTCCCATTTAACCTCCAGCTGTCTCGTTGTTTCCTTGCACCCTGTGGTCATTTTCAGCACACTTTTTCCATCAGAACTTTCAAGGAAAAGATAAAGTTCAAATCAATTATGGTAAATGATAACAAAACCTATTAGCTTCTCATAGTAACGATTTTTTTCTCAGTTTCTCTTTCCAAATACTAACTACCATAAGATACTTTCAAAAGTGCATTTCAATTACTGCTGAAGAATATTAATGAAAATAAGCAAATTTATGCATGAAGAAAATAAATAACGAAAATAAAATATCAAAAAAAAAAATGTTTAAAGAAAATATTTAATTTTTTTATATTTTTTTTGTGATATCAGCTGTAAAACCGCAGTCTGCGTATGTCGACTGTAATTATCAAGAAAGAAAGAAGTGTTTTACTTCAGTTTTGCTAATAAACGCTTTCAATTAGCACTATATTTCTATGACATTAATTATAACAAAAAGCATTAATAAAAAATGCAAGACTTTAGTCGCTGTTAATATTTCGCTTCTGTATGCTAAAATAGTCCAAATACTTCCAAAAAAAACAATAACAATAAAAACACGAATGCATAAGGTTTTTCAACTACAGAAAAAACAACAAATACTTATGGCATTTAGAAAACACACAACCTTATCTGCGTGACAGTCCACGAAAACGGTACAAAAACAAAATAGTAAAATGAAAAAGAAGGTCAGATTGTGGGGATAAGAAAGGACACTAGCATTTCAACATTGGGTTTCGCTTTTTTTATCTTGCCTTCCAAAAGCAAAAGTGGCAGAAAGCAAAGTAAACAAACAGCAGCAATAGAAAAGAAAACAACAAATGTCAAGAGGTTGCATCTTTAAGTGGAGCAATTTAAGATGACAGTAGTTAGTGCTCATAAAACTAACCAGTAATTAAAACAAGGTTTTTTCTGTCTTTAAAATTTTGTTGAAGAAAAAACCGTGATTTTCAGCCTACAGAATTTTAAGAATATTTAATGGAAAAAAAAATTATATGTAAAATATACATATTTTAACCTGATTATAGAAAGGTCCTACCACTGTTTTTTATAAACCCAGATTTATGTTTATTTCGATAAATGGTTTGCTTATATTTCACAATTAGCCAAAAGAAATTATACTTAAAAAATAAGAGTAAGGGCCTTTCTATATTAACGTTACGATTTATTGCTGTCCACTTAGCATTTTTTTATATTTTTTTTAATGATTGTTTTTTTTTAATTAGGATACCAAGGACCGTAATACTTATGTAAAGAAAAAAATCTCAAAAATAGGTTTATTTTCGTCAAAAAATTATTATTATTTATTATTATTATTTATACGTGTTTGACAGATGTCTATGGTATAGCTGTCAAATAAGCCCTTAATAAGCCTACTTTAAATATTATGAATACGAGCATTAATTTTTATTTAAAATTTTTTATTACTCATACGCACTGTGCATAAAATTTAATTTATTTTTGTATTTTCTTGGAATTATTATTACTCATACGTCTCCTTGATTTTATTTTAATTATTATACCCTTCACATAGTGATAGGGTATATATCACTTTGTCATTCCGTTTGTAATTTCTTTATCATTCATTTGCGACCCCATAAAGTATATATATTCTGGATCCTTATAGATAGGGAAGCCGATTTAGCGTTGTCCGTCTGTCCGTCTGTCCGTCTGTTGAAATCAAGTTTCCGGAGTCAAATAAAAAGATACAGACCAGTTAATGGTGTCAAACGATCAGAAATATCCCGCTAACAATCGCTATTTAAAATCAGCAAAATCGGTTCACCATTGACCGAGATATAAGCGAAAACCCAGAGTAACCCATTTTTTTTAGGACAAAATCCGTGCATATATCCCTATATATATCAGTAAGTATAGTCACTCTTGCCACAAAACTTGGCACGGATACTCCTACAGAAGGGACCTAAATAATATAAAATTTTTTTTCAGATAGGACCAGGGAAAGGGGTATTTTTCCTACAATTGCACAAATGTGTTAAAATATTTTATGCGCTATATCTCGTAAACTATAACAGCTATCGACTTCAAATGTTCTACAAAAAGTAATTGTAGGCAAAGATCTACACTTTGAAGAAAACATTTTTTGACTGGGGGCAAAAAAAGGGGTAGCTCCCATACAAATCGACAATTGTTATAAAATATTCGATACGCTATATCTCGGAAACTATAACAGATATCGACTTAAAATGTTCCACAAAAAGTGATTGTACGCAAACATCTACACTCTAAAGAAAAACTTTTTTGAGTGGGGGCAAAAAAAGGGGTAGCTCCCATACAAATCGACAATTGTTATAAAATATTCGATACACTATATCTCGGAAACTATAACAGATATCGACTTAAAATGTTCTACAAAAAGTGATTGTACGCAAACATCCACACTTTAAAGAAAAAATTTTTTGAGTGGGAGCAAAAAAAGGGGTAGCTCCCATACAAATCGACAATTGTTATAAAACATTTGATACGCTATATCTCGGAAACTATAACAGATATTGACTTAAAATGTTCTACAAAAAGTGATTGTACGCAAACATCCACACTTTAAAGAAAAAATTTTTTGAGTGGGGGCAAAAAAAGGGGTAGCTCCCATACAAATTAACGATTTGTATGAAATTTTCGATACGCTATAACTCGGAAACTATAACAGATATCAAAATCAAATGTTCTACAAAAAGTGATTGGACATCAAGGGCTACTTTCTGAAGAAAAAAATGTTCGGATGGGGGGTGAAGAAGGGGTAGCTCTAATACAAATTAACAATTTTTATAAAATTTTTGATACGCTACTTCTGGAAAACTATTACAGCTATCGACTTCGAATATTCTACAAAAAGTAGTAATCAAATAATTCATTCATTTTGGAGAAAAAGTTGGAGAAGAGCAGGGGGACTAGAACATTTAACAAGTTTTATTAACCTTTAAATATGAATAATGTCGAAAACTTTTAAAACTCTCGACCTCAAATCTTCTTCATCTATTTATATTATTCATACGAACGTTAAAATTTTGTTATTTTTTCTATGGACTTTAAAACTCGCACAAGGTTTTTTATTATATTGTTTGCAGTACAAAATTACTCGGCTGGGTATATTTAAAGACCAATGTGAAGGGTATATAAGATTCGGCACAGCCGAATATAGCGCTCTTACTTGTTTTTTTTATATTTTTATAACGAAATGCTAAGCTAATTTATTTAAATATTTTTTTTTCTTTTTAGGTGAGTGTTAATTTTCTGAAATATTATGCTAAGGTAAATATATTTTTTTTCGATACGCTATATCTCGGAAGCTATAAATGACATGGACGTCGAATATTCTACAAAGAGTAATTGGACAAAAAGACCTACATTGCGGAATAAAAAATTTTTGGGTAGGGGCAGGGCAAGGGGTAGCTCCCATACAAATTAACAATTTTTATGAAATATTCGATACGATTTATCTCGGAAACTATAAGAGCTATCGACATTAAATATTCTACAAAATTATTTGGACAATAGAATCTACACTTTGAAAAAAAAGTTTTTTGGGGAGGGACAGGGGAAGGGGTAGCTTCAATACAAATGAACAATTTTTATAAAATATTCGATACGATATATCTCGGAAACTATAACTTCAAATGTTCTACAAAAACTAATTAGGCAATAATACCAAAATTTTTGAAGAGAATTTGGGTAGGTGCAGCAGAAGGGGTAGCTCCCTTACATACAATAATACATCAAATAGTTCATACATTTTGGAAAAAAATAGTTGGAGAAGAGCAGGGGGACTAGAACATCCCATAAAAATTAATAACTTTTATAAAACTTTTTAATATGAATAATGTCGAAAACTCTTAAAACTCTCGCCCTCAAACCTTCTATATCTATTTCTATTATTCATACGAACGTTAAAATTTTGTAAGGTTTTTTATGGACGCTCTTACTTGTTTAATTTTAATAAGAACTATTTTAAAAACTTACAGTCTTGGAACTTATTTCCGTCTCACACATTTCACGCGGTATTTCAATAATTTAATCACGAATAGCTTGTTTGAGTTACTCCAGCGTTTCTGCTTTGTTTGCATAAACCTTGCTTTTCAGATATCCCCACAACAGGAAGTCCGAAGCAGTCTTATTAGGTGACCTGGAGGCCAATCAACATCACCGTTTTTTTGAAATAACTTGTTGTGGAAAGAGTTATCGCAGTAGTTCTATTGTAATCCTGGCTGTACGCAATAAGGCACCGACTTGTTGATACCACACGTTATCTAAGCCCAAATCATGCAGTTGTGGGATATCGCTTCCCATTTTAAGTTACTATTATGCTGTTTTCAGTTACAAAAAAGTAAGGTTCAATACTTGCTCCTGGCCCAATTGCACATCAGACTGTCACTTTCAATGAACGCGAAGGTGACTATTTATTCTATTTATTAACATATCCATTCAAATAAAAATGTGCCTCGTCACTCATTATGATTTTTTCATGAAAATCGATGATTGATTTTGATGTATTGTTTTAACGATTAAAACACGTTGGTTTACCGAATTTTTTTTCCATAATAAATTTGCCACGTCTCTACTTTACGACTGCTAAATATGAACTGTCAATACTAATGTTTAGCAAAATGGCGGCACAACAAAGTAGTATACCTTACCGACGGACACCCTGTATTTATTTTTATGTCAACGTTAATGGATGGTTATTAACTTCAAACACGCTTGATACTCTTACAAGTCGCCAGCCTGTCTTTAAGTCGGCAACTACTTATTGATCACCACTACTACTTTGGCCTAATATGTTACAAAATAAATTAAATATAAGTCCAAAAAGAAAAACTTCAACTACTTCTGGCTACAAATCACAAATATTAAGGGTCTTAGAAACTAAACTTGTTTATCTTAATATAAATCTATTTTTGGACAAAGAATACTCTAAAGAAAACAAATCATGATCCAACCACAAAACACAGCTTTCACTTAAAAAACTTTTATTTATTGCATTTGATTAACACCAAGTGAACATATAAATTTGAAATATAACCATCGATTTATTTACAGGTTATTTATCTCTGACCATTAATCGTTTAACTAAATTGTGTTTTTATAATTCTAAGCATTACTTTTTCAAACATAAAATGTCTTCTCAAACTAAATTTAATGATTAATCATTTATTTAAGAAACAAACAAAAGTAGAAACGCTCGCCTTTAACAGAAACTAATGATGTTGTTTGCAATTAAAATTGAGTTCATTGCAACTAGAATTTTTGTTCGTAGACTGTAAAAGTTATTACGAAAATATATGTAAAACGTGTGCAATTTTATGTCTGTCTTCAGATATGTGTATGTGTGTGTGTGTGTGTGCCATGTTATTTGTATGTATTTATGTATGTGCAACATGAAAAATGTCACATACTTTTTTAGTTCTACTTGCTGCAAATAAAAATAAATTAAGTAGTCAAAAGACAAAAAATTCAAAAAAAAGATGTTGCAATGCTGTGCTATGCAAAATAGATTGCATGAGTAGCAATAGTAGACAACATCAAAACAAACATTACAAATGCACTTCTAAAGAGGCTGCAATGTTGTTGTGGCTTTTACTAACAATATTTATTTCCTCAGATGCAACAAATAGAGCATGATTTGAGTGCAAACTAAACTTAATAAATTTACAATTGAAATGTCTGACTGAATGCTACAAAATGTATACACTTGCCTTTCAATGTTGTATGTACTTCTAACAAGTTTTTTTTTTTGTGTTGCAAGATATTCATATTAGTTTTCGCTTGAGTTTTTAACTGAAAATACAAAAAGGAACAAAAAATCATCAAATAAATTTAAAAGTGAAACAAAAGCAAAAAGGTGACAAGAAAAACTTAATGCAAATTAAGCAAAAATTATTTCAACAAACTGCACGTCACACTAGTAACAAATCGAACGTGACACAGTCTAAAACCAACTTTTTTATATCAGCTCGAAAACGAAGCAACTTAACAAAAAATTCAAATAAACAATTAATTCTGCGAATAAAACGAACAACAAACAAAAAATCGTGTGAAAATTTTTAAATATTTATTTTTTAAGAAAATACTTCAAACAAACATACAGCAAACCAACCTGCTAAAGGCTTTCAAATACAACCAGCAGATCGTCTTTTTAACCAAAAAGCAGTAGAGTGCAACTGATTAAATTGTTGTAATTGTGTTGTAACGGTTTCTGTGTTAAGTGTCATTTAAATGTCTTACAAAAGTGTGGCTACTCATTGTCTGTCCTTATGTCTTTCTTAGCAACTAAATAATGGGTTGGAGAATACGAAACTTGAATTTTGTTAAATATTTTCAATTTAAGAAAAATTTAATTTAATTATATCCAAAAATTTTTTGCAATTTTTCTTTTAAAAGAAGTATCTAAACAATGCCGGTGCAAATAATGCATTGCACCCCCCCGGCATTCACATCGCTACCCCCCCAGAAATGTAAAAATGTTCTAAAAACAATTTTTTGGTTCATGCACTTTAACAAAAAATTTTTTCCTAGGGAAAATCCATTTAGAGAATGTGACGGGTGTGACCCTTTTCATCAAAACGTTAAAAATGAGAGGCGATTATTCAATTTGTAATAAATTTAAGCTTTTGCGAGATAAACCGAAATATGAACCAACTTGTTTATAGTTTGATATTTTTCGTTTCCTTTAAGGCGTAAATTCTTTTAATATTTAAAAAGGAAAATAAGATTTTTTGCCCCTGTTTTGGGACGCTTTTCGTGGAATTGACCACAACTAACAAAAATGTTTCAATAACTAAAACTATAATTACTTTAAACAAAATTTTCTAATAAAAAGCTCTTTTAAGGGCTCAGAATATAGGCGCGCCGTTGCTCCGTCCTGTTATAACCACGTAAGTCTTATTTCGTTCAATTGCGGCAAAAAAAACTTGGCTACCATGGCCCTATATCATGCACCGTCTACTGTTGTCGTTTGACCAGCGGCGTCCTCGAAAAAAATGGCCCCATGACTCCTCCAGCGTGAACAGCGCACCATGCAGTCACTTTGAGCGGGTGTAATTGTTCCTCGTGCATCACTCTTGGATTTTCGGTGCTCCAAAGGCAATAGTTTTGCTTGTTCTCGTACCCACTGAGGTGGAAATGAGCCTCATCCCTTATTATGATTTTGGTCGAAAAATCGTCCACTTTGGACTCAAGATTGAGAGTGGCTTGGGCAGAGGTTACACGCGACAGGCAGCAGCTGATGCACGGACTGGACTTTGTATGGGAACATGCGCAGGTCTTTGACCAAAATTCGCCTTAGGGACGACCGGCTGATGGCTTATTGCGAGGCACGGCGTCTGGTCGATGTTTCTGGCGACAGCTGGACATCCTCGCCAACAGCGGCGATATTCTCAGCAAAACGGGCGCTCCGGGTTCGGCCACTCTTGGCAGCATCTTGCGTGGTCCCATACTCTTTAATGTTGGTGGCCAAATGGCGCAGTGTTAGCATAGTCGGTGCCGGACAACCATGAAATCGGCGATGGAATTCGCGCTGCGTCAACCCCACATACGAATTGTTAAGCAAAAAAATTTACAAGATTATTCCACGTTCTTGGGGAGTACATAACCCCATTGTTAAATCAGTTGTATTTTACATCTGTCTAGCTTTTAAATGTTAAACAAGATTTGACATTGGCCGCCATTTGCAAAAATAAGAGCACCTTCCAATAGGGTAATATTTTTTGGCCCACCTTGTATTTACAAAGCAGCAAAGAACTAAAAAGTTTAAGCATTAAAAAAATATTTCAAATCTTGAATTAATTTGCCCAAAATCCTTTTGAAAAATTTTTTATAAAAATTTAAATTTTTAAGCAAAGCTTTCTTAATAAAAAAAACTTATTATTTTTACCGTTTACTTTTTCCCCAACCCAATATTTGTTAGCACGTTTGTTTTCTAATTCAGTATTTTGTAAAGTTCAGCTCGTTCTGTTTAGACTTGCTTTTAGAGGATGTTGTCATCATTATGTTGCATTTTGTTAAAACAAAATGCCAATGTTGTATTAATTCGCCAGCAGCAACAACAGCAACAACAAAAACAGTTTAATATGCAACAGCAGCAGGAGCATCATCTACTTAAACAGCTTCTTATAGAAACAGGCAAGTTTTGGTTTACAAAAACGATATTTTATTTAACTTTTTATTAATTAAATAGTTCTTGTGGTTTTTGTCTATATTATTAGATTTAGGCTGTTTCTAACTTGACTTTGCTTTTGTGTTTGGATCTTAGAGTTAAGTTGTAGAGTTGTAAAATATATTTTAATTAAACAAATTTGCAAAACTATTTGTGATCTATTTTAAGGCAAGATCTAGCTTGACCGAAATATTGATTTAACGTTCTTTATGCTCTAGTTTTCTTTATTTTTCAATTCACGTTCTAAAATATTTTTTTCCTAGAGTGACAAAAAAAGGGATGAAAATCAAGACAAGAAATATCAGGTGCCGAAAAAAATTTTGGTAGAAATCGAGTACGAGTTTATTAGGTTGTGTGCATTATTTCTTAAAGCTGAAATGTTTTTATTCTCCCTCGTTTTTTTCGCCCCTCACAAGTTTAGACTTCATGCAAAAATTTGTTCTCTAAAGTTTCACGCCCCTGGGGCCACGCCTTCTCTTTCGTCCATCCGGCTGTCCGTCCATACAAATAATTAATTGTTTTTATTATCATTTTGCTTTTTTCATCAAACTAGTTTGTCTCGTATTATAAATTTTATCACCTTTACTAAACATTTGTGCAACATTGCTCTAATCTTTTATCTTTTATTAGATTAGAAAGAGTTATTGAAATATCAACAGAAATTAGAGTCAACAAAATGTTTGGCTAAAGCGATACAGTGACAGCAGGTTTGATTTGTGATAGTCTGGCAAATTAAAATGCATGCAATTGAATGATTTAGTAGATTTTAAATTTTTTACGAAACAAACAATAAATGCAAATAAAAATATTTTAAGAAAAAATTCAGGTTTAAGAGGAAAATATTAAGATACGACTAGATGACAAGTTGCATTTGGGATTTGTCTAAATTAAACATGATTTGTTACTTGTATTAAAAGAAAAAATATAAAGTTTCATTTAAATTCAATTATTTGTTAAATGCTTTGAAAAATATATATTGAGTTTACATATAAAGGTGATGACGATCAACGCCATATACTTCTCATACAACCCACGGACTTTATTTTATTTTTTTTTCTAGCAATTCAACACCTTTTTTAATTAAAGTAAAATGTAGTTCAAAAAATTCGATATTTATTTTTAAGATTTATTATAACAAATAACTTGCAAATCATTTAGTGAAATTTTCAAATCATTTTACAGTTTAGGTTTTGAAAGATGATTTAATTTCTTTTTTGTCACAATATGGTTACATTTTATGTTGAATGTATTTTTGTTTTTGTTGAGAAATAATGTTAATTATTATGACATTTTCAATAACTTTTACTTTCATTCTGCTGAAAGTTTTCTCCAGTTTTTAACGTTTTTTCCTCCTTAAATGACTTTAAAAATCATTGTTAATTTTTTTTTCGCTAAAAGACAAAGCAAACACAAGCAACAGAAGTTTTTGTCTTTTTATATAAAACACCGCTCAAGAAGTGGTTTTCATACCTTGAAACATTGTTTTTTAACGGCCGTTATTTAATAACAAAAAGTACAAAATTACTGTGTTTCATTGACTCAGTTAAAGTAATTTTATCGTTTTGCTAAAATCTATAATTAAGAAAAAGACTACAACAATATACAAAAAAAAATAAACAGAAACCTGCAATAAAATTCCTGTTTCTTAAAGTACAATTTTTTGTGCTTAAACTTTCATTTTCATTCACATTTAAGACAACGAATAAAAAAACAACATTCCTTGTATGTAAAATAAAATAAAAAAAAACCCACATGAACTACACTTTTGTTTTCGTTGACATTTGTTTTAACACTAGCCGACAGAAATTGCAAGAAAATTTAAAGTGCTGTTTATATTATATTTCGAATGAATTTGAGCGATTGCAGTAGAAACCGCGCTGCTTTCTATAAAAGTTGCCCGCCCTGTTTTTATCAATTTCTCTCCCTTTCCAGCAGGCAAAAAACCTAAATACCAACGTCCTAAAGTCTAACCAGCCAGTGACACAAAACTAATTACCGATAAACGAACACACCAGACCCAATTTGGAATTTTGTTATTCTTTATTGAGAATATGGTTTAATCAATCAATATTTTCAAAACCAAGTATGACAAGCATGATGAAAAAATGAACTCGAATATTTTCCAATAAACCTAAAAATTAATGTCATGCTAACTTGCAAAACTCATATGACATTTTTAAGCGACTTAAAAGTAAGTCGTTATACTTTTAACGATACAAAAGATCTCAGATATAGATCTTGTAGTGCTTCGGCTATATTTATCACATCGAGAATGAAACACGATTTGATGGATGATTCCTCTGAGTGCTATATTCAAGAGGAAAATGTCTGCAATGATGAATTTTATCAGAATCTTCTAATTTTGTAGGTCTATTGTTCGCCAAGTTTTTTAATTACAAAATATAAATAAGTTAATTTTTTTGATATCTTAAGGTCCCGCTTCATAACTGCTGGAAACTAGAAAGCCAAGCCCTAGAGGACAAGTGTTGTGAATTCCGTGCGTGAGTTGGGGCTAAACGTAATTTTAACGGACCATCAGACCACAACAAAACTCTGCATATTTTCTATTTCGGCGAAGCAAAATGTATTTCCCCTTAACTTTTTAAAGTTCAAGCCTTGCTGGATCTATCTTCAGAGCACTTGCGCACAGTAATCACCATTTGTAGTCATAAACGAATCGTTACTTGTAATTGTTTCTAACTTAAGAGGGTAAATTGGATCAAAAATAAAGAATATATATCAGCACCTACCCCTCGTAAAATTTACCCTTAAAATCTCTGAAAGATATTGATGTAGACAGTCATCAATATCTTTCAGAAGCCTTAACGAACATATTAAAAAAAACCCCGAAAAATGCTTCTTCTATCTACCGTTAGACTAAATACAACAAAAATTTTTCTGCCGATGTAAAACAGGTTTTGTCTGAGAAAAGAAAAGCCCAAAGTGAATTGTAAAAAAGCACAGATCACCACATCTTTAGTCAAAGTTAAAGAAATGTATACATCTACTCAGAAATTAACTTGAAGCATTAAATATATTCCTCACTACACTGAAAAAATTATTTAGGTAAAATCAACTGGAAATCTATTTAAAATAACTGAATATTCATTCAAAAACCGTCCAACAAGATATTCATTAAAATTAACAAAATATTTCATTTAAATTCAGACATCAAAACATGAACCGACATTTTCGTTTAAAATTAACTAGATTTTCTGTCATATACAGAAAAACACAAAGTATCAGAAAAAAAATAACAAAATTAAATATTAATAAAAAATAACTGACAAAATTAAATTCAACTGAAAATCAGTATTTTTGTTTTTTTTTGAGGCTTTAAATAACCCTTCAAACTAGTTAAATATAATATTGTATTAAAGTTTAACTGTTTTTTTAATTTAAAACAACTTTACCGAATACTTCCTAAATAACTTACAGTCAGTTACTGTAATAATTTTTTGAGTGTACAGACTACCGAACACAACCAGTCAAAAATAGAGTACACGTGTGCTTATGAGAATAATTTTTTAATGGCTATAAGGAAACACGACTACGGGTTTCTGCCAATGCTAATTTTGTGGCGTGGTCGAAATTAAACTATTTTCTATTTTTGTACGCCACAGTTAACAGATTAGTGCTGCCAATGCGGTAAGATGCAAAAAATATAGTCTAAACAATACCAAAAGACTTTAGGTGGCACCACTGAAAGTCATATTGCTCATTTGTAGTGGTAGTCTAGAAAATAATTGAGTAGCAGCCACACGGAAACAAATGTAGCAAGCAACTTTTGTGTTCGTGTGTTCCTGTGTTCTTGTAGCTTAAATATGTTTAATGCATGAGTCATATAGGACAGCATCGCTTGAAGAACACTTGAAAGGTCTAGATTATTGATGCCCAATGGCAAAACAAGTTTTATTAAGATAGAATTAGCGTTCGGAATCCGGAGATCGACTTGGCTTACGTTGAACTTTATTCGACTTTTCAGGTAGCCTTTTCAATAAGGGATCAGCCAAAGATCTTAAAAGACCCGTTACCGTAAAACGGCCACTGTATTATTTAAGAATGTCTTTGACAAGATATGAGAAAAGAAAATGTAAACTTTTAGAAAATAATTTTAAAAAGGTGTTTAGATCTGACAATTACGGACTGTTTCTGATTCTAATTTCTATGATCTACAAACCGTTAAATTCATGAAATTCTACTTAAAAAATCATCATTTTTGCTAGTTTAGTAAAAAAAAATCACCAAAATGACCTAACAAAATTACTATCCGCAATCATTCTAAATCTACGACTCTAATCTGTAGAATAAAAAATCTATATTTATTAGGCATATATTAACGAAATTTTTACAAAAAGCATAGTTTTTAAATACTTTATTCAATTTGTCAACTTAAAATGTTAACAAATTACTTTAGAAACTTCAAAACTCATATTTTATTTAGTACAAAGCATTTAAAAATAAATATTAAATTAAAACAAGTAAGAGCGCTATATTCGGCTGTGCCGAATCTTAAATACCCTTCACATTGGTCTTTAAATATACCCAGCCGAGTAATTTTGTACTGCAAATAATATAATAAAAAACCTTGTGCGAGTTTCAAAGCCCATAGAAAAAATAACAAAATTTTAACGTTCGTATGAATAATAGAAATAGATGAAGAAGATTTGAGGTCGAGAGTTTTAAAAGTTTTCGACATTATTCATATTTAAAGGTTATTAAAACTTATTAAATGTTCTAGTCCCCCTGTTCTTCTCCAACTTTTTCTCCAAAATGTATGAATTATTTGATTATTACTTTTTGTAGAATATTCGAAGTCGATAGCTGTAATAGTTTTCCAGAAGTAGCGTATCGAAAATTTTATAAAAATTGTTAATTTGTATGGGAGCTATCCCTTCTTCACCCCCCATCCAAAAATCTTTTTCTTCAGAGCGTAGCCCTTGATGTCCAATCACTTTTTGTAGAACATTTCATTTCGATATCTGTTATAGTTTCCGAGATATAGCGTATCAAATATTTCATAAAAATTAAATTTGTATTGGATCTACCCCCTTTTTTGCCCCCACTCAAAAAATTTTTTCTTTAAAGTGTAGGTCTTTGCGTACAATTACTTTTTGTAGAACATTTTAAGTCGATAGCTGTTATAGTTTACGAGATATAGCGCATAAAATATTTCACCAAATTTGGGCAATTGTAGGAAAAATACCCCTTCCCCTGGTCCTATCTGAAAAAACTTTTTCCATTATTTAGGTCCCTTCTTTAGGAGTATCCGTGCCAAGTTTTTTGGCAAGAGTGACAATACTTACTGAGATATATAGGGATATATGCACGGATTTTGTCCTAAAAAAAATGGGTTACTCTGGGTTTTCGCTTATATCTCAGTCAATAGTGAACCGATTTTGCTGATTTTAAAAAGCGATTGTTAGCGGGATATTTCTGACCGTTTGACACTATCAACTGGTCTGTATCTTTTTATTTGACACCGGAAACTTGATTTCAACAGACGGACAGACGGACATCGCTAAATCGGCTTCCCTATCTATAAGGATCCAGAATATATATACTTTATGGGGTCGCAAATGGATAATAAAGAAAATACAAATGGAATGACAAAGTGATATATACCCTTATCACTATGTGAAGGGTATAAAAAGTTGTTTCCATTACCTGCAGGCTGTAATGTCTTGCGTTTCTCTCTATCTGCCTTTGTGTTTACAATTGCCGCAATTGATATACATGCAGCAAGTGCAACCTTAATTAATTGAACATGTCATAAAAATTACAAATTCATGTATGAAATGCCATAATACAGCATGGATATGAATACGAATTTAAGTGCAAATAACAAACCTACACACGGTTTAATTTAACTTTTTTTCTTTTAATAACTAAAAATTTGCTTGTTTTTGCCAAAGAAACAGCAAAACTTAAAAAATAAATAAGTAAAGGAATGAATGAATGAATGACTTAATGAAAAAATGTGAGAATGAATAGATAAATGTTAAAACAAGTGACTGTCCGCCATCACTCCCTTCTTAAAAGTGTTGGTTAAATATTCATTTTATTTTTTTCAATTAGTTGAAAAAATTTTTTATTGCGATAACGGCTTAAAAAATTTAGCGAGGGATGAATAATGATTTACCAAATAGATGGGTATAATTTTTAATTATAATTTCAAAAAATATGTTTGTAAAAAAAATTTTATGTGGAAACCTTCTTAAGAAAATTGTACTTAACAAAATATTAATTATTCAGGAATCAAGAATAATAATTGTTTTTAAATTCTCAAGGAAACAAAGCAGGCAAAAACAAACCTCGCAGAATGAACTAATGTACACCGTTCTGATGGTAGCAAACTAATTTTTTTTAAATCATTACCTTAATAAAGAAAGGCCCTAACTCGTATTTTTTTTTATTTAGATTTTATTGGCAAATATGATAAATGTTCAGGCTATTAATCAAAATAAACGAAAATCTGGCTCTTTAAAAAATACGATCTAGGGCCTTTCTATATTAAGGTAACTGAGTGTTTTGTAAGTTTTTCGTTTTTATTAATTAGATCAGAAATAAATATTATTTTAAGATTTTAATTTTTTGGCAGAAAAAATAACTTTTCGGGGTTGTCATGGCGTTACATACCTTTTATTCGCGTACTAAATGTAAAAAATTCTGCTTGTTTTTGGCCCACTAAATATGATGGCCCCAAAATTTTGACACTCAGATACACCAACATATACAAATTTTTATTAAAATTAATGCTGTAAAGGTACCAGTATCAAAAATTTAATTTTTGGGAGCTAGAGGCTTTACCGATACAAAGTCTCAATAAAAAAGATTCGATTTAGCGTACATATTAGTTTTGAGAGTTAAATTTTTGTGAGCGTAACAGTGCCCTCTTTCTTGCGTTTAAATTAGACATAGAAAGATGGAAGCTATTAATACGCTTACAAAGTTTCATTAAAATTGGTGCAGCAGAAGTACCTACATATATATCGATCCTAATTGGTGCAACAAAAGCTTATATGTTAGGGAAAATTTATTGTGGGCGTGGCATATCCTCTTTTTTGTTAAACTTTAGCCCATAGTGCTCTCTAATATAAAAATTGTCAATATTTAAAATTTTATAAAGATCAGTCCAGCCGTTTAGGCGTGTGTTTATGCGACAAATAAACATCTAAACAAATATTTGTAGAGAAAAAACACGTATTTGGTTTTTTCTAATTTTTAACGTTTTCATTTAATTTCCTTTAATTTTTTTGACGCAAAAGCAGCCATAGAAATGTAAAAAACATATAACCATTACGATCCAGTTGATGCACTGTGCAACACTCTCCATTTCACTTTTATTCATACAGATTACCCACCCTCGTAACATGTTGATATTTTAGATTCGTAAAAACTCGAAATTATTATTGTATTAAATGTCAAATATAAATGTCAAAACAAGAAATCCCACATATATATCCAACCTTCATTAAGAAATGTCCAGATTATAAACGACAACGATAGTGTTACTTTTAAATTTATGCCATAATTTTTTTGGTTACATTTCTCATGTCCTCCTTGTAAATGCATATTTGAGCAAAAACATCTCACAATAATAATTTTTAAATAATTTATTGTTAAAATGATGCACTTCAAATTTTTTTGTTTGCTGTTAATTTGTCTGTTTTAACAAATCCAAGGATTAAATGGAGGGTTTTTTAACTGATTAACTGTCTTTACAAGTTTTAACTTTTGTACGTTGTTTGCCTTTACATGTCATATCGAAACAAATTGTGCATAAATTCATTAAGTAAATTAAAATTACAAAAAATTATATCGCTGTCATTTATTTAAACTCATTTTTTTGCGTTTCTTCAGTTTTCGGAATTGGGTCAATATGTCATTTGAGCTTGAAGTTTATTTGTGAAAAATTTACTCTTTAACTGTCTTGTTTACGATTTTGCTATTAATTTACAGAAACAGGCAAAGGTCAGTGTAACCTTTAAATAAATATTGGCCAAAAGTGATCAGTGTTGTGTTTTATAGCAACTTTGATTTATCTTTCAATGATTATTTTGGCTTGATTTGGATTTATTGAAAGTTTTAATTGCTGCCTTAATAGCAATTGGTAAAATTTATTTTAAATAACTTGAACTGCCTTGAATGAGTACAGTATTTCTATCTTTGAACATAATTGGTTTCAGATTAATATAACTTTAATTTCTTGTAACTTCTTTCTGTTGGACTCTTTTGCGAAATGCAAACCCAATAATTCAATAACTTTATTTATTACTTCTTTTCATGTGAGTTTTTTTCCATTGTTTTAACAATACTGACTACTGTTGATTTGAAGATATCAATCATCAGCATCTCTATACATATCTTTCTTTATTTGAATTTTCAAAAAATGTCCAGTTAAAAATAGCTGAATTGAGTGTGAGTGACTGAACAGCGGGCAAGTGCAAATGCACTTTGAAGGCAGAATTGTAAAAATAATAAAAAAAATTAAATTGTTTATGTTTATTCTGAAAATGTGCCCCAAGTGCAAAACTTTAATTATTTTAAGAGGTATAAGTGAATATGAGAAACTACGAGGGCTGTCTGAAATTAGTTTTTATTAATAATCTCAAAAAAATAATTTTAAACAACCAAAAATTTAAAAAAAAAACTTTCTGTCCACTTAGATGACTTAAGACCTCTATATAGGTCAATCTCTTTTAATTTCATATATCTAACTAGTTTGAATTCGAAAAACAGTAAAAGCTCACCAGAATTTTGGAGAACAATATTTGTCTGCTTAGTTTATTCTCGATTTCAATTAGGTGAAAAGGGAAGGGTTAAGTAAGGTTCAACTGGCTGGTGTTGAAGAATTTACGTAGACCCGCTGCAGCCCTACTACCTGCGTTTTAAATCCGACTAACTCAATGCAATGAAGTTAACGGCGCTTCAAACTCTCTTGGCAATTGCGAAAAGTCCGTCTTACCAGTTCCAGCTAATTCCTTAACAGTATGTGCTCTATATTCTCTTTATATCCTGGAAAACGACAAAATCCGCAAATATCACTGACCATTCTTTCCGCTGTGTTCCGCTATCCAAAAACAACAACGATCTGTTACCACTCCCATTAGGTGGCAAAAATAACCCCCTCGCAGAGTCATTAAAAACCTCGGACCATAACATCTTTACATGATCATGAAAACACTACACGATGTGCTATTTACCCAGACCTTAGTGACCCCGACCCCCCTAGCAGTGTAGTTATAGTAAAAACAAACTAGAGCCCAAACGAACATGGCCTTTCATAGGTAAGCTTGTTACGCCATCTTATTTCCCTTGAGCTTTCTTGTGTCCCGGATCCAAGTAATTTCATTTATTAGATTCCATGCGGATCAACGGAGAAAGCCTGAACGCTGCCTGATTGCTAATATATATAATCATTTGAGTAATTTTAACCTGAAAAGTATTAATGACAGGCAGAACAGATAACTGAAAGACACTGCAGTCTCCGGCAAGTTGACATCTGTTATCCAGCTCTTGACAGAAGATGGCAGCTCCGCTCCCCCTATCATCTTGGAGCCATTAATAAAGAGGGTAATATTCCTTTGGTCTGTGCAAAGTCCTTCCAACCAGCTGTATTGCTCCATAATTACACCCGTCTTCGCTATTAAGGTCATTTTCGGAATTATGTTATCACTGCTACTTTTCGTGTCCTCAATAATTTTGCCATGTCCATTTGCCACCTTCGTAAACTATCTCGTTGTCCCTCTCGAATTGCGGACCTATTTGCAACACGCTTTGCAACAAGATAAATATGTATAACAACACATCCTTGGGCACCGCAGGAGTGCTACAATTAGCGCCAGTTCTACAGATCCGCCTGCGAATGTGCTTATTTTTTATCCCTTAAAGAAAGGCCTTCCCACTGCAGCTTAGATCTTATGCGAAGGACTTGGCGTTTTGCCCAGCGTTTTCCTACACGTATTAATCATTAGTCAAATTTGTCGACTACTTTACCCTTTCCTCTATATGGAGCCTACAAGACAGCTTATTGTCCATTGTTACTTCTACTTAGATACTTTGTACAATTCTTTAGTACCAGATTGGTACCATTCAATCTCGGTGTGGTCCATGCTAAAAAAAACAAAGTCAGTTTCCGTTCTAGCTACGCTTTGAATGGTTTCATCCATGGACGCAACGTTAAACGCGCCTGCAACATCGAGGAAAACTTCTGTGGCGTGTCCATCAAGCTAATGGGCTTTTTCAATTTGTGAGAGACTAAAGTGCTGTATCCACTGTGGCATGCTGGCTGCCACAGAGCCGGTGAGGGGCCATATTATGTGGAAGCTAAGTATTCTCCCTAAGGCCTTCAGGCCAATAGGTCTATGTTCAGGCTTTCAGCAAATACACAATCCAAGATTCAGGCACATGCTCATTCTTAGACATTCTGTAAAGATCATAATCAGTCAAGAATAATTCAGCGTTTGCCATGTTGTAATTGCGCCGGGAGGACCCCGTTCGGTTCAGGTGATTTTTATGGGTGTAATGATTCAATTAGCCATTCAATCCTGTAATGGGAGACATTATTGAAAATCACCAAACTAACAAAAATAAAAAAATACTTTTGGTCCACTTCCTTGTATTCCGATCTTAATCTGGGCCAATATCCCTTAGTTTCATTCTTCTAGACTCTTATTTTTAAAAAATTCTATTTAAGAGTATTTTTCCCAGCTTTTACGATTTTATACCCAACTTGCGATTTTTA
Organism: Melanophora roralis; assembly: GCA_963583895.1. Taxonomy (NCBI): domain Eukaryota; kingdom Metazoa; phylum Arthropoda; class Insecta; order Diptera; family Rhinophoridae; genus Melanophora; species Melanophora roralis. The sequence goes on along the minus strand of OY757190.1, from coordinate 30,068,687 downwards.
AATTCATTGTGCGATTATAATAATAATTAGTCGCCCCTATAAAAACAAAATTGTCAGACAAGCCTCGTTTTTACTACTGTTTAGGTATCACTCCGTCCGTCTGTCTGCTGCATGCCCGCTTTTGATTCCTCATTTGCCCGCATAAAAGTATTGACGCACCGACTTTGCAACCAGCACGCATTTCATAGTTGCATCATTTAGTTTACACTTTTTTTTACAATTTTTTTCAGCATTTCTTCGTTGTTGTTTTCATTTTATGGGATTTTTTTATCTTTGTGTGCAAAAGAAATTCCTGAGGTCACAAGACGCCATCATTTTTGATTTATTTTTAGGTCTTTTCTTTTTTGTGTGCGTTTCTAAAAGCTTTATTACAAAATGCATTGCACAGGTTCCCCCTGTGTTTTTTTTGTGATTTTTTTTAGCCATTATTTTTTTGATTTTGTTGGCGGGCTCATATTAATATTATAAGCCAAAGCCATTTTATAGATGCAAAAGGAATATATATTTTTTAATTAGATTTACATAATATTGTTTTTAATAATTGAAAACTTCCCAGAATAATGCTGAAAGTTCGTTTTTTAAAACTTTTGATAATTTTTTTAACTTTGTTTGCCTAAAATATGCCACCAGGCACCCTGTATTCACAAAAAGTAACACCCGGCTTTACTTAATACTCCAGAAAATGTCAAAATATAACCGACAATCGGCAAAAAGATTTTTTGATTACGCTCACACACCAACATAAATGCAAACTACTACAACCGTAATATATAAACCAAATGTGTCACCAACGCTTGTCACGCTCATAAATAAATATGAAATATTTTTAATTTTCAAATAGGTATAAATGCATGACAATTAACACCAGCAATAGCTGGGTTTGGTTGTGGTGTAGATTTGTTTTACCTTTTTAAATCGATTTGCAACAATTACCTTTTGATTCAGGTGAATGCCTAATAAAGCAACAACAATATAAAAGAGTTAGCAAAAGAGTTCTTAGAAAACAACTACAAAATCAATTCCTAGGAAAAAACATAGAGAAGTGATAGCAATAGTTCAGGGAAGAAAAATAGCACTAAATTGGTCATAAACAAAATTTTACTCCTTGGACGTTTTCAATTCTTTTAAGGGCTTTTTTAAATTTCCCTTACAAGAAGTCAAAAACTTGCTAAATAGATTGCAGTTGTAAAGCACTTTTCTCTTCTAAAACTACACCCAGAAAACAATTACAGTAGTTAACAGAAAGTTCTTTAGGAAGTGTTCTGTAAAGTAATTTTTTTAAATTAAGAAACCGTAATATTGTAGAACAGGATGTTCGCTGGCAAGGTATACTACTTTGTTTATTTGTTTATAGTTTTTAATTAAATGAAAAAGAATGGATCTTTTGTTGATAAATGTTTTATTTGATTTTGGCAACTATGTATGGAATACAATATTGAATAAATGTCCGCCTCTGTTAGCCTTACAAATGTTAGACCTTTGGAGCACATTTTTCACTACAATCTTGGGCATTTCACGCAGTGTTTCATTAATTTATTCACGAATATTTTGTTTAAATCGCTCCAGCGTTTCTGGTTTGTCTGCATAAACCTTGCTTTTCAGATATCCCCACAAAAATAATTCCGGAGCAGTCAAATCAGGTGACCGTAAAGGCCAATCAATATCACCATTTCTTGAAATAACATGTTGTACAAAGAGGTCTCGCAGTAACTCCATTGTAATCCTGGCTGTATGCGTTGAGGCTCCGTCTTGTTAATACCACCAAACCAAAAACTTGCATTTGTTGCATTGCAAAGTTTTCAATCATATCACGATATCGCTCCCCATTAGGAGTTTCTGGCATGCCGTCCAATGATTCATGCTGACCAAATTGCACACCAGACTGTCACTTTTGATGGATGCAAAGGTGACTGATGAATAATTTTTGGGTTTTTCATTGTTCAGAACCGACCATTTTGTTCATTTACTTATCCATTCAAATTAAAATGTGCTTCGTTACTCATAATGATTTTTTCATGAAAATCGGAGTTTTTATACTGATACTAGGCGAGCAGAATACACTTTAGAAACCAGCTACGAAGTTTCATCATCAGCACTCCTTGAACGGTAGTTTTTGTTTAAAAACATCACCTATTTAACTTACGTGTTATCCAGAAAGAAAAACGGAAATATTTTAATTTTTGAGTTATCTTTAAAGACAAATTCAAATGACTAACCTGAGTAGACAATAACAAAGTAAAGTTGAAAAAATAAAAACAAAACTTTTTATATTTTTTGTGTTTTTCGTCGTTTCGTCTTAAGTATAATTAGTTAATTATATGTACTTCGCTTTAACGTCCTTTAGAACCGAATTAAGACCTGGAGTACTAGATCCAAGCCGTTGCCGAGACTTGTCCTTCTTTTCCCTGCTACGGCAGTAGTCGTTAAAGGGAAGTTCGAAACTATTCGTGTGTCTCTCTACCACCCGTTAGGACCAACCAATATCAACCTCGATATTATTATTTATTCGCTCGGAGCTCAACAACTGAATCGCACGCCCATAATCAAAAGCGAGCAACTTCAACCTTAAGGCCTTTTATGTACAGAATAACGTTGCCTGATATTGGATACTATAAGACAATGTTGGAAGATCCCGCTCTGGATAGCCCCAAGCGGAACTGCGACTGAATACACATTAGAGATATATAGAGCAGATCTAGGCTAAGCGATACCCAGCCTAAAATAATATCAGATAGACGGCCCAGCCCCTATCAACGTCCGTACGGACTGTAACATAGTCTGAAGGTTAAACTTGGATCGAGTGTAATATGCCATAGATCCCCGCATGGCCGTGTGCCATTGGTTTCCAGTATGCCAAAGACTCCTACCAAGTGAATGTAATAAAATTTATATAAGAATCTCGGGATCAAGGTTTTCGTTTTCAGAGCAAATTTTTTGCCATTATTCTCACCTTTATTGTGTCGTGCACTTTTATATTAAAATGCATGTACATACACAGAAAGAAAAACCTTTTTCTGAAATCAAGAATTTTATTCTTGATTTTATCCAAAATCTTTCTTGAAATTTTTAAGTACGATCCATACTTACATTTTCTTCAATCAAGCCTATTCGGACTGCTTCAACAAATTAAGCAGAAAAAAACTTGTTGTCTTAATATATTATTTTACATTTGAAAACAAAATGTCTCGGTGGCTTAGACCTAACGTGCTTGTGCTGTAGTGCGGAAAGTCCCTGGTTCGAATCTCAGCTTCGGTAAGTACAAAAAATGAAATTCTAAATTGTAAATTTTAAGTGTCTATAAAATAAAAATAAAATAAAATCTAAAATTCTTCTTCTTTAATAAAGCTCCATAAGTCAAAAAAATTACATTTCATTTTCGAATTAATCCCCGTTTACGGCTTAAATCAATCTTTTTCTGGCTTACATCAAGTACGGGTCTGAACTTAAATCAATTCTGTTTTGGCTTAATTTTGGCTAAAAGTAAGAAATTCGTATTAGAAAAATCGTACTTGAAGTAAGAAATTTCCCACTTGGTTTAAGAAAAACCGTACTCACCGTATTTTTGACACCGCTATGGCTTGATTTAAGTAAATTTTACTTAATTTATTTTTTGTGTGTACATACATACATATGTATGTTTTTGTATGTGTGGGTGTAAATTCCTACCAAACACTTTTGTTAATAAAATATTCTTGCTGTTGCTGTCGTCGTTATAACTTCAATTCTAATACTATTAACTGTCGCAGCAAAGTGTCGTTATGGAATGCCTGAAAGTCTAACAAAATGTCAAAATTTTTGTCTTGTAACATAATTTTTTGTTGGAAATAGGTATTTTGCAATTTTTAAAATCTAACCGCAAGAACAGTTATTTACTTACGTAATAAAAAGGCGGGCGTTTAAATATTTCTACTTCATGAAAAATTTATTTGAACCAGCGCTTAGCAACTGTAGGTGTCTAAAAAGCCCCACAAAGAAGGAGGACGTTAATTGAACGTGTATGTGTGTGTGTATTTGGGATTTGTAGGTGATCGCTTTATTGTGCTGCTGACACATATTGTGTTTTTGCTTTTTTATTTTAATTCAAAAATTTAAACAAAAATTTGTTATTCTAAATGTGTTCCTTTTTTGCTTTTCGACGTAATACCACAATTATTTTGTTTGTAAACATTTATTTAATGTAATAATAGTTGAGTTCAATAACCTTTCAGTAATTACTAGCAACGAGAGAGTAAAAAGAAATATTTTCAAAATTGTTCTCAAAAATATTTAAAAGTAAATGAACACTTTTACAGTCAAAACTTGCAAGCAAATGTATTTTGTTATTGTAAACTTATAAAAATTTAAAACTTAAATTTTTTTTCAAAGCATAATGACAGAAAGACTGTTTGAATAATTTCTGATAGTAAAATTTTTACTAGTAGAAATTATATGAAACATTTTTGTTTCTAAACATATTACGCTCTTTTTTGGCTCTCTAGCTGCTAATTTTTTGTGTACGTGAACACTTACTAGTAATAATTATCGAAAATTATTGATAATTTTCTGTAAATGAACACACCTAATAAAATTTTTATTTTTCGATTAAATGCTTAGTATTTGTTGTTGCTCTAGCAACATGGGTAGGGTGACCATTCGTAGATGTACTGATTTTTCATTTGGTGTACTAAAATGTACTAAATTTTTTTAAAAATTTAAAAATTTTTTTTAAGATAAATTAAAATTTTAATTTTTTTCTCAAAAAATTTGATAAACTATCGCTATGTGTTTTTATAGTAGCAATAAGTGTATTAAAATTCAACTCAAAATGCAATCTTTCAAATCTTGTTTTATATCGATCAACAGATCCCCAAAAGTAATTAAACATTTTTTGAGAATTTATTTTTTTAAATCAAATGCTTTTTTTACAATAATATTTAGACACTCAGGCGGACGGAAAGGCTTTAATCGACTCCGGAAGTGATTTTAATCCCACCGCTTTTTGGCAAATTCGGTTGAAGGTGGTTTTTAGACTATAAAAACTGAAAAGCGTACTGATTTTGAAGCAGAAAAAAATGGTCACCCTAAGAGTGGGTTTTCTATTTAAATGTATATGAATATGAAGCCAAATTTTTGCAAGCGTGTGTATAGTTTAAGTTAATTGGTTTAGCAAAGTTTATAATAATTTATTTTAAATGATTTAATAACTGTTTCTAGAACACAAGTACATAAGTTAGTTATTAGTGCAGGTGGCAAAGAGTATTAAATATTTTTTTTTTGAATTCTGGAAAAGCAGTCTATTATTAGATATATTTATTCGGCTGTGTCGTACATTTCATACAATTAACTAATGCGTGAACACATCCAAAAACAAATTACATTCTTAGTTACTTAATTGTTCCAGAACTTTTTTCCTGTCAGAATTTTGTTGCAAAGGTTATATCAGGAAAGATTTCTGTTTGGCAAAATTCAGGTATTATTTTCTTTTCTTCAAGGTTCAATTGTACGTGACTTAATCATATCACAGAAAACAGCTGTTTGAACCAAACTTATGGGCAACACTGCACTAACCATTACGCCATAACCATAACCATAGAAACCAATTGAATTTTGTGATAATTAATTGTATGTTCTTTACAACAGTCTTACAAGGTCATTAAAAGGTATCTCCAATGTAAATAAAAAGACTATATTTTCAATTTCAATTTTTTTAGACGTCTCGTTAGTTATTTTCCAACTTCATCAGGGTTATTTTTTGAATTTTACTAAATAATTGTCTTAATTAAAAATAACATGTCTTTTCTCTTAAAAATTATATCACAGTTTTGTAAAACATTTAAACAGCATAAAACTTAACTTAAATCACAGCTGTTTTTAACTGGTTTTGGTTTTTATGGCAACGGTTATGGCTATGGCGTTATGTTAAGGCACGTATAATAGAACCTTTAAAGAGGTTTCTTCTTAAGCTGAAAAAATATTTGTGAAGTGTTATTACTTTCCGTTAAAAAACGGTCATCTGTCTGTTATTTAATAAAAAAAAACTTGCTGTTTGTTATAGTCCTTTATTTTTTATAACACATTGTACTAAATATGTCAACTCAAATGAAAATATTGTTTTACTGTATTACTCTGATTGCCCGTCATAAAATACAAAATAATTATAAACTACTTCATAAATTACCTTTAAGCTTCCTTTTTAATTAAGGTTTTTAGTTTGTTGATGTACACTAATACCTCGCTTTGCGTCGTTTTAGGTTTTTTCGAAGGGTCACAGCTGAATTAGTACTAATTTTCATTGTGCGGTTTTAGGTTGTGAAATCAGCGTGGTTTTGGGTTCGAGTTTTAATTATTTAAAAAATTTGTTTTTTCCTTAAACAAGGTATGACTTTTATTTTTGATTGCGCCATACCAATAAAACTCCCTTTCTAACTGAAAATCAACGGAATTTCAATACAGTTTTGTTTTCACTTTGTTTTGCGCTAATTTTAGATTCAGTTTCAATTAGATTGTTGAGAAAAATTTAACCTCCAAAATGTTAACTTTGTTTAATTTTATTTTTTAAATGTGGTATTTTCGTAACCCTATAACCAATCTTCGATTTTTAAATGGTTTTCTATAGAAAATCATAATTTACTTTGCGTCGTGTTTTTTTTAGAACGTCACCACAACGCAAAGTGAGGTATTGGTGTATTCTCCTTTTCCCTGTTTTTGTCTTTCTCCTTTAACTAAAGACTCGTGCATTTTATCGTTACAGTCAATTTTATGCTGTTTTTGTTAAAACGCTTGGTGGTCCTACTGTTCCTCTCCAGCAGCTTTTAACTAGTTAATAACTGTCTTTGTGCGACATTCGAAAAAATTAATGAAGATGAGTTCTTTGAAAAAGAAAAACATTTAAAATATGCAGGTTAAATTTTATTCACCTACAATGAGCAAAAACATTGTAGGCTTAAAAGACATAAATTTTAATTTAAGTTATTGTTTAACAATAATAAAACTTGTTTTAATGAAAGGGTTGCTCAAACAAGGTTCGCAACTTATGCTGTTATTAGTCCCGATTCTGATTAAATAATGTTTATTTGAAATACGGGTATAAATACCGATAAGTTTTTTTTGGTATTAATAGATTTTAATTAAAATTCATAAAGGAAATAAAATAAAATAAAATAAAATAAAATAAAATAAAATAAAATAAAATAAAATAAAATAAAATAAAATAAAAAAAAAAATAAAATAAAAGAAAATAAAAAAAAATAAAATAAAATAAAATAAAATAAAATAAAAAAAAAATAAAATAAAATAAAATAAAATAAAATAAAATAAAATAAAATAAAATAAAATAAAATAAAATAAAATAAAATAAAATAAAATAAAATAAAATAAAATAAAATAAAATAAAATAAAATAAAATAAAATAAAATAAAATAAAATAAAATAAAATAAAATAAAATTAAATAAAATTAAATTAAATTAAATAAAATAAAATGAAATAAAGTAAAATAAAATAAAATAAAATAAAATAAAATAAAATAAATAAAATAAAATAATAAAATCATTTATTATTAATATTTGATTTTAATTTTCTTGTAAAAAATATTTTTTAATAAAAAAAATTAAAACTAGTAAAATATTTGTTATTTTTTATATTAACAACTGTAACTGCAAAAATCGTCATGAATAAAAATAAAAATATTATTACCTTTTTGACAAAAAAAAAATTACCATAAATATAATAAACATTTAGTGATTTCAAGATGGTGTGGTGTACTTGTATTTCCAATGTTTTCTTGAACCTAATTTTTATATGCGGTACCTTGGTAGAATAGTCAATGCTTCCTTCTAGTTAAAAGATAGAAATTGTAGCATTTGGTAATAATAAAGGCCAACATTGTACGAGTATATACATATATACGGCCGGTAAAGACAAAAGAAATAAAATATATACCACTCTATTGTCTCAAATATAATAATAAAACTGTTTAATTCCTATAACACAAAAAGCATAGTGCAATTGGAAAAATAAATAAAAACTCCCGTTTGCCTTTCTGTAATAACATGTACGTTAAATAGGTGATGTTTAAAGCCATTGAAAGAGTACTGATGATGAAAACAGTAGCTGGTTTTCAAAATGCATTCTTCTCGGCTAATATCGATAGAAAAACTTGCTTTTTCAAATATAGTTTCTTTCAAGAATAATGAAAAAAATTAATTTTTCAAGTACAAAGAATTTTAAAATATGAAATAAAGCTTTATCAATCAATAGAGGCGAAAATTGTTTGAACCACAAGTAAAATGCATAATTCTTACTTAAACTTTTTTTAGTAAAAAGTCGATGATTGTTGAAACTCACAATTTTAAGTGAAACTAGAATATTACAAATTTGAGAAAATTACAAAAAGAATTTACGTTAAGTAAACGGCAAATAAGTAATTTTGTTGTGGCCTACCTCTTATATACATATGCACAAACACTTACACACAAAAAACTACAAAAAAAATTATTCAAACAAAAACTTGTTCAAAATAATTTATTTTTTTAGTCAATTTATTTAATAGTCTCTAATAATATTTTTATTTGATTTTTAAATCAAACAAAATTTTCGCCCAGACAAATAAAATATTTAACCAGCTCAGTAAAATTTTTTAACAGAAACTAAAATTCTTGCAAAATTGTTTGTCTAAATTTACAATTTTCGTTGTAGGTCCTCAGCCAGACAAAATATTTACTGATTCTCTGAAATTTGTTACTGATTCTACAACTCAGTTTTTTCTGTGTTAAGGTCTTATTCATAAACGTACAATAGTGTTTATTAAAGGCTTATTTGACAAGTATGTATGGAATAATTGTCAAATAAGCCTTTAATAAACACTATTGTACGTTTATGAATAAGACCATTATTTTATTAAACATAATTTAAAAATAATCAAAAAAAAAAAACTTAACTTTAAAACTAAACTTTTTAGCTAATTATTATTAAAATTAAAAATTCTCTTCACTCCCTGGGGTTATTTTTTTCAATTTAAAAAAATATCTTTAATTTAGGGTTTTAAGTTTTTCCTTCACATGTAATAATTTACAAACTTATTTTTTTTAAAACTGATTTTTATGAGTTTTTAACAAATTGCATAGCAGGAATACAGTTATTGGGTTAACAAAGAGAAAAATATGCAAGACATTCCTCTTTTTAGAAAAACAAGAAAAAAAAATTTTTTTAACGAATTTCGTTCATGTGGTTGGCCAAAGGGTATATTTTCTGGTTTATTGCCATAAATTTTTGATATTTTTTTCTAAATTTTTTCTCTTCTTTTTTTTACTTTCGACTAAATTAGTACTTGGGCCATAATGCGCTTACATCCCGACTGTGTGTCTTTCTTAAAATTTTATTACGAAATTTTTATTGAATTATGACAAAAATGCTTTAGGTTATTGGATTTTTTTGTGTGGTGGCATAAAACAAGTGCTTTTAAAATTTTTGTTTTTCTTTTCATAATTTGACTTAATTTAAATTTTAAAAATTTCGATTTCTTTCTTTCTTTACAGGTAAGTGCTTTTGGTTTTTAAAACTTCATTGTAAGTTTTGTAAGCGGCTATAATATTACTGTAAGTTAATAAAATAAATACAAAAAACAAGTAAGAGCGCTATATTCGGCTATTTTTTAGATAGGGGTCGGTGTAATATTTTAATCCTCTTAGAGTGATAAGGACGGATGTAGGGGTTTTTCCCTATGTTTTTCAAATTTTGTGGGGACTTTTACTCTCATTTTTTTAAATTTTGTATGGCAACCCCCTTAGGTGATAGAAAAATGGGTAGCTATGTTCTAGTAATATATTTGAGAGGGAAAACTAGTGGGGCTCTGTGATACATTTTATTTCTCTAGGGGCGACTCCGGGAAAGTTGTAGGAGTTGCTCCCATTTTTTTTAATTTTGTATGGTAGCCCCCTTAGGGCGAGGTGATAGGCGGTAAGTATGTTTAAGGTATTTGTTTAGGAGGGTCAGTCCTACACTTTATTTCTCTAGAGCCGACTCTGAGAAAGTTGTGCGCAATTTTACATGATTTTTGTAAATATTGTATGGCAACCCCATTAGGGGATGAAGATAGGAGGTAAGTTTACTATAGGAATACGTTTGAGAGGAAAAACTTTTGGGGGTCTGTGATACTTTTTCTTCCTCTAGGAAGGTGTTGAGGTTTTAACGCTATTTTTTTCAAATTTTGTATGGCAACCATGTAAGGGGCTGGAGACAGAGGGAAAGTATGTTCCACAGAAATGTATGGAAGGATAAATGAATTGGGGTGTTTCTTACAATATACCTTTGTAAAAGAACTCTGGAAGCTGTGGGAGCGATTTAAAAAAAATTAAAAAGAAATTAACTTTGTATGGCAACCCTGCTAGGGGCGGAGATTGGGTATGTTCAAAAAAAATGCTTTTGTGGAGAATTATTGGGAATCGGTCTTACATCGCACATTGTACGTGACAACTCCGGGGCAGTTGTTTTCATGTACTAATTTAAGAGAAAAAAACAGAGGTAGTCTTGGTTTTTGGCTTATGTTTCGGTTAGTTATCGGGAGATTTTCCTGGGTTTCAATAGCGATTTTTTCGCAGATATTTATTATAGTTTGATATCACCCACAGGTCTATTCGACATCGGGGGCTTCAGAAAGTTAATTTCAACCATAACACCGACAGATGGACATGGGTAAATCGACTCCCCCATCTATAAGGATCCAGAATATTTATACCTTAAGGGGTCACAAATGGATAGTAAAGAAGTTACAAACGGAATGACAAACTTATATATACCCTTATCACTTATGTGAAGGGTATAAAAATATTAAGTACTACATAACAAACAATTTTGATTTAATTAAATAAAAATTTAAAATAATTTTTTATGATTAGCCTTTCGTAAATTTTAAAATTGTTTACGGCTTGTAAATCAAAATATTTTTTCTTTAAATAAAGCAGTTTGTATTTAAGAACTGCCAGACAGTCTTTACCTATTTAAGAGTATTTATAAACCATAATAATGAAATTAAATTGTAAGGACTATGTTTACTTGCACCCTAATTTTTTTAAACACTTTAGAAGTTATCTAAATATTTTTATAACGCACTTATCTGGAAAAACATAAAAGCAATGAAAAATATTAAAACCACTACATATCCCAGAATTGTATTAAAAAATTAACTCCCATTGAACATACTTACATATATCAACCCATTACGCAATACAAAAATTAAGTTAAACGAATCCATTTCATTCACTAACCACAGGAACACTTCATTTAATCACATTTTAAGAATCAACAAAAATATTTGCAAAAAGGGGTTGCATTTCACAAAAACAAAACCAATAGAAAGATATTCATATATTTATATGTTCTTATTTGGTATAATAAAATGCTGTTGCGTAATAAACAGCAGGATACGCTTTTTTTACGAAAACAATTATTTGTACTTGAAAAATCACAAAGTCAAATTGAACAAAACTATTAAATTAAAAAAGCACACTTTTGGGGTAATAAATTAATACGAATAAATAAATCAAACTAAAGATGTTTAGGAGTAAACAAACCAGAAAAAAGAGGATTTTTATACCCTTCACATAGTGATAGGGTATATATCACTTTGTCATTCCGTTTGTAATTTCTTTATTATTCATTTGCGACCCCATAAAGTACATATATTCTGGATCCTTATAGATAGGGAAGTTGAAATAGCCATGTCCGTCTGTCCGTCTGTCTGTCTGTCTGTCTGTCTGTCTGTCTGTCTGTCTGTCTGTCTGTCCGTCTGTCCGTCTGTTGAAATCAAGTTTCCGGAGTCAGATAAAAAGATACAGATCAGTAAATGGTGTCAAACGATTACAAATATCCCGCTAACAACCAGAGTAACCCATTTTTTTTAGGACAAAATCCGTGCATATATCCCTATATATCTCAGTAAGTATAATCACTCTTGCCACAAAACTTGGCACGGATACTCCTAAAGAAGGGACCTAAATAATGGAAAAAGTTTTTTCCGATAGGACCAGGGGAAGGGGTATTTTTCCTACAATTGCACAAATTTGGTGAAATATTTTATACGCTATATCTCGTAAACTATAACAGCTATCGATTTAAAATGTTTTACAAAAATTAATTGTACGCAAAGACCTACACTGTAAAGAAAAAATTTTTTGAGTGGGGGCAAAAGAGGGGTAGCTCCCATACAAATTAATGATTTGTATGAAATTTCCGATACGCTATATCTCGGAAACTATAGCAGATATCGAAATAAAATGTTCTACATAAAGTAATTGGGCAATAAGGGCTACGCCTTAAAGAAAAAATTTTTTGGGTGGGGGCAAAAAAAGGGGTAGATCCCATACAAATCGACAATTATTATAAAATATTCGATACGCTACATCTCGGAAACTATAAAAGATATCGAAATGAAATGTTCTACAAAAAGTAATTGGGCAGGAATGCTTACGCTTTAAAGAAAAAATTTTTTGAGTGCGGGCAAAAAAAGGGGTAGCTCCCATACAAATCGACAATTATTATAAAATATTCGATACGCTATATCTCGGAAACTATAAAAGATATCGAAATGAAATGTTCTGCAAAAAGTAATTGGGCAATAAGGCCTACGCTTTAAAGAAAAATTTTTTTGAGTGGGGGCAAAAAAAGGGGTAGCTCCCATACAAATCGACAATTATTATAAAATATTCGATACGCAATATCTCGGAAACTATTAAAGATATCGAAATGAAATGTTCTACAAAAAGTAATTGGGCAAGAATGCCTACGCTTTAAAGAAAACCTTTTTTGAGTGGGGGCAAAAAAAGGGGTAGCTCCCATACAAATCGACAATTATTATAAAATATTCGATACGCAATATCTCGGAAACTATAAAAGATATCGAAATGAAATGTTCTACAAAAAGTAATTGGGCAAGAATGCCTACGCTTTAAAGAAAAAATTTTTTGAGTGGGGGCAAAAAAGGGGTGGCTCCCATACAAATCGACAATTATTATAAAATATTCGATACGCAATATCTCGGAAACTATAAAAGATATCGAAATGAAATGTTCTACAAAAAGTAATTGGGCAAGAATGCCTACGCTTTAAAGAAAAACATTTTTGAGTGGGGGCAAAAAAAGGGGTAGCTCCCATACAAATCGACAATTATTATAAAATATTCGATACGCAATATCTCGGAAACCATAAAAGATATCGAATTGAAATGTTTTACAAAAAGTAATTGGACATCAAGGGCTACGCTCTGAAGAAAAACATTTTTGTATGGTGGGTGAAGAAGGGGTAGCCCCCATACAAATTAACAATTTTTATAAAATTTTCGATACGCTACTTCTGGAAAACTATTACAGCTATCGACTTCGAATATTCTACAAAAAGTAATAATCAAATAAATCATACATTTTGGAGAAAAAGTTGGAGAAGAGTAGGGGGACTAGAACATTTAATAAGTTTTATTAACCTTTATATATGAATAATGTCGAAAACTTTTAAGACTCTTGACCTCAAACTTTCCTCATCTATTTATGTTATTCATACGAACGTTAAAATTTTGTATATTTTTCTATGGACTTTAAAACTTGCACAAGGTTTTTTATTATATTATTTGCAGTACAAAATTACTCGGCTGGGTATATTTAAAGACCAATGTGAAGGGTATATAAGATTCGGCACAGCAGAATATAGCGCTCTTACTTGTTTTATTTTAAAAAGGTTTTACTTTGTACGAGTGTGGTGTGAGAAGTTTAGAGATCAACTTTTTTTTTATACCCAGACTACATACATATGTATGTATGTGTTAGGAGTATAATGCATCTGTGTTGATCCTTATTATGCACGAAAATAATAATCCAGTGGGTGTTGTAGTCATACCAATAAATGGCTTTCTGAGTCCATTAAACTATATCCACCTGACATGGTGTCCATATATTCTTGTGACCAAAGTACAAACCGCATTTTTGCAAGAAATTTTTTGAAATTATGGGAAATGGATAAGGGGCTGGGAGTTAACCCAAGTAAGATGAAGCTAGCTCTTTTCACGGGAAAATACAAGGTGACATATTTTGATCCGTCGGGGCATGATGGGATTAACTAAGGAGTGGTGGTAAGTGTCAGACATCTGGGAATCGTTCTAGATGGCCAGTTATCTTGGAAGGCTTATACGGAGAACTGGGGGGTTGCAACCGGATATAGTGAACTGGCTTTCCACATTGATTGTAAAACCGATTCTTCGCTTAGGTAGTCTTGTCTTGTTTAACGCCTTGGTGATAGACAACAATAATAACCTTTTGCCAACGGTCCAGAGATGTGCTGCTTTTGGCAATACGGGGGCCAGGAGTACTCCACCATAGGCATCTCTGGATACAATTATAAATCTTTTTTCCATTGGCTCTTTAATAGCTAGAATAGCGCCAAGTAAAATATTAAGGCGGGGTGTGCAGTTTGGGGTTGGCTCCTTCAAAAGTCTGAAAATCTGTATGCGAGGTGTGCAGTTTTCACTGATGGATCGAAGATATATATAGGCACCTAGACTGGTATTTATATTTTGGATATAGAAGTAAGGGACTAATGTAGCGTAAGGGACCTATGCAGCGTTTTCTAGGCGGAGACTCTGGTGGTGATAAACACCGAGGAACTAGTTAAAAGATTTTGGGAGGGAAATAGGACGTGACAATTCTACGTCGACAGTCAGGTCGCACTTAAAGTTTACATTAAATCCATAGTTTTTGATTATTATTAACATGCTTTAAGGGATGGTGACACAAAATGTCAGGCTTTTTTAGGTATTGGTTCATTGTGGCGTTGTCGGCAATGATGTGGCGAGGAGGGGATCGTCCAAAGATATCAGGCTGCGTTGTGGGCCTTTTTGGTTTATATAACGAAGTGATAGATTTATGGGCCTTAGACAAAGTAGCCAAACCTTAAGGGGCAGAGCTAATTGTAAGGTCACCAGTCTTTTATAATCCAGGCAGGCAAAGAGCGGCACTAAACTGCTTCTTCTGGAGGGCAGGAGGCATACTAGCTGTACAATCGGGACTCTCAAATGCCATGCGCTGCGAGCTGGTGGTAAGGAAAGTTATGAGCTATTATTTTGCCCCCCTACACTTAAAAAATTATTACAGTAACTGACTTTAAGTTATTTAGGAAGTAATCCGTAAAGTTGTTTTAAATTAAAAAAAAGTTAAATTTCAATATAATATTTGTTTTCAACTGATTTGAAGGGTTATTCAAAGCCTCAAATAAACAAAAATACTGACTTTCAGTTGTAGTTGTTTTTGTCAGTTATTTTTTTAGTAATATTTGAATTGTTATTTTTTTCGGATACATTGTGCTTTGCTGTAAATGACAGAAAATTTAGTTAATTTTAGACGAATATGTAAGTTATTTTTTTGATGTCTGAAATTGAATGAAATTTTTTGTTGATTTTAATGACTATGTAGTTGGAGGGTTTTTAAATGAATATCCAGTTATTTTAAATACCATTTCCAGTAGATTTTACATAAATACTTTTTTGAGTGTATTTTGCCTTTTATTAATATTATTAAAATCAATTTTCATTTCGAAATAGATAAGATGCATGCGGGGTTAACTTTTATTCAAAACTTGTTTAACTTTTGTTATCATTAAATTCCTAAACAAAACCCTTTCAAAAAAATACCAGAAGGATTAAATTTCCAGATTTTCCAAAGGTCTTTAAAAATAGTAAAATATTTATTTATGAGTTTGCTAATGTTATCCGCGTAAACTACAATAATAAAATTAAAAGAATTTATGCCAGATATATCCTGTAGTCTTTGCTTTTTTTTAATGTATTTATTTATGGAAAATATTTTTATTTGGAAAATCATACTCAAAAACCGTAACAAACCACAGCTGATAATCTTTCTTGCAACATATTTAACTATTTTTACAGCTTAGATGGGAATAGCGATATGACTTTCCATTGTGTTAAATGTCATTGCTGACAAGTTATTGTTGACTGGTAATTGTTGACATAAAAAAATTATTTGGATTAAATTAAGAAGGGGGAAGTTATTAAAACGTGACAAAATATTAGACTTAAGTTATTAAAAATAAACCACCCCCTCAAAACCCAAACAGATGTTAGCAAAAAAAAACAAAATCGTTTATTTTACCCTTAATATGTGTTTTTATATATAATTTTTAATGGCACGAGTGTGTTGTCATACATAAACATTTTTAGTTTAAGAAAATTTTCAACCCAGCGTCAGTATACATACATTTGTATATAATTATGTTTGTGATAATTTTTGCTTAAGACAGTTGATATTGTCCCGCCTGCCAGTCGGATATCAAAGCCCCCACTTATTCTACAAAAGAGTTAATGGTGTTATTGTTTCCTGATGACTTGCAGGCACACTATAAGACATATGTATATATATTTGAGGAAGATCGTTTGAAGGAGATTTTTCATTTAAGCAAATATTAAGGAAAGTAATAAAACTTGTCGTACGTTTGACGAATAGAAGAGGGTATTTGAAATTCGCTACAGCCAATTATAAAACTAAATATACTATTTTGTACTTTTTAAAAGCTATTTAAAATTATTTTTTATTGTTTTTTTCCCCTGTTACTAATAGTTTGTTAACATCTGGCAACATCCCTCTAATATTCCTTATATTGTTTATTTTTCTTCTCTTTCCCTCTCATTAGAGCTATGGCTAATTTGTTTGTAATCGCAGTTAGAAATTGAAACCCCTATCATTTTAATTTTATAGAAAATTGAATAAATATGTTAATCGATGTGCGCCCTTAAATCATTCAATTGACATTTGCATTGATCTTTTGAATTACAAACAAATGCAATGGTAGTTTTGAAAATATTCTACCACCTTTTCAGCTGTTGTGTTTGAAACTGCTACTTCTGCTGTAAATTACCAAAAATTATGGAATTGTTATTTGGATATTGGTTAAGTTGTGTAATCCAATGATGTTGTTTTTTTATTGCAAGTAATTAACTAAGTAGCCATTAGCTAATAGTTCTTTAAATCCCCTTTAAAAGAGGGAGTGTCTGCATGAGTAAATACCTTTAACAGATGGTTTTTTATGTGGGAGTTTGAACGAGAACTGAATTTGCATACAGTAAGACTTTTGATCATTCTTATTATCTGTTACTAAAATAACAAAACAAAAATTCGAAATTCCTTTATATTTAACCCAACTACTTACAAATCTGAGTTTTTAAAGGATTTTGTGGGCTAACATTTTTTTAAGAACAGACCTAATTATTACTATTATATTTGTATTCCGGAAAACATCGATGGTTGCATTAAAAGCCTAAATAAACACATTAAAAAAGCAACTGAGCATGCTTCTTCTACCTACCGCCTTGCAACAGCATTTTTTCGTCCAATGTGCAACAGATTTTTTCTGAAGAAAGACGAACCCGAAGGGAATGGCAGAAACAAAGATTTCCCAAACTTAAAACTAGTTTAAAGAATGTACTTACTAATTTAAAAAATTGTTAGAGCTATACAGAATGGCTGCCTGAAGGAATACTTAGAAGGTATAGACTCGTCACTTCAGACGAATTATTCTCTATGGCGATCAGCTGAATGTCTTCAAAGTCCTGTTATCGTAAACCACCACTGCATAATCTGAGAGGATTCTGGGCAAAAAATAATAAAGAAAAATGTGATCCGCTCGTAAGTCACTTAAAGAACGTGCTGACGTAAGTGAATTACCGCCGGGTATTGCTAGACGTCCTACAGAAATACGCTTACAACTCCCAGCTGTCGTAGAGACTATCGATAACTTAAATGCTAAAAAAGCGTCTGACTTTAATAGAATAAGCAGCAAAATGCTTTGAAAGTTCTGTTGTACAGCAAAATAATAACTCTTTTTATTTTTAATCCCATATTATGGCTTGAAGTTTTTTCGCCAGTATGGAAAGTTGCCTTAGCAAAGACGATTCCTAAGCCTTAAAAAGGTCCTTCGAAGGTAGAATCTCACAGGCCTATAAGTCTATTATCAACTAGTTCAAATTGTTTAAAAAATTGCTTATAAGCAAGCTGACCCCGTCCTTAAATGATAATAACTGCATTCCAAATCACCAACTTGGCTTTACTCAACATAGTAACATCGAACGAACCCACACATTGGTACAGGTTATAAGAAAAGCCTTTGAGGAAAGGAAGCACTGCTCCGTCCTTTTTAGTGATGTCTCCTAAGCTTTTAATAAAGTATGGCATAAAGACCTTTTAAACAATCTTAAGCTGAATTTGCTAGTTAGTTTTACCTTTTTGGAAAAGTATATAACCGGTCGACAATTATTGTAAAGGAAGGAATTTAGTAAAGCTCTTCTCTACCAATAGCGGCAGGCGTTCTTCAAAAGAGTATCCCTGGACCAATTCTATACTGGTTTTACACAACAGACATGCCCACAAATACACACGTCAACAGTTTCTGATGGTGCTCCTTGGTATGTTAAAATAGCAACATTTACAAGGATCTACAAGTTTCACTAATCAAATGTGAAATCCTAAACTATGTAAACAAGTATTTGAATAAGCTGGAGACACATCCAAATCCGCTCGCTCTAAGCATCTCACTCTCGTTTTAAAGGAAGGGATATTGTTGCCCTTAGATGAAACCTTTAGAACTGTTTCAAATTAAGTTTGATAATCTAAAATTTAGTCTGGAACTGGCTGGACTAATTTTAATTATTTGGTAATTAGATTTTAATAATTGTTGCTAGTTCGTTAAAGGCGAAGATTCAATAATAAAAATATGAAAAAAAAATAATATAAAATAATATGCCTTTTGCATGTCTAATCCTTCGTTTAGATATATCAGTAAGAAGTCTACATACCTCTAACAGAATATCAGGTCCCAGCCAACAGTTTCCTCTTTTAGATGATGACCTGTGGCTATTAAAACTGATCTCCCTTACAACATAAACCGTCTGCATTTCCCTTCCCTTGGTAAAATTCTCGAAAAGATTTTTTTAAAATAAGTTCCTTAATAACTTGACAAAAATGTTTATTAACATTTTTAAAAAACAAACAGAAATGTCGTTTGAAAAAATAATGATATAAAACAATTACTAGGCTGACCTATCGCCATCCCCTTAACCCATTTAATCAAAGTTGTTTTATAATTTTATCATTAATAAACAATAAAAAAAACCTAACAAACCAAGTTTTAAATTTAAAATTTTTTTAAATTAAGTTTTTTAATAAATAAAATTTTAATTTTATATTCTCTCTTAAAACCTTTGACACATAATCAATTTATTAACGTATTGTTTATGAATTTCAGATAATTTTTTTAATTAATTCTTTAAATTTTCCCTTTAAAGTTACGATTTTTATTATTAACTCATTGATATTAATAATCAGAAACCCAATTCTTGGCACATTCTGCTCGTTAAACAGAATTCAAAGATATAATCTTTTTATAGCTACATTGGGTAGCTGCACAAGAAGTGCTAACGTCTTATACTACAGTTATTTCCTAAGATTTTACAATAAACAATTTTTGTTGTTTTTTTTTTAATAAGGAGCAAACTTTTTAACAAATTGCCGACTGCGATAAAAGACAATTATGCAGAGCTTAGTCAGCTTTACTAAAGCTTAATTTGAATTTGAACCGTCTATGATTTTAAAACCATTTATACGTATTATGATATCTTGTGAATCCAACTTCTAGTTTTTAAATAAGAACCAGCTATTGAATTTTCTAACTGTTCATTTTATCAGATTTAATTAATTCAAAATCAGTGTTCGAAATTTTTTCTTTAAGCTGCAGCATTATTAACATCCCACTTACAATTTTACAACAAACACTTTAATTCTCAACGAGCTCTTTAAAAAAATCTACATAAATTATCTAAAACTTCTTTTTATCAACCGCTTTCGATAACAAATTTATTAAACGGAAATACAAAAAGAACAACAAAAACCAACGATAAATTGTCTAAGATTAAGAAAAATGTGTAGCAACAACGATCTGGAAAAGAAAAAAATCTCCACACTGATCATGACCCCTCTTATTGACACCCAATGAAGCTGTCAAAGCGTGAAAAGAGAACAAAGGCAAGAACTGAGATTTTAGAAATAAAACTTTAATTAGAGATAATTTATTAAATAGACACATAAATACTTTGAAGCAAGTAGATAAATATGAAGATGCAGGTTAAAAGGCCAAAAAGTTAATAAAAACAATCGACATTTTTGAGATTTTTAAAATTTTTTCAAAACGGATGAGTTTGTTATTGTAAGAAAAAGAACAATGACAGAGATATGCTAATGTATAACCAAAGTTAGGAGCGAATTACTTAGTATGATAATTTATTGAAATTAGTTTATTGATAACAAAGAATATGTATTTGAATTAAAATTATAATTGGATCTTAATCTTTCAAGTTTTGAAGTAAATATTATTTAAAGTAAAACTTTTTCTTAAATACCTCAAAAAGTTTTGTTTGTATTTAAGTAATTTTCAACACAAAATATTTTATGCAGATAAATTTTCGACTTAACGTTAATTTGTTACCAAATTCAAATAATTTCTAAAGCTTTTGATAAAGTTTTAATTTTCAAGATTATCAGTTTTCTGTGTAAAGCACAGTGGGGTGATAGAAAAATACAAGGAAACTGAAATATTTTTTCAGAAGAAACCACCTGCTTTATAGCATTTACTTGCTACAACTTTGGACCCATAAAAAATACACAAGGACGGGTTTGAGCCGAGTTAACGCAAAATATTAAACTATCGCTGGTAGCTGGTACTTTGTCATCATCCTTAAGAAGAACCAGTGTTGCCAGTTGAGAGTTTTTTTAGTTAAGGTAGTTTTTGGGGTTTTAAAGTGTTTAGGGGGAAACTAATGTGTGTGAAGATAAATACGCTGAAAATCTTAGCAGGCAGGGCATATCTGCGTGTTGAGATGAAGATGAAAAATTTTCTATTAAACTAAATGACTCGTATGTCTGACCAGCATTTTCGAGATTTAAAAACTTCACTCTAAGAAAGATAATTGTATCCTTGAGTGGTGTTTAGCATATTTGGCCACGTCCTTATTTGTCCTTCATATGGATCACATTAAAAATGCAAATGAAGGAGTGCTCTACTAAGCCTAAGTCTTGTGTATCTAAATCACATTCACTAAAGAAAAAATGCTTGCATCGTAGAGAGATTTTGAGGGGTTTTTTGTTTGACACGTCCTCTTTTCACTCATATAGACCACATGGGAACTAAAGCACTCTTTCAGCTCTACTGAACTGTATATTTCGTATGTATCGACCGTATTTATAAGATTTAAGAAAATACTTTAGGCTCAAGTTCGAGCTCTATGAATTCTTATTTTTTTGCAAATATAAAAATTATTTTTTTTATTATTTAACAATGTTGGATTTTATTTTTTTTTTTGTTAGATTAGTTCATCCTTTTTTGCTGCTTGATTTTTCCCAAACCTAAAAAAATTGAATAAAATTGAGAATTGAAAATACAATTAGATAAATCTGAAATACAAATAGAAAATTCTAAGAAAAACATTTGGATATTTTGAAGTTTAAAAAGAAATTTCTGAAATTGAAATAAATAATTCCTAAGACTTAATTTAAACTTTTTAAAATTGAATAAGAAAATTTTAAAAATAAGTTAGAAATAAGAAATTTTTCAAATACAATTGTAAATGGTGTTCCTGCGCGTCGATTACAGAAAAAATGTTATGACTCTTGTCATCGCAACTGTTTTGAAATGCTATTTACGAACGGCTATTTTCAATATTCAGTTCTTTAAGAAGCCGAGATGCAATTTTTTTTTGTAAGTACAAAGTTAAATTTAATATTTTTGAATTAATATAAGATTTTTTAATTGTTTTTATCTGGCAGCACTGGGCAGGGTAAAGGCGCGACATTCTTTTTCATGCGTCGTTCGGTGAAACCCTTTTTGAAAATAATATTTAAGAACAAGTCAGGGTACACGTATATCAGGTAGGAGCGATTCTACAAAAGCAACTAAACCGTCATAATAATGTCAAAGACAAATAACAAAAACCCACCAAATCTTTCTTTTTCTTTTTAGCTTTTCTTACAACACTACAGTTGTTGTTTGTAAAAAAGGAAGAAAATACATAAACATAAACAAAATTTGACATTAATATAACGAAATACCGTTACTCAGCTGTTTACCTGAGGCTTCCTGATAAATGTGTACCCTGGAACAAGTCCTGCAATTTGATAAGAGATCATAAACAGCCAGATAGATGAACAAATTTCGTTTATTTGACTTACTTATTTCAAGCTGGTCAATAACATTTAATGTGGGTATTTCCACTTGCAGCTCAAATGCATAATCTCTTCAACTCTTGGGGTGGTATATGTGGGTTAAAAAAACACTGTAATTTTTTAAATAAACAAACCTATTTTAAGGAGTAAATCTCCTTGGCATGCATACGTACAAATACATAAAAGTATCTTTGTATGTAATAATATCATGTTAAACCTTTACACAAACATATTTCTGTCTTAATGAGTTCTATAATACTTTACTTGTCCTTAACATTAAACTTTTACTAAACAAATACGTTGCATATGTTTGCATTAATATGCGCTTGCAGGGAGTGTTAGTAAATTTATGTAAATTTGTAACAATGTAGTTGTACTGGTGATAATGATCTACAACTTCAACTTCAAAATAATATTTACACGTTTTCATTTACTCCTGTACTATGTGTAGTATTTAAGGCGTGAAAATTGTTACCAGAAACTAATTGTTATAACATGTTTGTTGTGCATGCCATTCGTCATGCATATTGTTTCCGCTTAGGACAGCCAAACCATCGATTATTTATATCTTTGTGTGCATTTTTAATTAAAGGTTAAGTCCTTTCTTATTAATTTTTAGTACTATTACAACTGCTTTTCACCAATTTACTAAATGCGTAAGAGTACTACATATAAGCATACAAATATGAATTTAAGCGATATTGCTTTCAATCTTTATCCAGAATTTCTACTTTTAAAATATGAAAAAATTTAAAAATGACTCTTAGCCTTAAAAATGCAAAAAAAAATCCAAACTGTGAAAAAAGTAATTTTTGACCACTTATTGACTTATATTTTAAGACTCCTAAACTCAAAAAAATTCATACTTATAATATGCATAAACTCAAAACTGCAAAAAAAGGACCAAAATTCAAAATAATAATTGAGTTTCGGCCACAATCTGGGCCAAAAGTTCTAATTTTTGAAAAGGAAAAGGTACTTTTTTAGCATCTTATTTAATATTGGCCTCATAATGGGTCAGAGTCGTTAATTTCATTTTTGGAAACTCATAACCTTACATAATGAGAAAAAAGTACCAATAGTGTATGAAAAGTACTTTTCTAACAACATAATTAGTCGTAGACCTCAACCGGTGTTAACAGACCTTTTTAAGATCTCAATCTGGGCCAAAAGCCCTTAATTTGATATACATTGCCTCTTTATCTAAAATAAGAGCAAACAAGTACCATGAGTGTAAAAAAGTTATTTTTGTCCACTAATTTGCCTTTCCACATTAATCTTGGCCTATATCCATTTATTTCATGTATACTACTCATATCTAAGAAAAAAAGCAAAAGAATGTCAACAATTTTGAAAAATAATAATCCTAGAATATTTATTCCTAGACTTTTAGTATTAAAATATTAAAAAAGGTACTCCAAACGTGAGAAAGTGATTTTTTGTTCACTAATTGATTTTCTTAGCGTAAATTAAAAAAGAAAACGCAGAAAAAACATTAAAAAGCGGAAAAAATTAATTTTTGTCCCATTTGACGTTAAAATTAATTTTATATTTTTCAACTTATAATCCCCAAACAATCAAAAGATACCAAAAATGATACAAAAATACTTTTTGTCCAACTAGTTTGCTTTCGTCTTTAATCTGGGACAAAGGACTTAGTTTCGTTTTTGTGTACCCATAATTTCAATTAAAGTATCAATATTACGTAAAAAGTATTTCCTGTTTAAAAACTAGCCCGTATTTACCCCTAATTTTACCCTTATTTTCTAAAAAAGTATCTAAAACGGGTCTGCTTATTTTTTAAGCAGAATGTGATACTTTAAATTTAGTTTCTATATGACACAATTTATGAGACAGCAAGTTACACATTTTTTCCTTTTTGACCCACTTTAATTCGTTATTATCCAAAATTCTTGAAATCTATTCCTACTACGCGTTTTGGTTGCATGATGATGATTAGTCACCCAGTCAGCCAGTCGTACAAGTATACGTAGATAAAAGCAAATGTCCTAAGAATACCACCTTAAATAAAGGAAAGGATTCGTGTAAGTAAATGATGTTTATAGTTTTTTGTTAGATATGCTGAGCAACAAAGTCGAATGTGATAAAACATCGATGTTGAAAAAAATAAATTTTAAACTTAAAACAAAACAACGTTAAGTTAATGTTAATCTGGAATGAGTAAGTTCACTTTATAAAATACGGGCCAAATTCATAGTCAATTTAAAATCTACTTTAAAATTAAAATATACTTTAAACATTGATTCTGTATGAAATTTTTGTTTGAAAAGTCTACTTTAATTTAGAGTCGTTTTTAAATTGTCTATGAATATGGCCCTATGAAATTAAGCCAAAACTATTTTGAAATCAATAAATTTCAGTCACATATTTTCTGAAATTCCATACTTAAAAAAATGTTATTAACAATCAAAAATATTTAAAATTATACATTTTGCTTATCTGCAAGTTGCACATTAAAACTTGTGTGTATCGTTTTAACTAATATCTAATATCAACCTATGAAAATTAAGAATCGATTCAGGTACAAAATACTCAAATTTGCTTTTAAACT
Source organism: Melanophora roralis (assembly GCA_963583895.1). Taxonomy (NCBI): domain Eukaryota; kingdom Metazoa; phylum Arthropoda; class Insecta; order Diptera; family Rhinophoridae; genus Melanophora; species Melanophora roralis. The sequence goes on along the minus strand of OY757190.1, from coordinate 30,043,876 downwards.
CGTTTACAGTTGAATTACAAATTTCTCATCGGTATCTTGCCAGAAAAATGGACGGACGGACAGACGTATATAGTTTTGTCAACTCGTAAGGGTGATTCTTGTTTGGTCGGCATATATTAGGTGAATTTTTTACTTTTTTGGGAAAACAACATATAAGCTCCGCCACCAATATATAACGCTCAAAACTTTTGTGGCTTATGCAACTTTTATGCTGAACTCTTGTACGCTTTGTAACATACAACTATGTGACACTGTTTTTGTGCAGGTGGTCTAGGGGCACTCTACAACCACCGGATCAAGTTACGCATTTTCACATGCAACCCTGATATATTATTAACTCAAACCCTAAAAATATGTTACACACAACCTTGTAATATTGAATAACCGATATTTCTTGTTTACTGTTAAATGTTAATTGAAAAAAATATTTTCAGCTACAAGCTTTGCCTCACTTGATCATAAGTTAATTATTTTTTTGAATTCTTGACATTTTTTCAAGTTGAGTGAATATTTGACATAATTAATGGCATTATGGAAAATAAAGGGAGATACAAGTTTGAGGTATATCCTTTACTTACTTCTATGACGGTGAATTAAATTTTCTCAATTTACAAAACGGCAGATGGAGATATATATATATATATATGGGGGATTTCATGTCAAGTGACCCAACTTTTTTTTTCGATTGAAAAGAAATTTGGACCAAAGTAAGTTCTTGCAGAGAGTAGCATAGACACAATTTTTTAACACGATCGGTCAAGAACTCTCTGAGCTAGAGGGGTTCAAAATTTGACGTTTTCGGCAAATAGGTGTTTTTTCTCATACATGTAGTTTATTACCTTTTGCTTTTAACAAATTCGTCCCAAATACTTTCGATAGCTTTTTCTTCAATCTTCCAGAAAAAAATATTTTTAAAATTAAAAAAATTTTTTTTTTTATTTTTTTTAAAAAAATAATTAGAAAAAATTATTTTTTTTCCAAATATGCCCATTTTTTTTTTTTTTTTTGCTCAAAAGAAAGCTTAGGTCTTTTGCTTGAAGAACTTGGAGGTCGCTTAGTGGGATGCGAGTGGGATATCTATAAAAATAAATGTTTTGTAACTCAAGGCAGAGGTTTTCCAATTTTCGCGTATATTCTGTTTGATTTTTTTGCTATTTATGTAAAATTTTCTCTTAAGCTAAAAAAAAAATATTTTATGCTAAGAAACAAAATAATTTAACCTTTCCGACCGTATGCAAGTACCAAATAAAGTCTCATACACTCGACACTGCATTACCAACAAAATTATAGGCCTCTGGAATAAAATCACTTTTATATGGCAATGTCTGAACACATTTTGTTAATATTTTCAATGCATACCGTCGGAAAGGTTAAATTATTTTGTTTCTTAGCATAAAATAATTTTTTTTTTAGCTTAAGAGAAAATTTTACATAAATAGCAAAAAAATCAAACAGAATATACGCGAAAATTGGAAAACCTCTGCCTTGAGTTACAAAACATTTATTTTTATAGATATCCCACTCGCATCCCACTAAGCGACCTCCAAGTTCTTCAAGCAAAAGACCTAAGCTTTCTTTTGAGCAAAAAAAAAAAAAAATAAATGGGCATATTTGGAAAAAAAATAATTTTTTCTAATTATTTTTTTAAAAAAAATAAAAAAAAAAATTTTTTTAATTTTAAAAATATTTTTTTCTGGAAGATTGAAGAAAAAGCTATCGAAAGTATTTGGGACGAATTTGTTAAAAGCAAAAGGTAACAAACTACATGTATGAGAAAAAACACTTATTTGCCGAAAACGTCAAATTTTGAACCCCTCTAGCTCAGAGAGTTCTTGACCGATCGTGTTAAAAAATTGTGTCTGTGCTACTCTCTGCAAGAACTTACTTTGGTCCAAATTTCTTTCCAATCGAAAGACATCGGTTTTAAAAGTTGGGTCACTTGACATGAAATCCCCCATATATATATATTTAAACCCTTCACATAAGTGATAAGGGTATATTTAAGTTTGTCATAACATTTGTTATTTCTTAAATATTCATCTGCGATCCGATAAAGTATATATTTTCTTGGTCCTTATAAATAGGTTATGATTGAAATCAACCTTTAAAGTCCCTTGATGTCGCATTAACCCGTAAGTGCAGTAAAATTATCAGAAATATCTGCGAAAAAATTTCTGTTGAAATCCAGCAAAATCGCCTGAAAACTGATCGTGATATAAGCCAAAACCTCTACAACTGCCTCGGAGTTGCTTTAAACGGGTGCAATGTAAGACTGACTTCCATTAAATTTTCCTCACTAACATTTCTTTGAAACAAACTTACCCCTTATCTCCAGCCTTAAAAGGGTTGCCATACAAAATTAAATTTTTTTTTTAAAATCGCTCTTAGAGGGTCTAGGATGCTCCTACAAAAATTTAATTAAGGACCAACCCTAATTAATTTTTTCTCCCAAACATTTTTGTGCAGCATACTCATCAACTATATCCAGCCCCAAATTAGGGTAAAAAACACTACAACTTCCCCGGCGTCGCCCTTAGAGGAATAAAATGCATTTCAGGTTCCCATTAGTTTTTTTTTTAAATATTTCTAGAACATACTTACCCCCTGTCTCCATTGGCTGAGGGGGCTCCCATACAAAGTTTTTGAAGTTGTAATAAATTCCCCCTACAGCTTCCAGTGTGCCCGTGGATAGGTCAAATGTAGGGCTGACCCCAATTTATTTTTCTTGCAAACATTTTCCTAGAACACACTTACCTCTTATCTTCATCCCCTAAGGGGTTTGCCATACAAAATTTAAAAAAATGGTTTCAAAAAATGTTAATTTTTTGTCCTCTAAAAATGTACTCTTTCCCGTCAAATTATAGCTGACAACAAAAAATTTTAAATGATACCGCCTACTAAATTTTAGAAATCCTGTGGCTCTTATTATTTGAACTGGAGTGTAAATAGTTTAAACTCAAACTATTTGACGATGATTAAGAATCTTGTTGTTCTTTCAAATAAAAATGATTGGAGGCTTAAGGCTTTTGTGCATTTTAATATTTTCAATATCAAGTTACCATAATATTTGTTTTATGACTTTTATTTTTTATTTTAAATTAAAACGTGATTCTTTTCAAGTGATTTTATAGAGATTTCTACTTTTATTATTAGAATATTATTTTATTGTTAACGAGTGTACTCTCTAGCCATTGATACGTGTATAAGTATGTTTGTATAAATATGTTATGTAAATTGAATATTATTTCTAAAAGTTATTTCTTGGATTAAATAATTTTATGTATAGCTGATTAGCCCGGTGTGCTTCGCTTCCCCATTTAAATAGGTTTAACAGGCAACTTATTTTTAAAACATACAAAAAACCTTTTACTTTTTATTAAATTGGTATAGATTGAATATTAAAAATATTTACGTTCAAACGTAACATGTTAACATAAAACCTATATTAAAACAATAAAATTTTCATTATGCCACACAAGTTGCAATCGTTCACACCTTTAAGTAAAGGTGATCATATCTGTTGTCTTTTCTTTGATACAAACCCTTGTGCCTGTCTTAAGCCTTTTATTCAAGTGGACGTTGAGACACGAAAAAAGGTTCCGTTTCAGTTTTAAACTATTCAGCGTGATTTTTTTTATTAATTCCTTTTTGAGTTCTGTGTCAGTTTCATTTGCATAGTCGGTGGTCATTTTGACGTGCATCATATAACATTTAAAACTGAGTCCTGGTCATACTATATTATGTCTAATATTTTTATTTTATCTGGGCTATGGAGGCTTAGTTATTTGCTGGTAGAATTGTTTAGTTGACTTTTTCTTGTTACTTTATGCTTTGGTGCGTTTAGATCATTTAGATTAGAATCTCTTAATGGACATTGAAATAATCATGACATATCTACATACATACGTTTGAGGTAATTTTGTTGTAGTAAATATTCAATTTCTGAATTCAAATTTGTATTAGAGTTTTTCTACAGTCTGTTTTCGTGTTGCGTTTTTAATAAGTTGATGATGATATTGCATTATTACTAAATTATATTTAACCTGAAAGTATTTGGGGTTGAAGGAAGGATGTATGTATTTAGACAAGAAATTGTTGGAAAAGTAATTTAGGATTTCTCTTGCTGTGATAAAACAAAAACTAATTGGATGTTGAAATGGATATGCAAAATATTAATGCCTGTTTTTGCATGAATGATGAATGATGTGTTTAAGATTTTACAAGTGTAAAGTAACAAAAAACTCAGCTTCACTCTTTTTATTATAAGTCATTGATATATAAAATTTAGAACGTGATACGTGATTACTTACCTCTCTTGATAAAAAGATCCAATTAAAATAAATATTTTTATATTCGAACCCGAAGGGGTCATTAGTAGAACTTTACAACTTCATTTCCTGTATATTTTGCACACAAAAAATAGACAAGAATTAAAATCAAAAATGCCTTAAAAAAATGTTGATTCCAACAACAAGTCTTATTTTATTGATTTAACAAAATTTTTATTAATACTGGTTTGACAAAACTCTTAAATGTTTTCTGCTTATTTATAGTAATTATTAAAGTTTATTTTTATAATTATTTATGGGCAGAAAATATTAATGAGGTTTTTTTAGAAATTGGGTTGAACTCTACTGATAATTTGGTTAAGAATTAATAAAAGCATATGGACAAGCTTAAACATGCACCAAACCCTCAAAAATTTTTTTTTAACAATTTCTATTAATTTTTTAATTTTAAAAAAGATTTGATTTAATAGAAATGTTTATTGGATTTTTTTTATTTTCAATTTAATATTTTTCATATTGGGATCGGATCTTTCATTCTCTATCTTCGGCGCTACGTGTGGCTTCCGTTTGCAATGTTGCCTGATATGCTGACATTTTTTCTAAGATGCTTTGCGACACTCATACCATCTTTCTTTTCCTGCTGCCAGTAGGCGCATATTCCGGAACAGGAGATGTTCTCTTAAAGCAGTTGAGTTAATTGAGTGGAGTTGATGTGGGCATGTTGTTCTGCACGCAGCTTCGCCATATTTATTATCTCCTGTGTAGTGGCTTAAACATTCGTCTTCTGGCTGCGACAAGGTTGTGATCCAAGTCGACGCCCGCTCCACGGATAATCCACACTTCAAACGATTAAACGGGTTGATTGCTAGCACTGGCTAACATTGTCTGGTTGCCCTCCAAATGCACATTTTTCTCGTTTGCTGCATTTATTTTTATAATTTGTTTAAACAAACAAAAATACAAAAGAAGAAAAAACTTCTACATATTCTTGGTATGAATTAATAAAAATGTATGTGTAACGATTGAAGATTAAGAGGTCAATGAATGAGTGGCATGCCTGAAAATGTGTTGAGTTATTTTCAATAACTTTTGTTTGAGCGAGGGTGGGTTGGTTACTATGACTTTTTATAAAAATATTTGTGTTTTCAATTTTTTTATTACTAAAAGTTATATTTTCACAAAAGGGGAAAATGGTTTTAAAATTTTTTCCCAAAAAACCTACATAAGCATTTTAAAGAACAATATTAAATTAAAATTATTTTGAAACCAATTTAAATGAAATTCCTTCTTTGCAGATATTCCCAAAGCTCTCTAAACATAATAAAATATTGTAGACAGGAAGATTTAATGCAAAAATTTTTTTGCATTATTATGTAAAATATTAATTACATAAATCTAATAACTTGCTGCAAACAAAACTAAAATTTTTAGAAATAATTTTAACAGATATTTTTGCAATTGTAACATAAAAAATACATAATTTAAGTTACAAGCCATGTTCGTTTGACAAAATCTTTTGTAATTTAATAAAATTTTCCAAACTTTTTAATAGGACAGACCAATGCTGACACCTTATTATATGAATGTTGTTAAGGCAATTTCAACAACTGCATTAAGTATTGTAGCATACTTAAAAAATTAACGCTCAATACATAAAACTGAATCCAACAAACTTAAAATTAATTTATAACAAATTTTTTCTTTTGGTCCCTAGTAAGCCTTATATGTGCATTTATCACTTGGGAAACACTTCTTTCAAGCAAAACATAAATAAATTTAAACCAAATTCGAACAAAAAGATTTTCCTAGAATTCCAATTGTTACTCTTAACACAACATAGCATTTAGGATAGAATTTCAATTTCAAATGTTGCAAAGAAAAACATTTCAAAATCTTTAGCGAAAAACAACACGTTGCAAATAATAAAATTTATTAGCATCAACAAAAACTACAACAGTGTCTGACACCTCTAGCAAAGAAAAGATATTGAAAAATTCTTTGTCCTACGGAGCCTTCGGTTTTCAATTAATTTAGTTGTTGTTTTTGCAGTTTGTTTTGTTTTGCTTTTAATTGCCCAGACTTGTTTCTTGAAATTTCGATTTATTTTTGTTTTCTTAAAAATTATATATTTTTTCTTTTCAACATCCATTGGAAAATAAGTAAAATGTTAAACGGAACTGCAGAATTTGTGCACTAAAAAAATTATTAAGGTAAAATCAACTGGAATTATATTTAAAATAGCTGGATATTCATTTAAAACCGTCCAACAAGATATTCATTAAAATTAACAAAATATTTCATTTAAATGTAGTCATCAAAAAATTAACTGACATATTCGTTTAAAATTAACTAAATTTTCTGTCATTTACAATAAAACAGAAAGTATCAGAAAATAAAATAACAAAGTTAGGTATTACTAAAAAATAACTGATAAAATTAACTTTAACTCAAATCAGTATTTTTGTTTATTTAAGGCTTTGAATAACCCTTCAAATCAGTTTAAAAAAATATTGTATTAAAATTAACTGTTTGTTCATTTAAAACCATTTTAACGGAATACTTCCGAAATAACATACAGTCAGTTACTGCAATAAATTTTTGAGTGTAGAAATAAAATAATTTGGTTTATTTTTTTTAATTGTTAAATAAACATTCATATTAAGAGACAAGGTTTAATGATTAAATCATACAAATACGTATATAACTAATACCAGACTTACCCGAGGAAATTTTTCATGAAACTAATTTCATGCAATTTTTGTTTTGAAAGGGGTAAAAAAGGGCCTACTTTTCTACACCCCTTGTCAAGAAGCATAAAATTTCATGGAAGTAATTTCATTAAAAATTATATCGTGTAAGTCTGGTATAATTTATTAAAAATAAAATTTAAATAAAAAATCTTTCAAATGTCTATTTTTTAATATGTAGTTATGTTGACACTTCAAATTGATCTTAAAATCGAATATCGTTGGTAAAACATCAGATAATTAAAAAAATATTCAACTCATAGGGCGGCCATCACTACCGACTGCAGAACTTTACTTGATTCACATTAATTCAGTTTTAACTTTTGTTTTATTTTCAAAGAATCATAAAACTCTAAACAAATAAAACCTTAAGATTAATTTGAAGTTACAAACCACTTACTTACATATGTAGTTATTCTTTACGAAATCTTTTCTTAAGAACCTTTTCTAATGTCTATTTCGTATAAATATGTACATAAATAAATAATTTTCTTTCCTTAACTTTCTATTTATGGTCAATATACATAACTGTTGTTTAGATCATTGAACTTTGTATTTTTTTTCTAAACTCAGATCATGTTGATCTTTTACGCATTTAAATATTTTTCTTCGTATTATTTTTTTTATTTTTCTTGGCACTAAAAAAGATGCTGTTGGGATCATAGTGGCTGATGTCTGTGTGGTTTCTCCCGTCTTAAAGCTCATTTTACTTTCTAAACAAACCGGTGCTATAATACCGTTTGTATTGTTTTTGTTGTTGGTTTTTTCTTATTTTCTATATTTTTCCTAATATTTCTTCAAGTCGTTTTCTTGATTAATATGCCAGGCAGCACAACAAAAGAAAACGCATCTTATCTAAGTATGGTCATTTGAGAAAGAATAGTTTTGGTGTTTGTCAGTCACATTAAGCCATACATATTTAAGAACGCATATAGAAACAGGGTTTCCCAAAATTAAAAGAAAAATCTTTATAAAAAAGAAAATTCAGGCACTTCTGACACCGGCTTCATAAGACTCATATATATTTGCCGGCCTGCGCATATGATTGAATGTGGGTTCCAATGAACATAATGTTGGCTTATCTGGCAAGGTCATAATACTTACATATTATAGCGGCCATGAAATCATGTAGCACTGTCTTATTTGCCATCAGTTTCGGTGTATTTGGCAACACCAATTAAAACTAAATAACCCATCTTCCTGACGCCACTTTGGCTCGCTTATTATTAGATAATTGATTCTTTTTCCAACGACCCCAACCAGAACTGCTAAAATAAAAAAAAAAATTTCAACTTTTTACATGTGTAATTCGAGCCAAGTTTCGTCCCGATACTAGTACACAGAAAAACTGAAAATAAATATTTAACACAAAATTTTCGATATTAATCAAAATGTAAGCAATATTCCATTACTTAACAAATTTTTAATAAATAAAATTACCATTTGAAAAACACTTTAAATAAAATTTGCTGCAATGAAAAATTTAATTATAATAATTAAAAGTTTAATTATAACAATTAAAAATTTTTTTAAATATATTTAAGATTTTACTTAAATTTTTAGCAAAAATGTTTATGTTTGTTTTTTATTATTATAAGTTTTTCATATGTAGTTTAGGTAAGGTTAAATTAAACTGGCTAGCTCTGAAGACCTCACATAGACGCCTTGGGTCCTTAGATTTACCAAACACCATAACAAAATCCATGTAATTAAATCCAGGGTGCTCCACACCCTCTTGGCAAGTTTAAGCAGCCTCGTTTTAAAACCAACAAGACCCTTAACAGTTTTCTTTACCCAGAACAAACCTAAAACTCTATATATTACCTGGCTTACCACGGAACCTAGCCAGAACGCTGGCCAGTCGTCCTGCTCTTGGGGCATAAACTAACCACGACCAGTTATCATCCATTCTAGGAGTCTACAGCCATTTCTTCGCAAAGGAATTAAAAAGCTTGTCGCCCATCGTCTTATAAAGTCCACACATACTTGTGGAAACTTTACAAAGTGGAATTACCCAGACCTCCGTGGTGGTAATCCTCAGCACAGTATCTTTTTTCCATTTACAAATGAAGCCCTTGTTTTGCTAGCTCGTCTGCAACCTAGTTTTCTTCTATGCCCCTGTGTTCCGAAACACAGTAAGCTCATCTGAACAATTAAGAAATAGCTGAGGCTTGCGGAGATTGCCCCGACCGCTGTCCGACAGTCAACAAATATGTTCACCTGAGAATTCTCAGTCTGAGAGGACAAGGCAATATTGGCTGCCAATTTGGCCGCCAGCATCTTTGCCAAAAAAGCACTTCTGCCATCAAAAAGCTTGTATGACTCCCTGAAGCTCAGGTCTCTACAGAAAACTACAGCTACGAAATTGGAAGAAAACAGCCTCACAGCTTGAAAAGTAGGCGTCCAGTACCGCGCCTTAACATACTCAATTGCACTCCATTCACTCTTAACATTTTTTAAAGGTCCTACCGGGCGTCATTGCTTGCCAGCCAGCATTTTGGGTAGTTTGGTCGTCTAAGCAGAACTCGCAACATTAAGAAACTTCGATGAGTTTCGCTGCGCCCTACTTACCTTGCGCTTTTATAACTTAAGGGCACTTTCGTACTGGATTCAGCACTTAAATTGAAGAGCTCACAAACTGTTCGTCTCTCCGCTTCCAGCTGCTTGTTTCATGGTGGAGGTTTCGAGCATCCGCACAAACGAATAACGCCCCTAGCATTTTTAATCAGTTAAACAATTTACAAACATTTTGGGAATTGCTGTCAATGCTCTCCTCTAAATTTATGCACATAAATTAACATTAACTAGGGAAATACCATATACATACATATGTATGTATGTTTATATGCAATAAACAAAGCTTTAATAAAGAAACTTACCTACGAGCAGGTCGCCTAATAGGCAGTACAGCAAGTGATCTTTGTTTTTGTTAGTACTGGCCAATGCAATAGGAAATGGAAAACTTGACGTATATTTTATAAAAAGAAAAATTTTTTAAATTTTTGGCCAACATTTTTTCCAAACAAAGAAGATGCTTTAAAAATAGAAACAAAAGAGGCAAACTAGTATTTTAAGCCAATCTCATCTCTTTCAAAGGTTACGCAATATATGGCAAAACGCTTAAAGGAAATTTCAATGCAAATTTTGTAACATATTGTGCTTGTAGGCCAACAAATAAAAACTCCTATTTAATGTTGTTATTGTTGTAACGATGAAACTAACAACTTCAAATCTGCATCACCTTAAGCGACAACATATCAACACCATTAAATAAAACGGCACAAACCACAAACATAATAAAATTTGTGCAACTTCCTTAAGGAAGAAAAGTTTAAAAAAGTTTAAAATATAAAAAAAATAATAAAGATGATCGATCAACAGCAACAAAAGAAACTATTGTGTGCCACATTAGAGATACGTACGAGTAGCATATTTAGTCGAGAAAAAAGGAATATCCTAAATCAAAATTTGTTGCAAATATGCAATAGTAGTTGCAAACAACAAAAAAACATTTAATAAATCTTAGATTTGCAATAATGTTGTAACTCGTTCTACCGTTTTGTAGCAGCTAGTTATTACTGCAACATGCCACAAAAGAATATAAGAAAATACACACAAGCACACTATCCAAAGTAGTATCATCGCAAGTCATCGCGCTGACAATGGTGTATAATACTTTAACATATTAAGGGGATTCACAGGGTGTTCTATTATGTCCAATTGTCATAATGATATAAAATTTCACAATGTTCTAAAAACATTGTTGTTGCTTTTCATACAAAAATAGTTCTAAAAAAATACAACGTCTTATCGCGTGTTTATAAAATTGTCATAACAATTCCAAATACATCTGCGCCGAGTGTACAATAGTTGGTGAAATTTTTTCAACCGTTGTGAAATTTTATAACATTATGACAATAGGACATTACACACCATGTGAACCCCCTAATTGTTATTATCATGCTAGAACATGGTGCAACAGACACGTATCGTTACCTAAAATTCAAACGTCCATATATAACATTTTGAAAATTTTACAGGAAAAGAAAAAACCTTTTAACAAAAAGCATTGCTTAAACTAAAATTTATTTTTCATGAACAAAGTGATTTACGGTTAAACCTTTTAGTTACATCGTTAGCAATACGAGGTCTTCGATTAGTAAGGGCGTTTTACGCGACACATATTCACCTAGAATATAATTTGTTATGCCAATAATATCATAGACATTCATCTTTTATTTTCATGCTGCCATTACATGAGCCTGGGCAGATGATGATCGCTTTTTTTTTGTTTCATATTTACTACTCTCTCTTCCTCCTCTATCATAGTATTTAAGCAATAATGTCATATTATCTTAAATAGCATTAACCTCAGAGTGTGGAGTTAAGCTGGAGGTCCATACCATACGTTATATGCGTGGCTCCGTTCTATGCGTATCATATTTCTGTACGTTTTATACGTTTGTTTTTGCCAAGTTACATGCAATACTTTTTGTGCGAAAAGTTATTTGTGTTGATCAGCTGTTTTGTATAAAAACTGTGTAAAATAAAAACAAACTAAAGCAAAATGAAAAGTGAAATTATGTTTTTTTAGCGAACTTATGGAATTTATTGGGTTAATACGTATAATCTTTTGTGTTACAAGGTTTTTGGTCCATCCCTTACATCTAGAGCGGGAAGTCAGTGGTATTTTTGCGGCAACTTTCAAAAAATTAAAAACCCTTAACCAAAAGAAATCAGATTTTCTTCATTACACTTACATAAATAAAAACACAACAGAGATGACACCTTAAATATAAAAGTAGTCGATAAAAACAATATTAACTTTGGCTACAAAATATTTGTGTTGAAAACTTATTTTTAAGGAAATTTATTCTTAAAATTATTTGCAAAATTTATAATAAAAGCATTTTCTTTCATAACATACTGTTTTTAACACAAAATATACCAAAACTATAATCTACCACACACACATGTTTTTTGATAGCATTTAAAATTTGTCATCACTGCATGGATAACAAAACCATCTGTCATTTTCTCATTTCGCATGCGACGTATGAAAAAGTAGAAAGTAAACCTACTTTATACGTTACTTGCGCAGATCCGTTCTATGCAATTTGTTATGTTTCTTGCCACATACAAATACACTGGTTCTACTTTTTTGACAGACGGAGAGAACGTACAGCGCATAGAACGTATGGTATGGACCTCCAGCTTTAAATCGTCGTGTGTATGTACGTAAATGTAAACGTGTGTGTACTCCAGCTACATACTTTAAGAAGTAAAATCTTAATAAAAAAACAACGGAATTTTAGCACACAAAGAAAAACTCAGGAACCGAAAATAATAATTATATTCGAATTTTTAAAATTAAAAAAAAGTACTTTATGCCCACCTAGTTGACTTCTGTCCTCTATATGAATCCATACCCATTAATTGAGTATATATAGGCTCATAATCCTAAAAGTGCGAAAAAGTACAATAAATGTAAAAAAAGTTCCTTGTGTCCACTTAGTTAACTTACGAACTCAACTAGGCTCAATAGTCGTTATTCATATATTTAGGTCATAATCTTTAAACAGGCGAAAAAGTAGCAAAAATGTGTAAAAAATACTTCTTGTTCAGATGGTTGACATCCGACATCTAAAGGGTCTAATAATCCTAAATTTCAATATTCTTGACTCAGTCTTTTGACAGACAAAAAGTGCAAAAAATATGGAAGCGATCCTTAATTTTATATTTCTAGACTCATAATCTTAAATTGGCAGAAGAGAACAAACATTTAAAAAAAAGTACTTTTTATCTGATTAGCTGAGTTCTGGCCCCCCAACATTGGTTCAAGGTACCTTAATTAATAATTCCTAAACAAGGCATACATGTACCAAAAAATTAAAAAAGTACTTTTATTCCACTTCGTTGCCTTTCGGCCTCAATAGGGTCAATAGTTCCTCATTTCATATTTTTAGATCTCATACTTGAAAAAAAGGCAAGAAAATGCCAAAAATTAAAAAAAAAATTTTTTTAATAATCAAAGTCCTTATTTTATATCTAGACCTATTAATTTCAAAACTGCAAAAAATACAAAAATATCTCTTCTTCTTGAGTACGTTTTTATCTTAATGGATATTAAAGTTTCAAGAAGTACTTTTACACCTCGAAATCAAAATTTAAAAAAGGTACCATGTATAGCTTATATACATTTTGTTTTTTTCTTTACGGCTCAAGTTTGCCGACACCTCTTCTTACTTGCACTAAACATCGGAAGGGGTACATGCAGTCCATATTTTAAGTATCTAACCATATGCTTTGTCCTGTATGATGAATTAGTTAGTCAGTAAATAAATGTTTTTTGAAAAGAAAATTTATTTAAGTGCAAAATTAAATAATTGACCGATTATTAGGATTTTCTAAAGGCTCCTCGAAATCGGTGCCAGAGTTGATCAAGTTGGAAATAAGCGCATACCTGAAATTATTATTTTCGATGTTTAAAGTCCTACCTTGTTTTTGACTGAAGAACACTTATGATAAAAGGTTTTTTAAAACTCGGACCCAGCGGATCACATTATAAAGTTGAGGCTTAACCATGTTCTCTCATTGCTACAACCTGATTATTTAAAAAAAAAACAGTTAAATGCAAAGTGTTGTTTATGTCACTTTTTTATGTTCCGCTTTCTTTGTTATTGTTTTTTTGGTACTTGTGTTGTGTGCGTGTAAAGCCCGATTAGTGTTCGTCCCCCAGAGACACTTTTGGCTGACATTGATCATTACAAAAAAGCTTTTAAAATTTTTTAGTAATTTCTTGGTTCGATTTTTTTTTTTGTATTTGCAAAAATTAAACTTTTTAAACTTATTTAATATTTACTTTTCTTTAAATCATATTGTAAATGCATAACTTTAATGAATTGCCTAATATTGTCCATCACATATATGTACTTTTTTAAGTAAACCATTGTATAAATTTTTTATGATTTTTTGTTATTTTTATTAACAATTTATTCAATTACACGTGTCCTGTTTGTATACAGACAAGCAAATAAACAGAATGAACAAGAGCAAATTGGTTTTATTGTCATGGAGTCTTTAATTATTCACGTGTCATTGCATTTAAATTCAATCAATCGGACAGTCAGACAACCAGGCAGCAACCACATCGTTATAAACAAAATCATAGTAGTAGGTGGTAATGATTATGAGGGGTATACACGATTGACTAAAATTTTATTTTCTTTGCAATTTTATGAAAACCTTAAGGAGCAGTTTTTATAATTAAAAAAAATTCTTAATATTAAACAAAACACATTTTTATTTTTCTCATGAATACCCTTAATATTACTTTTATTATTTATTCGTACCAGCTGTGGCATAAGGACACGTTTTGCAAATGCGTCAAGAATTTTTTTTAATAAAATGTAAGAAGATACATATCTAATAAACAAGAATTTTAATAAACGTGAAACAGTTGAAGCAATTTCTTTATTTAATTTTTATTAAAAAGAATTCTTAAATTTGTTTTTACTTTTTACCAATTAGAAAAAGCTTTACTATGAAAATTTATTGCTTTCCCTTCTTATGCCCATTGACCCCATTTAATGTCAAGTATAAATAAATGTTTGTTGAACGTGCAGTGCATGAATGCACTTGTAGAAAAACCATATGACAGCATTTGATTGCATTTTAACTTGTTTTGTTTGTTTTTTTCGGGATCATTGAAAGCACTTATTTCATTTAAGCGTGTTACAAAATAATGTGATTTCTTATGAATTTTTAAAAGGCACTTATTTCCAGCGAAAAAAAATTTTAAAAACTTCATATTAAAAACTCGATTATATAACCGATTATAGCACCGTACGTGGGTGCTTAAAGAAGTTGCTGCTACAATTATGGCGCCTCAAAGTTTAACAGAAAAAAAACTTTAAAATTCAAACTTTTGTCTTTTTCTTTCTACTATTCCCGATTTAAAATGACAGACATCCGGCCATGCATTTTTATATGGAAACAAAACATGCAACTTAGTTTGCAGCATAGTTGTTGCTGCATTTGCCATGACTTGTAGAATCTGTCAAATTTCAAACTGTAATGTAACATGTAATTTAAGGTGGATTTAAAACAAATGCTTCTATTTCTTTTGGGCATCTGTTATCTGTCATTTATTTAAAAATACATAATTAAGTTTTTTTTAAAAACTTTTTTAAAAAATTCTATAAGAACTTTTAAAGGGAGATTCAACATTCAAGGTTTTCGTCTTTTCAACATTTTTACATTTTTTTTTCAACTCGTTTAAT
The DNA here is from genome assembly GCA_963583895.1 of Melanophora roralis. Taxonomy (NCBI): domain Eukaryota; kingdom Metazoa; phylum Arthropoda; class Insecta; order Diptera; family Rhinophoridae; genus Melanophora; species Melanophora roralis. Next base: position 30,028,558 of record OY757190.1, on the reverse strand, counting down.
TATACCCATTCCACATACGTGGAAGGGGTATTATGCGTTTGTGCATATGTTTGTAACGCCCAAAAGTATTGGTCTGAGACCCACATTTTTGGCAATAGTCTTTGAATATTACTTTACCTTTTCAAGATTTTTCCCACCTTTATGCCACCAACTATTATACTGAATTCAAAAATGTTTCATATATCGCCAATGCAAATGTGGTGTAGGGTTGTTTTTTTTATATTTTTTTTCAGTGGTTCTAGGAGATTTCAAAATTCTGATGTTAAAAAGGCTCTGCTTCCCTCAATCACTCTTCGTAAACTAACCGTATTAAAGTTTCTGGTTAAAGGTTTTTTAAAAATATCTTTTTATCGAAATTTTTAAAAATTTTTCAGTTTAATTTAGAACAATAATTTGTTTCTATACAATTTACCCCTTTAAATTAGAAACTTTTAAAATTAAATTAAAAATTCCTAAAATAGAATTAGAAAGTTCTTAAATGGGACTAGAAATTTATGAAACTAAAAAAAAATTCCTAAAATTAGATCAAAAGACAAGAAATTTCCAAAACGCAATGTAGTGTTTCTGAGATACAATTAGAAGATTCTGAAATGCAGTTTAAAAGACCTGAATGCAATTTCAAAATTAAATTATTGCTTCTAAAATTTGGTTAGAAATTTCTAAAGTTCATTTAGAAGTAAAACAGTTAAAAAGCTTTAAAATATAATTAGAAAATTCTGGTATACATTTAGAAAATTTCGAATTAAAAATTTCCAAAATACAATTCTATAGAAGTTTATAAAATACAAATAGAAAATCCTGAAATACAATCAAAGAATTCTAAAATACAGTTAGAAAATACCGAATTTAAAAAAGGAATTTTTTTAATTACATTAAATTTCTAAAATTGAGTTACAGAATTTAGAGAATGAATAAGAAATTTTAAAATAAATTAGAAACTTCTTAAATTGTACCAGAAAATTCTGAAAATAAATTAAAAATTTCTTAAAACAATTGGAAAGTTTTGAAATACAATTGGAAATGGTGTAGTTTTCTTGCCTTGATCTTCATAAAAACGGAATAAATATGCTTTATTTGTGAAAAACACATTCTATGATTCGAACATTTCTAATCATTTAATGCCTGAAAAGAAAAGGTTCAATAAAAATAAAAATGTTTTTATTTGTTATTATGCGCGTTTTTACTTAACCTCAATTTTTGAACTTAGTTCACACCAAGCAAATATTTGCCAAATTTTTGTGACGATCTACAATATGATCAAATGACTCAAATAAAAATATTTTTCAATATTAAACAATAAAAAATAATATTAATACAATGTAGGTAAGATTTGTTTTGTGTAGAACCTCCAAGATTGTGTAGATATTGTGACTCGATGTTATAAGCGATTGTAGAATCCTAGCGGGGATGATAGCAGGGTTGATTATAAGTTTACCAGTATAAATTAAGGTGCATATCAAATTATTATTTTTCAAGATTACATACAAAAGAATAAATGCCAAATACTCGTAGCATTTCCACTTGTATGTAGGTGCCGTAAGCATAATATTGCTTAAGTTTTTTTTCGTCAAATATTTATCTAGTGTGACAAAAGCTTTAGAACAAAACTGAAATTTGTTAATTGCCTTAAAACTCTGGCTAGAGAGAGAATCTCTAAAACATTTTTTATTGCATTTGAACAAAAAAAGAAAGACATTAATTCATTAAATAATTTGACTGCAACATAATACATCATTTGAAACAAAGAACGGAAATGAAATCAATAAAAATGCAATTAAATTAAAATGCAATAAATATAATTTTAACTTGAAATGCTTCACATATGATTTGTTTCTGTCTAAAAGTTGATATCTGTAACCAAAGCTATTTAATGGTACAAATGATTTAAGAAAGCACAGATACAAACATATGTACTCTTGAATGCACACAAAGAAATTTAGCTTAAATTACAAACCATAAAAATTTTTAGTTGGTGCAATTAAAAAAAATTTAAAAGATAACGCCAGACTATACTTAAACTTCGCATACGTTTTTAGGAATAAACTACACTTAAAGATATTTGTGTCTCAAAAAAAAAAACTTTTAAGTAAAAAAAATTTAAATTTGGATTCTTTCTGCCTAAAACAGAACCTACAGTATTTTGAATTATACACAGAAAAAAATATTTTTTTTTCTTGTACAACATGTTATCTTTTTCATTATTCTTGAAGTTTTCATTAAAATTTATGTTTAATTTTAATTAAGGTTTTATATGAAATTTTACCTTTTTCAAAATTTTCTAAGTGTACATTTGCATGTAGCTTTTTAAGAGGCTTTGCATTGATTGCACCATTGTTATTATAACAATAACGCACTCATGATTTAAAAAAGAAGGGTCTATGTCAATTTCATTTTTAAAAATAAAAGAAAATAGGTCAACTTTTGAATTCAAGACAGAATATTCATTTTCATCTGTTGCTTGTTTGTAAATTACTATTGCAGGTACGGCCAATAATTACAAAAGTACGTAGCTAAACCCATATTGCATACGTGGTAGGGAAATAAGGTGTTTGTATACTAAAGATACAAGTCTAGGGGATATTATGTTCAGTTTACCGATCGACTCAGAATCACTTCCTGAGCCGATTAAAGCATGTCTGTTCGTCCCCCTGGATGTATTTTTCTGATCAAAGTACAAGTCGCATTTTTAAAGATATGTATTTTGATAATGTTTGGCACAATTAAGGCTTTTGGCATAAGAACTAAGCTTGTTGCTTGTGATGATCATCAGATATTACTTAACATAAGTAATAAGCACTTTTAACTCTTTTGTGCCATCAAGTGTTGAACCAAATAGAGATTTGATCGGACTATTTTTTTATATATCAATTATACAAATGTCCTTGCGCAGTAAAAATTCTGGGGTAAAATTACCATTAATGCAAAGGACTGGATAAGGGGGGAGGGGCGGGTATACAAACAAACCCTTTTTATAACATTTTTGATAGCCTTAGAATATCCCCATACAAACGGAACGTTATGTAAAATTTTTCATACGCGAGTCTCGGAAACTGTTAAAGCTATCAATTTCAAGTCTGCTGCAAAATAGTTCATTCAGAAGCTCCAATACATATCGACTTAAAGCCTTAATATTTAATATGTATTAATATTTTGAAAACATCTTAGCTGGATCAGATGACAGCATGTACAAAAACATCAATGTGAAGGAAACATAAGAATCGGCACGACCGAATATACTTGCTACACCCTCCACATAGTGATAAAGGTATATATCAGTTTTTCATTCCGTTTGTAATTTCTTTAGTATCCTCTTGCGACCCCATAAAGTATATATACTCTGGATCCTTATAGATAGGAAAGTCGTACAAATGTTGTGAGTTTTCTGTTTCGAAAACTTTGATAGCAATATTCTTTAAGCCCACCACAAATAATAATAATGTTTACGGTTCTAAAGCAAATTTGGTAGATCAGGTGACTAGGTAAACTAATCAATCAAATGAAACAATCTCTTTCAAAAAGGCCCCAAAACCCAACCTGCATTTTGCCTTCACGCATTACTAAAGGAGTAAATCGAAAATAACACTGTGTGTAATTTTTTAAGTCATGGAAAAAAAACCATATACGGACATCACTACGTAAAAGAAGACCAAAAAAGAAAAGACCCGTGTCTCCCAGTTTTGCCCAAAGTCATGCACTTTTTTTGTTATGGGCCCCCAAAGATTTGGGGCCTTGGTACCATTTTTACAAAAAGTGATAATTTTCTCAGGCTCATATCTTGCAAACCGTTCGGAATTTTAATTTACTTTTTGAGGCAAAGTTGTAGCCCTTTTTATAAAGAACAAAAATTTTGAACATAAAAAATTGAAAAAACAATAATTTTAAATCAAAATCGCAAAAAACTTTAAAAAATTCAAATTTTTTTTACCTTTTTCCCCCTGTTCAGGTCCATAGGTAGCAAACCGTTCAAAATTCAAGGAAACAGTCAACTACAAAAATTTACCTTACATCCCAATAAACAACTTTTTGATACATATAAACTTCCTAGGAATGATTCTTAACACCGTTTATGTAGCGCTTAGGTAGCCGCAAAAGTTACAAATTTCCCCAAAATGTATGTACATAAATGTAGTTATGAAGCTATCTCTTCCTTACGTTTAATCAAATTGCCTTAATTACATATATTGTATCTGTCTTTCGTGTAATAGAGAACTCTAGTGCATATAAATATGTGTATATGCATGTGAGATAGCCGCGAAAAGTCTTGGAACTTAAACAGGTAGGCAAACATTAAAATTGCTGGAAATCCTAAACAACAAAATACTATGATCAAATCGCAATAATGATCGTTAACGGCCTTTAATTAAATTATGTACATACATTTTTTATTGCTTTGTTATTACTTTTTAATAATTATTGTTTATACCAACAATAAATTACCTACATATGTACCTTAGACCGAACTTAATTTTTTTTTTTTTGCAAAAAAAGTGTACCGCCCCCTCAAATTATTCCTTTTTACGCCAATAGTGAAATTCCAAAATCTTAGGCTGATTGCCTTAGGTTAAGGCGTGGCACATGACCACTAAAGTGGCTAAAACTGGTTTATATGGACTTTTCACAGGACAAGGCAAAAAATTAAAAGTAAAATGTTTCATATATGTTTTTAATATATTATTTTATTGAATTTAACTTGCGTTTAATGATTACTATTCTTAATAAACATTTAAACTTAATCGCAAAGGTCTGATTTATTAATGCTACCGTACTTTTTCCTATAATCAGTTACTGTTTGCAAGATATATTGTTTCTCTTCTTCGTTTTTTGTTAAAGCTGCATTATATTCTTCCATAAGTTTTACAAAACGCTCTGCAGTATCATTAACAACATGTAAGTTTTGTACAATATTCATTCCCTTTTGAAATTCGGATTCATTGGGCCACTTGGAAGGGTCAAGTTTTAGAAAGTTAGTTTCAATATTAAACCTTTCAAAAAAGCTCAATGTTTTTTTATTAACAAAGTCTGAAATATTTTTTTGGTTTAAATCATTTATGTTGGTAACTATTCTTTTATTCTCATTATTTTGTTCTTCTTTGAGATTTTCAACCATTTTCCTCTTTTCTCCAACGTCTACAGCATTATCAAAAAATGAAAGACCCGCTGCTTCTGGTGTCAAGTACCACAAGTGGTTCGAAAACTTGCTCGTTACTTCATTGCTTACTATTTCATTCACTTCGTTGAATTTAATAATATTTTTAATAAAATTTAAATCATTTAAAGGTGCTTTCGCGGCAATTGGCGCCTCAATCCACGGCCTCAAATAAACTTTCAAAATGAACACACTTATATCTTGTATAGCATTTGCCTCATCTGATGACATTGAGAATTGGTGGCGGAAAAGAAAAATCTTGAGCGTATATATCGCTTTAGCCATCCATCGGGCATGATGCATCGCTCCAGGTGATTTAAACCTTATAGGCTCTGTGTTTCGACCAAGAAATATAAGACTCAATTCCAATAACTCCTTGTAGTCTGCCCTGGGATGTTGTTTAGTGGCATAGTTTTGAGCAAATTGGGCTAATTGGTCTTGTTCAGTTATGTTAAGCGCAAGATTTATTTTTTTATCCACCATTCCACTTGCAAATTTTTGTTGATTGATTTTGGGCCAATATTTTTTGAAACGCTGGAAAATATCTAATGACGGTCCACTTAATTTTAAATCATATTTCACGAAAGCACTTTTCAGCAAGAGTTCATATATGTGATGACGGCAAGGGAGATATAACAATTCTCTATTGAGGTGTTGTTCTAATAAAATGCAAGTACCTTGTAATCTACCTGTATTTGTCGCTGTAGTATCAAAACATAAAGCTTGTACCTTGTTTGGAAAGAATGTTGTTTATATTAACTGTTATAAGAAATTGTTTTTTAAATACCTTTTCTGTTAGATTCCATTCATTTAATAGTTTGAGTATGGCGTCTGTCTGTTCTTTTCCAGTACCAGCTGACAGGGCAGGTACTCCAAGTAGATGTTCAATGCCATTTGTTGTTATCACAACTGGTAATCTGTCTACTTTTGCATTTCCTGTGATCGATGGTAAAATTTTTCCATCCCAATGTACAGTAATTTGATTTATATCTTTGTTTTTAAAATCCATCATCAGGTTTGCAGCAGTTTCCGAACGTAATTGTTTACGGCAAAGCCGAATCGATGTCTTACTGATTACTAGTGTACTGATATCATGTTCCAATGCTTCAGCCGCAGCTATCAGAATACGTACTGCATCCCTGTCACTTACCTTGGCCTTGTCTAAGGTCGCAACAAGCTTGGAAGTGATAAAATGTTTCATTCCTCGTTTTCTGTTTTTTTGTTGAGAGTTCGAGTTCGCAGTTTGGTCAGTATTATCATCACTATCGTATTCATCAATTAGTTCTTCTGTATTGTCACTCAAATCATTCGCTGTCAGGAATCCTTGGAATTGATCTTCGCCCTGCTTTTCTTTTCGCATTACCTCTTTTTCAATACGAATATTTCTTCGCTTTTCTTTTTCAAATAATGAACGATCGCATCCCACCATTGCACCAGGTCTACCTTCTTTACGTTGATTCTTCAAAAACTCTTTATCTTCTTCTATTTTAATTAAATCTAACGCATTCCCGTGCGCAATGTCAAATAAGTTTTCCATATTTTTAATAAACTCATCTTCTCGCCTTTTTTGAAGTGGTGTGCTGCGTTTGCACGTTTTTTGCAGATTTTTCCATTGGTGATATAAAGATTCAACTTTTTGAACACTTCTATCAATTTGACGAAATGGAATACGGGCTTTATTCCAAAAAATTTCGACCTCTTTGATAACCAGATATGCACTTGAACGAAGATCCAATTTCACTTTGCGCATGTTATAAAACAAAACTTTCAAAAGTTGTCCATTGGAAGGCAGCTTAGATCCAACAATTTGGCTTTCGTCATATCCTAATAAATAAATTTTTTCACTAGCTCTTGTGTCCATTTTGCAAATACCATCAATATAAATTCTCTTTTTAGCAATAATGTTTCTATGATTAAAAGCTCAAAATACCTGCGCTTCACTCTTTACACACTTTTAATTGCCCCGTGGTTGACTTTACTCTGTTGTTGCCAACACTTTATTTAGCAAATCAAATATTTGTTTACATAGACGGTAAGAATGGGGGAACTGTGTTCGATGTACTGAGTTAGACACGCTTTGGTATTGTCAGTAATCAACGTAAACAACAACAAATCGTGAGCATACAAAAAAAAACAAATCGTGAGCATTTGCCGAAGAATAGTAATCATTAAACGTAAGTTAATTTCAAAAAAATAATATATTACAGACATATATGAAACATTTTACTTATAATTTTTTGCCTTGTCATGTGAAAAGTCCATATAAACCAGTTTTAGCCACTTCAGTGGGCATGTGCCACGCCTTAACCTAGGGCAATCAGTCTTAGATTTTGGAATTTCACTATTGGCATAAAAAGGAACAATTTGAGGGGGCGGTACACTTTTTTTGCAAAAAAAAAAATTTCCCATACAAAAAATGTTCGGTCTAATGTACCTACTACCAATTTTTTTAATAAGTGAGGACAATTCAAAATAAAATAGCAATTGGATAAATTTAAAAAGAAGAAATTATTGCACCCAAACTTATCAAGAAATCACGCACCGATCGCACACGCATCAAGGAACGCAGATCACAATATAAAAGCGACGCGACTCTCACATTGAGGCATTACACAGCGCGCCGTCAACGAGATCTCAGCGGTAAAAATTATAGAGAAAGTTCTACAGCATAATTCGCACACAACATTGGCAACTGACAATTTCAATATGCAGTGTAAAAAGATTTATTTCTTTTGCTACATTTGCGGTCATCAAATCAGAAAAAATAATTCTACAAGATTTCAAAAGGAAAAGAATCTTTTAACTAGTGAATTTAAAAGAGCATATAAGTTATTTTTGGACGAAATAGATTTGACCGGTGAAAATTACACACCTAACGCAGTGTGTCGCCAATGTTATAATAATCTCATAGCATGGTTGAATGGAGGCAAACATAGTATGAAATATTGTAAGCCGGTAAACTGGATTAATCGCCCAGGTGATCATGATGCAACCAGTTCTTATGCATGCGTTAATTACCCAAATAGACGTGATGAGAAGAACAAAATTTATAAAGCAACTGTAACAGCCACACTACCAGTGCTTGCACCTGAAAATTTTGTATTCCCAAGGCCGCAAACTCCAGATCGTAGGACAAAATTTACAGAAATGACTACAGTAAGTGGTGTTACTTATCGAGATCAATTTGATACCGACTATGAGCCCCAACAGGGAAGAGATGGACCAAAACTTATAACTAATAAAAAATCAAATGGAAAAACGGTACAAAGACAAAAAATTTTACGCATTGCTTGCAGAGGTAATATTAATTTTATTATTGCATGGTTTGCATTATTTTTGATTTTTTTTCTAATTCATTTCAGGTATGTTGGTGGAGTCACAAGATAACCTTTTATGATGTTAATAAGGTATGTTAAAAAGAAAAAAGCTAATGATGGAAGACATTCTGGAAGCAACGTGCCTGTGGACACCGTAAATTCTGAATCAGAGTCAGATTCGGACGACGATTTAGATCCTCAACTTAAGAGAGCGCGATATGCAAGTCCAGGGCCATCTTTATAAAAATAATACGAATATTTTTTTATTATTTTTTTGTAATAGACAGCACAGTATCTCAATGTTAAAGAAAATAAAAAACAAATTAAATTCAAAAATTTTCGTAAAATTTTTAACTTTTGCGGCTTCCTAAACGGTGTTAAGAATCATTCCTAGGAAGTTTATATGTTCCAAAAAGTTGTTTATTGGGATGTTAGGTAAATTTTTGTAGTTGACTGTTTCCTTGAATTTTGAACGGTTTGCTACCTATGGACCTGAACAGGGGGAAAAAGGTAAAAAAAATTTGAATTTTTTAAAGTTTTTTGCGATTTTGATCTAAAATTTTTTTTTTTTAATTTTTTATGTTCATAATTTTTGTTCTTTATAAAAAGGGCTACAACTTTGCCTCAAAAGGTAAATTAAAATTCCGAACGGTTTGCAAGATATGAGCCTGAGAAAATTATCACTTTTGGCAAAAATGACACCAAGGCCCCAAATCTTTGGGGGCCCATAAAAAAAAGTGCATGACTTTGGGCAAAACTGGGAGACACGGGTCTTTTCTTTTTTGGTCTTCTTTCACGTAGTGATGTCCGTATATGGTTATTTTTTTTCGTGTTGCACTGTGTAACTTATACACACTTTTTCAGCCAAAACTTGTTATCGGTCCAGCAAATTATTGTGTTTTTCCTCACGTTTACTTTTAAGGATATGTCAGGTATTATATTTTCTAAATCATTCATTTAAAATTTTTGTGTCGTTCAAAATGTAGAGCGGAAAATATGTACGTGAAAAAATAATTAAAAATTTCCGAAAAAAATTAACTTTCAAAAATATTGCAGAAAATCTAAAGCTTTGTCGTCACACTGTTTGAAAGACTTGAGCATTGAAAGAAAACCTGGATCAGAACGAAAAAAGTCGAATGGATAATTTTAAGTCGAAGGAAGTCGAGCCACTCTTTTAAAGAACAGTCGACACTTATATCAGAAAAGCAGCCCCTAAACTTAAATGCTGTTATTTTTTATGTGCAGAGCCAAATCTAATACCGGGTTGAAGTCATATAAAATTTAAAAAGCTCCCGATCGCAGCGCAGTAAAGAACCTACGAAGCAAAAGAACGAACGAAAAATGTGAGGCTAAATTTTATAAAAATATACACCAGTTGCGTGATGAATGGTGAAACTTACGTACTGGCAGACTTTTCATAACTTCTGGGCCAGGATTTTTGCGGCTGATGGACGAGGTAATGCTCAAGAGTAATACCGGACAAAAAAAAATTACCTAACGAATTTCTTGTGTGACAAGGGAAACTACTCATTTTTAAAATCAGGCACAATTAACACAGAATATTAAAAAAAAAAACCGGACTTACCTCTCTTAAAACAGCACAGTGTGGCGTGTGGCGTGTGGCTTCATATTTCTGACCCCTGAATTGGCATCTTGTCAAAACAATTGTGGTGTAGATTTTATTATTGTCTGGCTTGGGCGATCATAACTTTCTTGTTTTCTATTGTTGATGTTTGTCCATACCTGCTATTACTTTTTGTTGTTGTTAGAGGTTACACACTTAATTCCGCACAGATTATTGACCAGTATTTTATATTTTCTTTTGTCTTTTATTTAGAATCCTATTAAAAATATTCCAGTGTTAAAAAACCTGAATTTCATAGCTGTAGGTGTTTTGTTGGATGTTTTTTTTTTGTTTTTCTTTTTATCTCACACGATATTTTTTTGTGGTCAATTGCTTAAAGTTAAAGTGGAAATTGTTAGATAATGACTGGATTGGACGACATTGATGATGACTATTAAAATAGTGATTGAAGTGAAGAAAAAAGTTTTTATGTAATAAAAGAAAAATTAACAAATTTTCAAAGTTTAAAGATATGTGGTATTTCAGGATTATTTGTAATGGTTGGGATATATTATATTTAATTAAAAATATATTTGATTTGTTTAATAATTTTTTTATTAATATTATTATTAAACACGTAATTAATATATTAAGCACAGGAAAAAAGAATCTTTATATAGGTACCAGTGCATCATGGCGTTCAATATTTTTTAATTTAACAAAAAATAAATAAATTGATTCGACACTTTTTATCATTTTATCTTACGCTCAATACTAGGGCTTAAGTACTTACTGTAGTTATGGTGTTAAAAATTAACAGAAGAATCGAAAGTAAAAACGAAATAAAATTGATTATAAGTTTAACAAAAAAAGAGGTAAAAAAAGAGGTTAAATCTGTGATCAGAAGTCCTAATGGATTAAGTGTAATAAAAAAAGTAAAAAAAATGTGTGTTTTTGACTTCTTAAAATGTTTCCACTGTATTACCTTTTAATTTGTGCAAAGCATTGAAAAGTAGTTCCAGCGATTGCACTACAGATGTATAGTTTACAAGTGCATATGTACACACATTCATAAACATACCTATACGACCTAAAATTGCATTTTTTTCATAAAAAAAAAACAAGTAAGAGCGCTATATTTGGCTGTGCTGAATCTTATATACCCTTCAACACATGTAGTTATGTCATATTTTAACCCTCTTAGGGTGAATACGAGGAGGTTGTTTTCATTAATTTTTTTTAATTTTGTATGGCAACCCTTTAAGGGGGTAGAGATGGGGGGTAATTATGTTCTAGGAATATGTTTGGAACCGCAAACTAATGGGGGTCGGTCGTACACTTTATTTCTCTAAGCCCGATTCTGGGGAAGTTATGGGCATTTTTTCATCATTTTTGTAAATATTGTTTGGCAAGCCCCTTAGGTAATGCTGATAGGAGGGGAGTATAATATAAGAATATGTTTGGGAAGGAAATCTAATAAGGACTATGGTACTTCTTTTTCCTCTCAGGGCGAATCCGGGAAAGTGGGAGGGGGTTTTACCCTCATTTTTTTCAATTTGAATAGCAACCCTGTTAGATGATGGAAAAAAGGGATAAGTATGTTCCCCAAAAATTTTTGAAAGAAATCTTCTTTAAAGCACCCTGGAAGCTGTGGGAGCGATTTAAAAAAAAATTAAAATTTGTATGGCAACCCTGTGGGGCAGAGATAGGGTGTCATTATGTTCGACCAAAATGTTCGTTGGGAAAAACTAATGGGAGTCGGTCTTACATTTCACCTGTATAGGTTCAGTTGTAGAGGTTTTTATGTACAGATTTTGGAGAAATCAACAGGGGTAGCCGTGGTTGCTGGCCATATCTCTGTCAGTTATAGGATGAATTTGATGAGTTTAAAAAGCGAAGTTACCGCAAGTAATCCTAATGTTTTGATGTCTTAAACAGGTGCGAGCAATATTAAAGGGTTTTAGAAACTTGATTTCAACAGACTAACAGACAGACGGACAGACGAACATTGCTAAATCAACTTTCCCATCTATAAGGATTATGTGGTCGCAAATTGATATTAAAAAAATTACAAACGGAATGACAAACTGATATATATCCTTATCTTATGTGAAGGGTATAACCGGAATCAAAGTTGCATTGCCGTTGTCATCGTCTCCATTTGCAGCTAACAATCTAACGACATTCAATGCTTACATGCTAAAAGAGATTGAATACTAAAAAGGTTCCTTTCCTTTTGTAGAAAAATATTGCAAAATCTATGGTAGTTGGCACACAGTCATAGTCATCGACTTGTTTAACACAGAAATACATACACACACACACGCACACACATGTATAAGCTCATGCATTTTTAATCGCTCATAAATTCTAATATATTTTAGAAAAAAAAAAAAACTTATTTTATTTGTTGTATTTATTAATCATTTCAAACGCCAGCGTGGCGCCATTTTGCGGCATTTAATTGAATTATGTTTTCTTGGTTCATCGTTTTATTGCCTTTTTTTTTTTTGTTCTTTTAACAAAATACCATGAAGCGTAACTGATACGATTCGATTGCGTTTTTTTCTATGTGTAGCTGTGACTCCCTCTGCATTATGCTTGAGCTCCAAATATATTCTGTGTTTTTGTAAAATGTTAATCAAATTTATGTGGATGTGTGTATTGAATTTTAGTTGTTCAATTAGAAAAAAATTATGGGCAAGTCTCATTCTTCTGGGTTAATGTTAATATGTGTGCTTTGGATTTTCTAATACTTTGGAGCTGTTACGCGGTTACGTTGTCTATCTGTTAGGCGTTAGCTACGCCTGCTAATGAAATGAAAAGTTCATTCGATCTTTTTGAGTTCTCATTGCAGTCAAATTCACAAGCTGTTGTCAAAGTCTAGCTGCTGGCTTGTAAATATTGGACATACAATTAGGGGATTCACAGGGTGTTCTATTATGTCCGATTGGCATTATGTTATAAAATTTCACAATGGTTTAAAAGCATTTTTGTTGTCTTTCATACAAAAATAGTTCTAAAAAAATACTACATCGTATGGTATGTTTATTAAATTGTCATAACAATTCTACATACACCTGTGCCAAGTGTCCAGTAGTTGGTGAAGGTTTTTAAACCGTTGGAAAATTTTATAACATTATGACAATATAACATAATAAAACACCTTGTGAGTCCCCTCTATGTTTAATTTGGTAGATTGTAATATTATGCTAGAAAAAAATAGAAATGAACTTGGTATGCTCACCAAAGAGATAAAAAAAAAAATTGAACCCTCAATGTCAATTCAAAAAAAATTTAGTAAAAGGCGACTTATTTCATTTTGATAACTTCAGCAAAACAAAACAATTTTTGATGCTTGAATGCAAATGGAAAAACAACCAAAAAAATTAAAACTTAAATAATTTGGTACTTTTTTCAACAAGCAAAACTGCCATTGCTGGTCTCCAAAAACCCGCAACTCTCGATTGAAACCTCAAAAAACATGGCATTGCCCCAGGGTAACTGTTCGGTGAACCTTATCCACGCATGAGATAATTGGACCATTTGTTTCGAAAATTCTCGAAGCCAGGCGACGAATGTCAACGGTGAAAATTTCGACGTATGATTACGGAATTCTTTTTGCCAAACCTGTGAGCTCATCTATTGTACTCTTCACACACTTGGTTTCAATAGGGGGCGACTGCACACACAGCCAGAGCTTTCATGAATTTGCTTTGGAAAAATTTCCCGCAAAAACTGATCAGTCGCTTTAGGAACATACAATGGCCATCGAGGTCGCCCATTCTAACTGCCGTGGATATTTTTAATGGGGTGACCTAAAAAAGAAGGTTATTAATGACAATCTCTTCTGCCTTTAATGAAAATATTCCTCGAGAAATTAGCTCAATTGAACCAAGTTTATTGCAGCATAAGGCGCAGAACACAAGGTTCCCTTTTGAACAATGTGCTCATTTGACAGAACACATCTAGATGACTTCATCCTTAAAAAATTAAATCCGTATTCCATTCTATCGTTCAATGCTCCTAATAAAACTTTGTGTCAAATATTACGTTTTTTTATTTAAGATTGAAAAAATAAATCTGTCACCAGTCACCCTGTACTTGTAACCAAAAATATATAAATATTTATAAAATATTAAATCTTGAAAAAAAACACTTAAAAAAACTGTTTAAAAGATAAACCTTTAAATAAATTTTTTTAAATATTAAAGATCCCAGCTTAATTGTATATACTTTACAAGGTTCTTATAATTTTATTAAATTGTTGATTTACTTTACTTTGAATGTTTTCTGTTTGGTATAATTTAAAGTAAAGAACAAGAAAGGGCAACACGTGGCCTTCATTTTTTCACTTGTCGTATTCATTGACCTCAACTGTTAGAATGTCCTAAATATTGTTTTAGTTCTTAATTACTTTCCCACAACAATAACCAGTATTTAAGCCAACCCACCCCAATTTCCTTAATCAAAACTCTCTAGATTACTTATTTATTTTAATATTTGTCAAGTGAAAATTAAAATAAAGAATGAGAATAGAAGCTTAAAGTAAATAAATTTTTGGTTGTTAAGTTTGTTTTTTTTTTATTCATTCTAGTTGCCAGTATGAAACGGTTTTCAGTTAAACCAACATCAACACAACCACCATTATCATTGTGTTAATTTTTACAACTTAAACAATTAATGAAAATTTTTAACACAAAATTTCCGGCTTCAAAAACAATGCTTTAACTGGACATAATTAAGAAAAAAAAATTATACAGAAACAACCACAACCCCTAATATTTTTAAAAGTCAATGACATTTATTTACAATACTGTCAACTGTCAAACTAAAAGTTCACTCAACTATCAAATTGACCTCTAACCATAAGATTGAATCTTTTGGAATTAAGGCTCCACTCTTAGTTAAGAAATACACAAAATTGTTTTTGACAATGATGGCTGAAGTAGTGCATTGACAAACTAATGCGTTTGAAAAGTAAACACGATAAACTGTCTCAATTATATTTATGCCAAATTTTAATTGTAACCATTCAATCTCTCCTATGGAACTGGAAAGTTAAAGTACTTAAATGCGCTGTAAATTAGACTCTTTTCCGAAATATAAGAAGCCCTGGTAAAAAAACGCTTTGGCGTCCATATGTTGGCTTTGAAAGGGCAATAGATATACAGTGGATCCATTGATACCGGATACTTTTGTTCTTAAGTTTTACTCCTAATTTAATTTTTTACCGTTCTTAGGTTATTGAACCGGAAGAAAATATACAAAAATCGATAAATTGTTACATAAATCAAATTTTAAGTGTTTAATTCTAGGGTGCTTAACACTCTCTTGGATATTCCAATAGTCTCGTTTCACCAATCCCGATCTCCATGTACTGCTGTAAGGGAGCGCTGAAGTTCAATGCAGACTGCTCCACACTTTTCTTTTATCCTTGTTTACAGAACCCTTAATCGTAACTGGTCAGCTGTCTTGTTCTTTCAGCAGGATCCGCCGTCTAACCCTAGCCTGTTATTCCCACTATGAATCTACTAAGCAAAATCTCTCTGCAACGATAATACAAACATATTCGCTTTAAGGCTACCAAAACAACTGGATGCTATTCTTCTACCTGATTGCCATATCTTTTGGTAGCGCAGCAGGACTCACGGTATTGGGATGTTGAAGATCGAGAACGGCAGGCCATATATTAATTTTGGGCACAATGTCCTTCGATTCAGAATCAGCTTTCTGAGTTTGTTACAGCCCCTAGAGACTTTTGTTAAGAGACTAAGGCTTTAATTGCCTTCAGGCATGAGGGCAGTGGGGTTATATTTTGCAAAATTTTATATGATGCTCGGATTTACACAGACTTTTCTAAGATAAAATATTTAATTTTTTTTTATAATTAGGCGGTTCTTCTGTCACTCAGTTCACACACTACTATAAGGCTTTTGGCCGGCTAATGTATCAAAAAGTTGCCAAGGCTAGATCGTCTATATAATATTACTTTTGACTGGATCCTTGCGCGTGGGGGTTTCTTAGATAATAAACCAGCAAGATAGCTAAACTTGCCATTTCTCTACTTTCTTTTAATGCTTAGTCAGCCCTTGAACAGCTGAGGCCTATTAAGAGCAGAATTTTCAGAAATTTGTTTAAAGTTTCTTAAGAGCTGATGGCATTGCCTGGGCACATGCAGCGTCTTAAGGTTGACGTAGTTCTCTTTTGACAGCAATTGTACGATTAAGCTAGAAGGACGTAGTTAAAAGATGTTGTATGCACATATCCTGCCTCGGCGCTCAGGAGGTATGTTTCTAGACAGTTATATACATATGTATAGGTATAAACTAGGTGACTTAATTCAGGTGTCAAGGTGCAGGTTTAGTCATAAGTCCAATCTTCTTCTCCATCTGCCAATGGTATGTTTATGTCAAGAGTTATCATTCGAGGCCTTATAACAAAACAAATAATTGCAGATAGTTCCTCTTGATTACAAAAAATTAAAAGTCAGACAGCTCACTCCAAAGTTAGCAAGCACTGAAGTATATCATAGAGTACTTACAGTCTTCTTATCTTCAGGTACAACACTATTTCTGCGTTTGTCACTGGCAAGACATCTTGCTCTTTTGGCATGCTCCGAAATTTAACTTTAACCTGTTTATACCGAAAACTCCGACAATTAATTAAAAACAAACAATCAAACAACAAGAGATTCTGAAGTTGTCAATAGCCAGTTGTTCTGCTTTTTCCAATGCTCTGAAGTTTAACTTTTACCATTTATTATCTCCTTGGAGGTCTACAGCAATCATTTCGAAAACTTCATCGTCCCTAGTCCGTATAGCCTTACCGTGATCTTGGAAAATCAACACTAGTACTAACCCTAATTGCTCTGCACTGCTACTTAACCTCTCATATTTTTCATACCAACGAGGCATTCTAAACGCTTCTGCAGTCATCAGTCCTTGCCCCTGTTGTCACGTAAGGGATTCATTTAAGTAATATTTCCAGGATCTGCCTGCGTTCGATTAGTAAAATTTTAATTAAGAGGCTTTTTTAGGGGTGGGGACTGTTTTGCAAATATGCTAAGACTGTTGGCTTGATCACAACAGGATCTCTAAGCGAATAGTGCTGCTTGTTCTTGTCGTGGCACGTTGTTAGGTACTGCGGAAAGTCCTTTGTAAGTTATCTTTGTGGGCATTGAACTTCTTATTGTAGATTATGGAATAAGTGTCTCAAGACCTGAAACCTCTACTATAACAGATATTTCTGTAGTAACTTTAGCAACAAAATTTCTTAAGTTTTCTCTGCCACTTAGTACAGGTCCATGCACTCAGATTTATGTTTTTCAACTGAACCAAAGACATAAATTAAATGCAACAACAATAAAAATCATGGCAAAGGAATATAGAACTGGACAAGTCATCAACCAACCAAACAAATATATTCACTAATGATATGATTAAACTTTAAGTTTCTTTGATCCAAGTCCTTTCTTTATACTTCTTGTTGTTATTTTAATCAAAAGACCCACTCTTCTCAACAAAAGTTATATTAAGAGCATGTCTGTGTGTCATCGCTCTATTAACAACAAATGTATTAAACCAACAAAATCTTTGAACAACTACAATGAAAGTTTGGACCTCACACAATGCAAAATATTGACAAGAGAAAACAACAACAAAAACAATAGCAAAATTTTAGAAAATGCATCAGGAGGGTTTTTGATTTCACATAGCGAACGTCTAAATGAGTAACTGACTGAACGAGTGAGACATATATTCACCACTCACACACCAGTAGCTACAAGGAACAACAAAATGTATTCCGTTGTTATTGCTGTTGGCGTTTTAGTTGGTTTTGTTTGGCCACAGTTTTGGTTCATGTTATTGCTTCTCCTGTTGTTGATAGATATGTTTGAGACACATACGCGTTTTTCATTGACATTGATGATGATCGGTTTTGAAATGCGGGTGTGTTTAAATCATACAATATTAAAGTGAACGAGTAGTGTATGTACTTTATGTTGAACTTACAACGAGGTCGACTCGAAAAAGTCTCTGTGGGCCTGTGTGTGAGTTGCCCCTACACGGATACAACGTAAGGCCGACGCCCATTCATTTTTCCTCACAAATATTTTCGTGGAAAATACTTCCACCCGATCTTCGCCCCTAAAAGCGTTGCCGTACAAAGTTTATTTTTTTTATTTTTTTTAATCGCCTGCACAGTTTCCAGGGTGCTCCTATAAAGGTCAAATTTCTTCCCAAACATTGTTGCGGAACATACTTACCCCTTATTTTCAGTCCCTAACAGGGTTGCCATACAAAATTTGGGAGAATTATAATAATAACCCCTTCAACTTTTCTCGACTCACCCTGGGAGAAATAAAATGTATCACAGACCCCAATAATTTTCCCTCTCAAACATATTTCTTGAGCATACGTATCCCCTAACTCCATGACCTATGGGGGTTTCAATGCAAAATTTACAAAAATGATGTTAAAACGCCTATAACTTCCCAAAAGTCGGTCTTAAAGAAAATAAATTTACAAAATTTGAAAAAAAATTGGGTTGAAGCCCCAACAACTTTCCCGGACTTACCTTTAGAGGAATAAAATGTATCACATACCCCATTACTTTCCCCTCCCAAACGTAACAAACATACTTACCCCCTTTCTCCATCCCCTAAGGGTGCTCCCATACATACAGCTTCCAGGGTGCCCGTGGATAGGTCAAATGCAGAACTGACTTCAACTTATTTTTTTTTGAAAACATTTTCCAAAAACATACCTCCTATCTTCACCCCATAAGAGGGTTGCCATACAAAACTTGAAAAAATGAGAGCGAAAACCCCTACACATTGTGAAGAATATATGTATAAGATTTGGCACAGCTAAATAAAGCGCTCTTACTTGTTCGTGTTTAGCTTATCGGGTCAATTCCTGTCGAGAAACATTGAAGTAGTCGTTACGCAGAACCCAGAAATTTAAGAAAACTGCAAAACACTTTTATGAAGATTTACTTTCTTTGAAAACTTTTAAGGCATTTCACGTTTTCTTTTGCTTTGTTATGACTTTTAGTTCTAACCTCATATAAACCAAATATTTTTTTAATCTTGGTTAGAGGAGTTTTGAAGTACACATGTGTACGGACATGACATTTTAATATAGAAAAATGGCAAAACAAAAAAGTAAAATTATATAAAAAACAAAAGTTATGTTAATAGGGGATTTATAGCACTTTGTTAAGTTTTGTTTTAACAACTAAACAAAATCCTCAGTCAACTTTGAAACAATAGTATGAGGCACTTGCTTTTTCGTCTTATTTTGATATTTTCTTTTATAAGGAAATGTCAATCAAAATTAGTAAAATATGCGTTTTGTTTCATTGTGTTTCCCTGAATGCATCCCGTTTATGTTTATTTAGAAATAAATTAAAACTTTGATCTTGTGACTTAAGTTAGTTTAATACATTTGAAATGCTTTGCGACGACAAATTTTTACTTTAGCGAAATCTGTGTTTTGTTGAAACTATTGCTGAAATCATTTGACATTTTATTGTAATAAAATATGTAATATTGTTAATAAAAAGAAAACCTATACCAAATCCTTTTTACATTTGTACATTTTAAAACTTCCCAATAAAAACTTAATAATGGCATTTTATACGCAACTACATACTCTTCTAGGTGACTTGCTCTAAGGATATGGTGACGCTCGTTTTTATCTTACAAAAATTTAAAAGAATCAGCAAAACATTATATTGTTTTTAGACTTTAGAGAAGTTTGTATGAGCTTCTCAATTTCTAATAAATATTGTCGTTACAACAAAAATGCATCGCAGAAAATTAGAATAATAAAACTACGTGAAAAAATTCTACCAACGGGCAAACACTTTCTGCACAATGCTAAAAATCCGTGGAAGATGTGTTTAATATTAATTTTGGTACTGGGTAAATCCAATGCCCCTGCCCACACCAGCATAGATGGCACTTTTTAAACTTGGCAAATTGCCACCCAAAAGTACCAATTTGATAACATACACCTGGGTATGACTTTTCTGTTTTGTTAGAAGCCTATCTTATACTCCTCCTGATCTAAGGGAGATGGAATTCGGTTGCAATTCAACTCTACAAAGAGCAGAACTATTTTCGCGATTTCGGTTTAAGCCGCTCTACATTGTGGTCTTACCATAGAAACCAAATTTAATCATCAGATCAGGCCTCGTGGTCAAGTCCACTATCAGTAAAACTTCCAACGGTTCTGGGATTGGTCGCCCCGGTAGCCGAAACTACTTTCAGTTTGACTAAGTTTAGGACTGTTCATTTAAGGAATAGTGTGCAGCAATCACGAGCAACGACCACAAGCAATATTTAAAACATACATACAGGATTCACTGGAACCCTCATGGGTGTCTCATTGCCATTTCAGTGCAAACAATCAGCTCCAGCAGAATCCAGATATCAACCGTTGGGGTCGTTAACAGCATGCGAAACAGCAATGGCAGCAGACTAATGTTGCATAGTGCTGCGGGGTAGCAACGGCAGTGACAGCAAGCTTCGACTTCCCTACGCAAAACTTCAAATAAGGGATAGAAGATGGCAGGCACTCAGCGCATAGCGCGATTAGAATTGCCGTAGTGAGCCTTATCGATGTCAACCCTTATTAAACCTGTTTCTTCTTCTTTAATAATAAGGGATCGTCCTTCAGATCCCACTTACTTTCCTATCGCGAGACAATAACCCCTATTCCCTGCAAATCCCACCCTTTTGTGGTAGAATGCATTGAGCAAGCCACGATTCGCCAGTTGGAAGCCCAGGGTAAGTCTAAAGCTTAAATGCAAACTATTAAATGTATGCGAGATAAGAAATGAGCCGAAAAGTTTGCTTTTCTTTGTTAACAAGTGTGATGTTCTGGATATGCTGGCCCAAGACAACTTTAAATGCTTGCCTTTAATCAAAAATTTACTTGGTTAGTTGTAAGAAAAATCCGAAAACTAAAATAATGTTAAACGAGTTAAATATTACGCAGGAAACCACACGATATCGCAAAATAAGCCCTATAACAGAACCCACAGACCGTAGCGCCTCTATTGCCAGCAATGCAGTGGTTTAACCTGCCACCCGAAGGTAGATTACCGTGCTAAGCATCACAGAGACTGACAGTTTTTTCTGCTTCTCTCCAAGCAGGAGTCTACTACCCGCACGTGTGTAACGAAGTGTCCTTTCCAATAATCAGTATCGGTACAAATAAATGGGCCGGTTACTGATTCAGATTGGTACTGTATAGTTGCCTTTGTAAAAAATATCTTCTGTATCTTGACCACTTTAACAAATACTGAAACTGTATCGACATTGACCTATAATTGTGGGCTTAATATCCCTTAGCTTGTCAAGGTTAAAAGATACAAACGATCACTTAATATCAGACGATCAACTCATGGCTCTAACCCACAAACGTGGTAGGGATATGTTTGTAACGCCCAAAAATGATAGTCTGTAGCCTATCATTAAGTATACCGATCGACTCAGAATCACTTCCTTGATCGATTTAAGCATGTCCCTCCGTCCGTCTGGCTAGATGTCCATGTATTCTTGTGAACACGCTACATGTCGCAATTTTGAAGATATTCTAATATAATTATGCGCAAAAAAGTTTTTTGTCCCTGGCACAATTCCTATTAATTTGAGTAATATTACTCAACCTTCCCAAAATTTTACACACATGTTTGTCTTTATGCCACAAAACACAAAATTGTATCAGTATATTTCTTTATATGGCCCCAATACAAAAGTACTCTAGGATGTAATATGGTCGGGGCTAAAACATTTTTACTCTCTTAAGTTGCATTTTGAAATTACAAAAACTGAAAAAGGGCGGTAAATATATGCATACATATGTGTATCCTTTCTCTATCTATCTTGAAGTGTTGAATAAACAAAATCAAATCGAAATACAACCAATTACGAATGAAATGCCTCACAGACCTGATTAAAGAATTAGAACACAATTTATTTTTAATTTTCTAAAAAATATAAATTTCTCTAAAACTTGTTAAACAACATTTTTAGTTTCTTTATTTATTGCGTGAATCTTTTTTTTTTTTTTATTAAATACCTGTTTTTGAAAACTAAAGGTCAATTTATCAATCTATTAATTGAACCTGGACATGCACTTCCTTAACTGTCTCGTTGCAGTTACAACAACCTAAAACAAAAACAATAACAAGAATAAAATCAACAAACAAAAAAAGTAAAAGAAAAGAAAAATTACTTTTCTTTCTATTAAAACTAAAGATATATTCGAAGGCGTTAACCCATGATTAGAAATTTGTTATTTTAATTTTTGATGTATTTTTTTTATATAAATTTTGTTTGTTTTTTATTTAGTCATTCGCGGCAAAAGCAAACACTCAGGGCTAAGAAAATCGAGGAAAACAATTTTAAAATTTTGGAGTTAATATGTTTGTATTTTCTTTAGGTTTCCTTTGAAGAAAAACTTTAAAAGACATGCGGTAGGTCGCTACTTCGTGTTATGATTTTAAATTTCTTGCCTGATTCTGCTCTTTTTTTCTTTATTTTGCTTAATTTTTGTCAAAAATAGATTGCCTGACTGTCTCTCTGGCCTCGAGTGTTTGCTTAATACTTTTGTGGTTGACTTGTCTGGTGTATTTTAGTTTCCCCTCACATATGATCTTAAACAAATTCAAGATTCATGACAAATTTCATTAATTTTTTCATCTTTTCAGTCAATTTTTTTTAGTAAATATTATTTTTTGAAAAGAAAAACTGCCAAAAAAATCACCTCTAATATTTCGTCGTGCCTTAATAAAGCTCTACAAAAACACTAGTATAAAGAAAAATCTGTAGAAAAGAAATCTTAACATTTATTTGTATATTTTATTTTCCCTTTTTCATCGTTTGGTGTTATTTATGCCTTTGCGCCATTCAAAACCTTAAGGGAAACTACAACAAGTATAATTTTAACACCAGGTAGATCACGACTAACATGAGACCATGTTATGAGCAATGAGACCAACAACATTACAAATCTAATTTATGACTTTAGTATTTTTGGTTACCTTACTGAAATTTTCTGGCAAATTTTTTCGTAGGGTGTACTCTGAGTCATCACAAACATTTTGTTATTGATTAAGTCTTCGCTATAGGACAATACTGAATGGTCTGGAAGGCGGAAGCTGATACTAGGCTTAGGGTTTCAATATGAATGGAAAGACCTTTCTTCCCTCTGCCTTAGAGCTATCCATATAGCAAAAACTTTCTTAAAGCGTCTGCCCTAAAGTCCCATCCAACCAGCACTGTCAACCTATTATACGCGCAGTGCAGTCTTGACCTTTACTTAAGGCATATGATCAGACAATTTTCCTGCCTCCCTATTACTCCGAGCTGTCACCGAAATTTGTGAATAATAAAATTAATTCGCCCGTTTCCTAAAGGCGTCTTTTACAAGTACGGCCTCGTAGCCTACCCAGCTTTCAATAAGCTGGATATATAAAACGCCAAAAAATTGATCACAAATTTAAACTTACCTTAGTTTTCGAAATACATATATATATATATAAAACATTTAAGATAAAAATCAATTTATTATATTAACTTGATAATTTAGTTGGTCACATTATGGCTGTGAATATTATAAAGACTTATTTGCTTCTCGTATACTAAAATAATAAATGTGGACATGAATGAATTTTATTGCGCTTCTTTCTCTCTACCAAATAAAAAGAAAAAACTATTTATTTGTAACAAAAATGATGTGTGTTCCGTAAAAGTTATCTTAAGCCTTAAGCAAATAACCTTTTTATCTAACCCATAAAATAAATTTTATATAAAAAAAATATAACTTTTTTCTTCTCTTTTATACGAATTTATTATAACTTTTTTTGTTTTTTGTTTTTAGTTTTTACAAATTTTCGTGGCGAATGCTCTTCTTGAAGCACCAACAGTATTAAAATCGTTATTATCATGACTTTTCAACACATTTTTCCTTAAACTTTATGTTGTAGTTGGTTTATTATAGTAATTTTATTCCATTTTGCAATACTCTAAAAATATTCGGTTTTGTATCTTTTCCATTTTTTTTAACTTTTTAGTAAAATTTCATTTCATCTCTGTCAATAACTTGGTGCACTATTGATTCGCTTTAGGCAGGTCCTAGCATGTTACATTGTCATAAGTAGGAAAGCATTTAAAGGCTATAGTAAATAATTTCGAAATGCATTGGTAATTGTATTTTTAACCTCCATTCGTTTCTCCAAAGCAGTGTTCCTACATGCCCCGCTAATCCAACGCAATATATAAATTGGACCATTTCAACGTTGCACTTCTCGTCCATAAGTGATCATCGTACCTGGAGTACTCTTAGCTTTTTAACTTTCCCGCCATAATACGCGATTTTTATTTTCATTTGCTTGAACTTAGCCCAATCATATGCAGTATTCAGTGTCTTTGGGTGATTGGGTCCTCTCTCCATTTCTGCGAATCCTCCATCAGTAAAAATCCCTAGTAGACTGTGTATTGTAGTAAATTCATAGAAGGGTCGAAAGAATGCCATCTTTTGCTGTTCTACGCCTCACACTGTCCTTAACAGTAACATCCTATAACCCAAAAGCTATCATGTTTTTTTGCATCTAACAAATCCAGTATCTTAGTACCCAGTTTCAGGCAAGTGCTCCAACATGTCAAATACTATTAATACTACTACCACTACTACTACTACTAGTACGACTACTACTACTACTACTACTACTACTACTACTACTACTACTACTACTACTACTACTACCACTACTACTACTACTACTACTACTATTTCTACTACTACTACTACTACTACGACTACTATTACTACTACTACTACTACCACTACTACTTCTACTATTACTACGACTACTACTACTACTTCTACTACTGCGACTACTACTACTAATACTACTACTACTACTACTACTACTGCTACTACTAATACTACTACTACTACTACTATTACCGCTACTACTACCACTGTTACTACTTCTATTAACTTTATCAATATAAAACGACATTGTTTCATAAAAAAAATTAACTACTGCCCGATTGAAACTTTTTACATTTTTGCAATTCCTAAATCAGACCTTTTTTTATTAATATACGATAAACTTACAATAAGTATTTAAATCTAAATACTAAGTATATAATACAACACTAAAATTTAAGTTCTCAAAATAAAGCTAGTGAAGATGTTACAAAAAATTTTAAAAGAGCCAGAAAGCCCGACGAAGACCTTGAACTCCAGTGCTATTCCGAAAAAAAAATCACCTCTAATATTTCGAAAAAAAAATCACCTCTAATATTTCGTCGTGCCTTAATAAAGCTCTACAAAAACACTAGTATAAAGAAAAATCTGTAGAAAAGAAATCTTAACATTTATTTGTATATTTTATTTTCCCTTTTTCATCGTTTGGTGTTATTTATGCCTTTGCGCCATTCAAAACCTTAAGGGAAACTACAACAAGTATAATTTTAACACCAGGTAGATCACGACTAACATGAGACCATGTTATGAGCAATGAGACCAACAACATTACAAATCTAATTTATGACTTTAGTATTTTTGGTTACCTTACTGAAATTTTCTGGCAAATTTTTTCGTAGGGTGTACTCTGAGTCATCACAAACATTTTGTTATTGATTAAGTCTTCGCTATAGGACAATACTGAATGGTCTGGAAGGCGGAAGCTGATACTAGGCTTAGGGTTTCAATATGAATGGAAAGACCTTTCTTCCCTCTGCCTTAGAGCTATCCATATAGCAAAAACTTTCTTAAAGCGTCTGCCCTAAAGTCCCATCCAACCAGCACTGTCAACCTATTATACGCGCAGTGCAGTCTTGACCTTTACTTAAGGCATATGATCAGACAATTTTCCTGCCTCCCTATTACTCCGAGCTGTCACCGAAATTTGTGAATAATAAAATTAATTCGCCCGTTTCCTAAAGGCGTCTTTTACAAGTACGGCCTCGTAGCCTACCCAGCTTTCAATAAGCTGGATATATAAAACGCCAAAAAATTGATCACAAATTTAAACTTACCTTAGTTTTCGAAATACATATATATATATATAAAACATTTAAGATAAAAATCAATTTATTATATTAACTTGATAATTTAGTTGGTCACATTATGGCTGTGAATATTATAAAGACTTATTTGCTTCTCGTATACTAAAATAATAAATGTGGACATGAATGAATTTTATTGCGCTTCTTTCTCTCTACCAAATAAAAAGAAAAAACTATTTATTTGTAACAAAAATGATGTGTGTTCCGTAAAAGTTATCTTAAGCCTTAAGCAAATAACCTTTTTATCTAACCCATAAAATAAATTTTATATAAAAAAAATATAACTTTTTTCTTCTCTTTTATACGAATTTATTATAACTTTTTTTGTTTTTTGTTTTTAGTTTTTACAAATTTTCGTGGCGAATGCTCTTCTTGAAGCACCAACAGTATTAAAATCGTTATTATCATGACTTTTCAACACATTTTTCCTTAAACTTTATGTTGTAGTTGGTTTATTATAGTAATTTTATTCCATTTTGCAATACTCTAAAAATATTCGGTTTTGTATCTTTTCCATTTTTTTTAACTTTTTAGTAAAATTTCATTTCATCTCTGTCAATAACTTGGTGCACTATTGATTCGCTTTAGGCAGGTCCTAGCATGTTACATTGTCATAAGTAGGAAAGCATTTAAAGGCTATAGTAAATAATTTCGAAATGCATTGGTAATTGTATTTTTAACCTCCATTCGTTTCTCCAAAGCAGTGTTCCTACATGCCCCGCTAATCCAACGCAATATATAAATTGGACCATTTCAACGTTGCACTTCTCGTCCATAAGTGATCATCGTACCTGGAGTACTCTTAGCTTTTTAACTTTCCCGCCATAATACGCGATTTTTATTTTCATTTGCTTGAACTTAGCCCAATCATATGCAGTATTCAGTGTCTTTGGGTGATTGGGTCCTCTCTCCATTTCTGCGAATCCTCCATCAGTAAAAATCCCTAGTAGACTGTGTATTGTAGTAAATTCATAGAAGGGTCGAAAGAATGCCATCTTTTGCTGTTCTACGCCTCACACTGTCCTTAACAGTAACATCCTATAACCCAAAAGCTATCATGTTTTTTTGCATCTAACAAATCCAGTATCTTAGTACCCAGTTTCAGGCAAGTGCTCCAACATGTCAAATACTATTAATACTACTACCACTACTACTACTACTAGTACGACTACTACTACTACTACTACTACTACTACTACTACTACTACTACTACTACTACTACTACCACTACTACTACTACTACTACTACTATTTCTACTACTACTACTACTACTACGACTACTATTACTACTACTACTACTACCACTACTACTTCTACTATTACTACGACTACTACTACTACTTCTACTACTACGACTACTACTACTAATACTACTACTACTACTACTACTACTACTACTACTACTACTACTACTACTAATACTACTATAACTACTACTACTACTACTACTACTACTACTACTACTACTACTACTACTACTACTACTACTACTACTACTACTACTGCTACTACTAATACTACTACTACTACTACTATTACCGCTACTACTACCACTGTTACTACTTCTATTAACTTTATCAATATAAAACGACATTGTTTCATAAAAAAAATTAACTACTGCCCGATTGAAACTTTTTACATTTTTGCAATTCCTAAATCAGACCTTTTTTTATTAATATACGATAAACTTACAATAAGTATTTAAATCTAAATACTAAGTATATAATACAACACTAAAATTTAAGTTCTCAAAATAAAGCTAGTGAAGATGTTACAAAAAATTTTAAAAGAGCCAGAAAGCCCGACGAAGACCTTGAACTCCAGTGCTATTCCGTACAAAACAGTTAAAGCAGACTCTTAATCCTGTAAAATATTTAAACATGTTACTAAAGTATCTTGCTTATGTAACTACAATTTTAGGTGCCCCGGTAGACTTGTAAGTATTGTGGGTTAGAGTCCTGCTAAAGATTCTGGTAGGTTTGATGTTTTTCTATTTTTCTTACCTTTCTAATTTTTCTCTACAGTTTAGCTTTAACCCTTTTTCCACTATTTATATCTTTCTTTACGTATATCTATCGGTACTGAACTGTCTGATATACCTACACAATGCCAACAGATATCAACTAATTATAAAAATGTATTTTTTTATTTCTCCATAGCTATTTGCAATTTTCCAAAATAAAATTTACGACAGCTTGTAACAAAAATCTTAATTGCATTTACAGTTTTAGTTATTCAACAATAAAATTCAAAAATAATATAATTGTCTTAACAATTTGGTTGTGAATATAACAATTAGTTTGTCGTAATTTTTTTCTGTGTAACCCTTCTACAGTCTTCTTATTTGTTTTTAATACCTTTTTTTATTCAGTAAAACAATGTTAAAACTTAAGGACAACTTTTAATGGCATATTGTTTTTAAAAAATCTTCTTCATATTTTTATATTTGGGTAATTTGATTCCTAATCTTTTGTAAACATTTCTCATCCTTATTCACCTTTTAATTCTTCCTTAAATTTAGTTTTCTCTAAATAACATTTATTCCTTTAAAATTAAAAACTTTATGCAACCCTCTTTAGAATTATTATGTAATTGGAGAGGATTTATTGAATTCATGTTTATAATTTTCTAATAATCTCTTGTTCGTGGCACATTTCAATAAGTGAATAATAAATAAATAAAAATCTTTAATGCAGTGTCAGTAAAACTTGCATATCATTGTGTTGAATAAATTTTTTCATTATTACGTCAGGCGTCATTTGCAGTCGTCTTTGTCTAGTTTCATTTATTCTTTCAAGGGGGAATTATGCTTTGAATATGAATATTTCCTGGTATTGCTTTTGTCAATTTTCAAACTTTTCTAACAGACTTAGAAATAAAGTTTTTTGAAAAAGTCTGGTTTACTTTTATATATTTTTTTTTAATATAAAGAAGAAGAATAATAATAAAGACAATTCATTTTTAAAGCCATTACAAATAATTACATTTATGGCCATGTTATTAGAATCTGAATGATTTTTTTTCTTTAATTATTTAAAGAATCATATTTATTACAGAATCATATAAAATGATTTTATTAATGAAATTTTATATTTGAACTAAGAATTTGTATCTCTTTGCCTTGTTATCCCCAGATGGCTTTTATGTTAATGGCCCATTAACTGAAGTGTTTTAAAGGTTTTCAAAAGTTCAATAAAAATATCTAAATGCTTTGGAATAGAAAACATGCATGTTTTTAATTAAAAGTTTAGAAATTTTACATTAAAATAGAATTAACAAAATGCAAGATGTTACTCGTTGCAGTTGAAGTTTAAAATTTAAATTCATGATCATTCTTCAACACTTAAGAAATTACAAACAAATCTGTAGAAATATACAGATTTACATTTTATTTTAATAATGTTTAGTTTGTTTTATACAAATAATGATAAGACTCCCAAGAAGTTTTGTCAGAAAATTTTACTTGGAAAAAATTTAAATTTCCACTGTTACAAAGAAGATCTTTATGCACCAACAGATAAACAAAATTCAAAGTTCTTTAGAAGATAAGATATGAATATGTTCTTAAGAGATAAAGTTTTTGAGAAAATGTATGAGCTTGAGCTAAAATAAAATATTTAAAAAAAAGTTTAGAAGTAAAAACTTATTACAAGAATAAAGTATTTTAAATAAATTTATTTTTGAAATATTTTTATATAAATTGCTGGAAAACGCCTTTTTGTAATATTACCCAATACATGATTGACCCAGGAATAATAATTTGTTATTCTATTTCAAAATATTCAATTATATATATATTCAAATGAATTAATTAATAAAATGAATCATTTCATGAAAAAAGTTGTCAGCCATCATCTATGGAGGTACGATACAATCCAAATTACTAGATGTCATAGGAGTTAAAAAAGCTTATGGGATTGTTAAAAACAGCAACAAAATGCTTTTGCAGCTGGCTTGCACAGCAGGGAGAAAAATGCTGTTCATTTTTAACGCCATATTACGACTTGTAAATATTCCGCCAATATGAAAATTTGCTTAAATAAAGATGATTCTTAAGCCTGTAAAAAATTCTTTGAAGTTAGAGTGTTTCAGGTCTATAAGTTTGCTACCAACTATAACCAAATCGTTCGAGTAGCTCCCTAAAATCAAGCTAATTCTGATCTTAAGCGGCAACAACTACACTCCCAATCACAAGTTTGATTTTAGGTGATAACATAGTTTTACTATTGAACAAGCCCACAGATTAGTTCAGGTTTTAGGAAACCCCTTAAAGAGGAGAAATGTTGTTCTGCGCTTTTAATTGATGTCTCTCAAGCTTTTTAGGTACGGCACGAAGGCCTGTTTTTCAAACCAAGTCGGAACTGGTAACTTGAACCTTTAAGAAAAGTACATAGCCTACCCAAAATTCATCGTTAAAAAGAGGAACCAAATTAAGTTCTCTTTGATCAATGGGGGCTGGTATACTACAGGGTAGTATTCTAGAACCAATTCTGTATTTGCTTTATATAGCAGAAAAACTATCATAAAGCCAGACACACACGTCAGCATTTGCTGATGATACTGCTTTTCTCATAGTCCATGAAGATTTTGCCGAGGTCTCGAACCAACCACGGCATCATATCCAAGCAGAGGCTTTCATCTTCCATATAGAAACGTGCTCTCTAATTCTTATGTCAAACCAGATGGTACCTTAACACCTTGAGGTAAAATTTTTTAGCATTTTCCTGGATTTTCGGCTCACATAAATGTTATACATAGGTGCGAGACTAATATAACTTCGCTTCCTCTCGGTTTTAGATTTTGACCCTACAACTACATTTAAAATCCAATTTGTTACAATTGGACATAGTTTTTGGACACTGCCTCCAACATACAGAAGATTCAGCGTCTTAAGAGTGGTAAATGCTCGCCCTAGCTTATTTAAACCAGCAACATTCACAAAGATCTTCAAATTCCACTAGGTAAATATGAAATTTTAAACCATGTAAACAATCCTAAAACAAATCCAAATCCGCTCGATCGTAACTTCTTTAAACATGGCTGACATACTCGTTTGAAGAGTAAAGACAATGTTACCCGCAGATTATACCATTAGAATTGATATTTTTTCTAATTTGAAAACTTAAATTTAAGACTGGATCTGACTAACAGCTTATAAATTCATGCTTTTTGTGCAACGTGTAAGATCGATATCATTCACTAACCACATCCACTATAGACTTGTTTGAAGATCTGGGAGCCCCAACAACAGGTTTTCCTTACTGCAAATTGTCTTACCTTTTGCATATAAAGCCATTGGCTGTTAACTTCCTTATAATTTCACATCTTTCTAAAGAAACTTTTTAATCTATATACTTTACATTTACTGCAAATTAACGGTTGAGTGTTTAGCTACTAAAACTTTGGCCATATCAACCAATAAATTAAAATGGTCTCTGGACTCTCAGCTACGCTACGCACTACTTTATAATCTACAGTTGTTAACTGCATGCGCTCTTATTCAATGCAAAAACATTTTAATTGGAATTTTAAGTGGCTTTACTATAGGGTGATTTATAATGAGTTGGATCAGCGTTCTGTGTGTAGGTGCAAATCCACCATATGCACAGCTAGGATTACATTTTCTTCTGAACTTAGGTTAAATTAGAACGTTTATCTATCTTCACTTAATTATCAACGTCAATATACAACCGTTAACCCAGCAGTATGCTATAAACAATGTCAACATATCATTTAAAAAAACTATAACTTACATGCCCTTCCAGCGCTACAAAATGATAAACAATTTTATAACACTCTCGCTAAAGGCGATCAATCTAAGGCCTTAAAAAAATGTCATTACCTACCACATACAATACAAATGAAAAATTCGTTTCCCTTAATAAATTGTTAAAAAATATATTTTAGCATAAAAACTCTTTTTCTCAAAATTTGTATATATGTAGTGCATACATCATATGTAATACGATTTGTAATTGTTATTTTCATTACTTATTTAAATAACAAAATACTTCTGATTTAAATATCAAAAATTATTATGAATTTATTTTCAACATGACCATCAAATAACAATAAGATCTAATAAACAAGAAAAACAAAACCATAAAAACAAAATTCCACCTTCACACATTTCCTTATGGGCAGGCAGGTAAACACACGAACACACACAAAGACGCCTTAATTTTCATTAAAGAAAAAAAGTTTAAGAAATTTTATGTTAAAAGGAAAAGAAAAGTCGATGTAGAAAAAAAGAAACCTACGTAATCTTAACATGTCCTTAAATTGTATTTTCCTTGAGAACCTTCTACGTCTTAAAGATGCCGCCAGTAAAATTGATAAGAAATAAGAAGTGTCGTCCTGGTTTGTTCTCAAAATGATTTATTTTTGTTTTTTGTTTTTTTTTTTATGGAAGCAACAGGTTTTTGTATGAGTCAATACGAAAATTCTGTGCGTTAATATGTTATTTATTTGAATGTGTTAAATTGTTAAACAATTAGAATTGTCGTTTGTAAAAGGACTACAAAACTAGTCAAACCACACCATTTTTTATGTTTAATCTTAATTTCCCGAATTTAAATAAGCCTTTTGTTTTATATACAAAATGAAAATTAGTTCACAACACTTTAAACGGACAAAAAAACGTTTTTTGTCCATTCCAAGCACTTGAGAATGTCAAATTCAAACTTAACTTACTGCACTAAAGATCCCAGAGATGGATAATGTGGTGGCACTGGTCCTGACTGGACTACATAATACTTATATTTAAAATTTTAAAACTTATTTTCTCATTGAAATAAGCCCACGTGATATTTATATTTTTTTTTCACTTTATAATAAGTTAATAAACGGAAATTTATCTCGCATTTTTTTTTAATTAAAATAAAATTTTCATCTTCCTTTTATCATTTCCTTGAAATGCTGGCAATTAATTATCATTTCCTTAATACAATGAGACACATTTCTAATACTTTCAAGGGAATTTCGTTTTGTCTTTAAATCTACCAAAACAGGATTTATCATCATCATCACTGTCTCCATTATCCTCATTATTAGTAAATTGTACACAAAAAGTAGATTATTTAAACATTAAAAGGTTGAAAAGGCATTTTGATATTTATCTTCTGCGTGTATTCGGTCAATTTGCTTGTCCACGTTTTAGTTAGGATTTGAAAAATTTGTATCCTTTTATAACCTACTAAACCATGAATGGAGTAAGGGCTTTATGTGTTCGTCCAGTTGCTTGACATTTTCAAACCAAATTGTCTGTTCATTCGTGCGTCTGTCTTGTAATTAAACTTCCTTCTAAAATATAGGAGATATTAAAGAAAAATTTGGTATACGACGGCCAAAGCCCTTAGTACTAAAAATTATGTCTTGAGAAGTAAATCAATAAGGCAATATGATACAAAAACAGTAGTTTTCTTTAAAATATTTTAGTTTTTAGATACAATTTTTTTTAAGTAAATAGTGAGCGTGACAGATATCTCCCAGGAACAGTTGAGCGTTTCCTACGAAAAGCTATAATGTCAGATATTTTAACACATTTAGATGTATACTCGTTGAATTTACAGGCATAAATGGGAAACAGCGTCCGAGGAACTTTTAGAGAAAATTAAATATGCTGAAAACATCGCAAACGAACTATTACTGCCTGTAACATTTTACAAATTTGTTAATAGCCAACCCCTTATCGGATATGGGTCACAAATTTTTTAGCTCAAGGCTCACTTGAGACGTATGAAATTATAAAAATGTTGAGGGAATTATTCCACATCACTATCAATCATTTCTATGAACTTTTTACCAAAAATACCTTTTTTTTGTTACTGCGAGCACATAAGCCTATCACCAGTTTAGATGTATGGCTTGCTGGACTAAGGGCCTTTCTTCATGGTATCCTTGCTTCAACCACACCGCACCTAGCTAGAGGATTATAATGTGGCTGGATGATCATAATGTGGCATAAGCTATTGAGATCGCAACAATCGCATTAACAAGTACACCTACTCGCGAATTTACCCATTGGATCCTATCGCAGCAAGCATTAAGTGTTTTATAAAAGGGGCTTTACCAATAATAAGTTTATAAGAAGAACCGGGGCTTTTAAGAATATTTTAGATGTACCTAACTCATACTCTTGTCAGAAATCAATAATTACCGAAAAATATAGCCCCTTTACTCCTAAAGTAATAACATTATTGTGTCAAAGCTGTTGCAGTAACCGCTTCCGCGGATAATGTAACGGTCGTTGTAAGCGGGAAGCATTTAAGTACGGTCAGCTCTGTAATTTAGGCTACACTGTCGAGAATTTATAAGTGGCCGAGGAGAATGGCACTGGTGAAAACTATGAAAGATGAATCTCTCTACCAGGAGGACAAAAAACACTGATATTGGATGGTACCAATTTAATACTTAAGAGACAATTTAGCCACATTTATACCATAAAAAGAATTGATTTAAGTTTGAAATGTACTTGATGTAAAGCTGAAGAGATTGATTTAAGCGTTAACGAAATTAATGCAAATATTAAAACTCATTTTATTTGACTAACGTAGCTTTATTGAAGAAGAGTCTCTTTTTTTCTGTACTTGCGGTAGCTGGGATTTGAACCTGGGACCTTCTGAACTGCGACACCAGCGCACTACTATTCAAAACAACAATTGTTTTCTGCTTGATTTTTTAAGTAATCCAAATAGACTGGATTAAAAAAAAATCTTAGTACGGATTGTACTTAAAAATTTCAAGTACAATTTTAAATAAATTTAAGGATAAAATTTTTGGGTTTAGAATGGATTTTCTCTTTTTGGGGACCTCTTTTTATTAAAGAAAATTTTTATCCTTGAAAGTAATTAGAAACAAAATACGTGACACGAATGTTATTTATTTCGGCGCAGCTAAGTGCAAAACAAATAGCGGTTTCCAAGGTGGATCTATACAGGGTGGTAGTACTACAAATACAACACCAACACCATTATAACATCCGCGAAGCAATGCAAAGTAAAAAATAATCAGCTGACGAAATAACACTAGCTTTTATCAACTTTAAACTTGCAACTATATTTTAGTGCTTTAACTTTGCCCCCAACTGTGTATTAGTACATATAAAACACTTTCATCCACCGTAATTAAAAACTGCTGATGATATACAAAGTATGTAATTGACGAACAGAGTACATGATAGTTTAGTCAATGAATTTTCTTTATTTTTCTCTTAATTATTCTTAATATCCGTTTTATATGTTAAAATTAATCATAGAATTGTTATACTTGGCAATACATTTATATCTAACTACATTTGAAGGTTTATTTATTTGTTTTTTTTTTCTTCAAACATTTCTTTAACATGAATTAATTGCATTTGATTTTGTTTTTATCTTTTCAGGTAAGTTTTTTGAACTGTTTCCCTTAATTTTTGTTATTCTTGGATGTTTTTTCATAAGAACTTGTGTCAGGATGTAAGTAATTAATTTTAGTTTCTTCACATATAAATAACAGTTTATTAGAACTCAACAAAAATATAACAACTCAAGCGTTTTATTGTTAAAATAATGACAATTTTTATGTTAAACTTGAAGGTTTAAAAATAAAGTAAAAAATTAGAAGAAAAATTTGGAAATTAAAAGAGGACAAACTTAAGATAAGCGGCTAATCACTTAAGAATTTAAGAAAGCTATTTGGATTTGAAACTTTATTAATTTTTGGGGATAGAAAAGAAGTTTTTGATTTAAATTTAAAAATTAACGAAGTACCATTACTGCGAGGAAAAAATCAGTAATTTAAAGACAAACAAGGTTCTTAATAATTTTTTTTTAAATCATTTTATAAAAAAAATTTTATTTGTTTTTAATGTGTTTAACGAAAATGCTTTTTATTATTTTCATTTTAAATATAAACTAAAAAGGTTCTTTAATTTTCATTCATTTTGTGATCTTTATTCTAATAAAAAATTAAATTTTTTTATTTATTTCCTTAATTTTATATTCGGACTCCCTATTGATTTTATTACGTATCCCAAAGACCAAAAGCGTTAAAAATTATCTCTCTCAGCTTCTAAATATCATTAGTTTGATAAATACCA
The DNA here is from genome assembly GCA_963583895.1 of Melanophora roralis. Lineage (NCBI taxonomy): Eukaryota > Metazoa > Arthropoda > Insecta > Diptera > Rhinophoridae > Melanophora > Melanophora roralis. Next base: position 29,992,355 of record OY757190.1, on the reverse strand, counting down.
CAATTAACTTTCATTACAATTTTTTTATAGTTTTATGTTTTTGCTCTTAACAAACAAAAAAACACACAAGCTTCATGTTTAGTTTTGAAAAATCCTTTTAATCACGCAACAGCTTCCACTTACTTTTTATACCCTACACGATGACGAAGTTATGTTGAGTTAGTTCTAGGCCAAAGCATTTTCATATAATAACAATTTTAGCCCCTGACCTGACTCTTTTAATTAGAAAATTGTGTGTCTCTCCGGCTTTCCGTGCTATCGAAATACAGAGTACGTCATATTTTGGGTTTGGCCTCATTTATTGTTTCTTGAAATATAATCTAATTATAAGGTCTTTAAAATTTTTCTCTATTAAGCGCTACGGTTTTGTTTATAAACTTAAAGTAGGTAGGTAGGTAGGTAGAACAGGCAGCCGTTGAAGGAAAGGATACAGCTCACTTGGGTCCGCTTAATTCGGTCCCTTTGTGTTACCTGGAGAGGTTGAGATAGAAGGAAAGAAGAAATTAAGAGAAGGATGAGAAAGAAAGAAAGAACAGAATTTGAAGCAAACTTACCAGGGTCTCTGGCGGGAATCGAACCCACAACCCCCAGACTGGTAGACTCGTGCAATTACCACTGACCTACCGGGGCACCCAAACTCAAAGTAAAGGTATTACATTTCATAAACAAACTTTTTTACATTAAGGACCAAGGTTCTATGCATCAGGCTACCTCGGAAAAGGAACTTCGAAGTCCTCGCTTTAGTTAGCTCGAAGTATGTGTTAACTGTCCTTGATTTAAAATTATTGTGGAAAGAAAACACCCAGCAAATGATGAATAAGGTTACGGTAGCCTACTTCACTCGTCGTTAAATGTTCGACGTAAAATAGGGACTGATTCCTGATATGGAAGAAAGATGGTGGGACCATTTTATATTTAAATAACAAATTCTGAAATACAAACAAAAAAATCCTGGAGTACAAGTGGGAAATTTTAAACTTAAAATAGAAAATTCTGTGATTAAATTAAAAATTTATGAAAAAAAAATAAAAGTTTTAATATAAAATAGAAACGGTATAGTCCTTAAGAGGCACTAAACACTACATTGCACCTGGTTTCAGTAGATCTTTATATAGTGGCCATATCAGCTAATAAATCAAGAAGGTTTCGAGTACTGATATTTTAAAAAACGAGAGCATTCCATAATGCGATCATCCTTATCACAGTTCTGTTGATCCTCGACCAACTTTGTGACAATGCTATGCCCCATACGAGATTTCATGAAGAACTCAAGATTTCAATCCCCTTCAGAAGTGAGTGTTGTAAGTTTATTCTCGTGAAAAATTTTAACGCCAGAATTAACTAAAACGACACAGGGTAGGATTCGGCGTCTACTTGGAGATTTACTTGGTTCCTCATATCGCTGGCCTTTTGAATGCAGAGAGTTTCAGGGTAAAAAACTACAAACGTATGAGCTGCTGCTATCTGACAAGAATTTTAGCGAAATTGTAGAATTTTTATTAACAGTCAGGCGGCACTTCTTCGTCGTTTGTAATCAGCCAATGTAAGAAAATGTTGTCTGGACTGATTTGTGAACCTAATGTTGTCTAAGTCTGGGCCCCTAAGCATAGAAATCATGTTGGTAATAAAGGGACAGATGAAATTTCTAAACTGAAGTCTGCTCTACATACCTCTCATGCAGGTCCAGTTAAAATTTATCAAGTAAAGGACCTTCATCACTTCCCTGAAGTTGTGGATGGATATGTGCAGGGTCCTTAGGTTTATGTGGTCCCTCTTTAAGGTAAAAGTGTAATTAAGCTAATAAGATGTAATTGGAAGAAGATATGTATCCAGATTTTAAGTTGCATCTCATTGGTTTACTGGGTGATGGATAAACTTGCAAGTAGATTCTCTTCTTATGACCACTATAGGAGTTGTAAGAATAGTAAAAAGGGGGCTTTGTATCTTCTTTGCAAATGTCCTTTCCCTATCAAGAGATATAGATTTCTGGGCGAGCATCGCAAACCACTATGCATAGCAACCAACTTTTATATTGATCTGCTGTAAAAGAGCTTTTTAAGGTTTGAAGCAAATTTGAGGCACCCTGTTCTAAGGTAAATCATATCCCATGAACAGCGCTTTCATTTATTCTTACAACAGCAGCATTTTCATTTATTCTTACAACATGGCCTTGCGATCGTAAGCGTTGAATTTTGATACGCGTTATTATGTCAATGTCATCAAACAGCTTATACTGCTCATGGTTCATACAGCACCGGTATTCACCTTGAACCCAAATTTTCCGAAAAATTTTTCCCTCGAACACTACCAGCCCTGACTTGTTTGCTTTCTCAAGTACCAATGCTTCAGACTTATTTAAAACGATGGTTAGTATCACTGTCTTGTAGAGAGTAATTTTTGTCTGTCGGAAGGTGGCTTTGTTTTAACTGATTACCTAACAAGTTCAAAGTAGCATATTTAAGCCAAATTTGTTCCTTTTGTATTCTAAAAGCTGTTGATCATTTAAATTATAGTATTTAACTTCCTTGGTCTGCTTGAGTCTACTAGACGTCTTGTGCGTTTACACCATTCATTTGTTTTTATCTTTACTTACTGGCAATTACTGCTTGCAATGTTCACCCCATGATGTCAATATCGCCAGCGTAATCGAGTAACATGTAATGTTTTGTGTATAGTGTGCCAATTCTATTCACATTTCCATCTTGCATGTCTTTTTCCAAGAGAATTTGATTTTAATTGAGAATTGTGCATCAAGTTAGGTCATCCTGAAAAGTCGTATAACTTTTGCAGGGATACCAAACTCAGACTTAGTTTGAAACCTTTTGGAATGTATAGGGCGGCCTGGACATTAATGGGGCATACAAATTTATCCTCGAAACTCTATCAAAAATAATTAAAATAGGTTTAAAAATATATTTGCTATTTTTTAGTGTAGTGTACTTTATAGTCGAGCTTAGTTCTCTTTAATATTTTAATTCATTTTATTTTGATCTGCTTTGATCTTTCCCCTCCTGCCATTAAATGTCTTTAATAAAATTAAAGTGCATTGTTCCATTATCACAAGAACACAACACGAGCTCAGTGTGAACAACAAAATAAAACAAAAACATTACGAGTATCGTAAGTGTTCATCTTTGGTTCGATCATAAATTTACAAGTATTTTTAAGTGTTTTCACCATTTTTACAAATTCTATTGAATTTTTATAGACATTTTTATAAAAATGCTTGATATCGATTTAATCTCCAGAAAAAAAAAATAAAACGAACATTAAATCCTGTATATGGATGAATGTACATATATGTATGTGTATAACGTGTGTGTTCAAGTACTTGTATACATGTGATTGTTTAAATGAATGGATGGATGAGTTCATGCATCATGGGCAATGTTATACAAACATTATAATTTCATGCGACAATATGTACAAAAGCGTGAGCAATAATCCGGCCATCATATTACAATGCCGGGTGATAAATTTAGGTTCATTGTCCATTAATATTAAACTTAAATTTTCCCATTTCTCCTAAGTGAAAAAAGGAAGACGGGGGATCTTTTTGACCACTTGGGGTATGTGTTAAAATTTAGGCGTATTTTTAATAAGATTTTTGGCTTTGTACACGCCCCATAAGCCTTCTCTATTATAAAGCGATCTTAACAGCTCAGATACTAACAAACCGTTTTTCTACTTATCTAATTGATTGAAGGGTCTTTCCTATTAGAAATTAGTAAAAAATCACCACAAGATATTATATCAAAAAGAATAAAGTCCTTGTCAATAAAGTAATTATAACACTTATGAGTAAAGATTTTGTCTTAATAAGTTTTTCTGAAAACTGCCGGGTATGTTTGTCTACCCGCATGCTACACTGAACATATCACTGTAGTTGTAGTTGTATTAACAACCGGAAATAATCTCTTTTTCCCTCTTATACCCTCATTCAACCCATATCTTTGTTTTCTCTGTAGGGATTTTAATTAAATATATAGATCGACATAAAAATATATTTATTCTTATACAATTTATGTTTTGTAGTTTGTTTTTATTATTTTCATGCAAACATATTTAAAAATATATATTGTACGAGGTCAGTTCAAAAAGTTTACAACAAAAGTTTTTTTACTTTCCAAAAGAGAAAATCTTTGTATTTTTTTCCAAGATTTTTTTGTGTTTCTTGATTCAAAATTATTTGAACAGTTAATGCTTGTTGCCCCGATGCTTTTGTGTTAAGAACGTGTAACATTTAGGGGGGTTCACAAGGTGTTCTTTTATGTCCTATTTAACGTAATTGTTATCCAGAGTAATAAACGGAAATATTTGACTTTGTAAGTAATAAGTTCAAGGAAAAATTTAAAGCATAAAAAATTATAATTGAATTGCCATAAAAAAGGATTGAGGTCGATAGCTCTAAACGTTTCCGAGATATTTTGTATCAAAAGTTTTACAAAAATTTTTCATTTGTATGGGGACTCCCACTCGTCCAATAAAATAAAATAAATTTTTATAGAAAAATTTTAACTCGATAGCTGTTAAAGTTTCGAGATATAGCATTTCGAAAATCTCCTTCCGCTCCCCCTGCTTCTATCCAACTAACTTATTTCCCAAAATGTATACATTGTTGTAAAATTTCTTCTTTTCAGAAATTTGAAGTCGATAGCTGTTATAGTTTCTGAGATATAGTACATATAAAAAATTCTTAAAAAGGGTTAATTTGTATAGGGGTTTCCGTTTTTCCTTCCCCATCAAACTAATTATACCCTTCACATAGTGATAAGGGTATATATCAGATTGTCATTCCGTTTGTAATTTCTTTATTATCCATTTGCGATCCCATAAAGTATATATATTCTGGATCCTTATAGATAGGGAAGTTGATATAGCCGTCCGTCTGTCTGTCTGCTATAATCAAGTTTCCGGAGTCAAATAAAAAGATACGGACCAGTTATTGGTGTCAAAGTATTAAAAATATTCTGGAGACAATTGCTATTTAAAATTAGCAAAATCGATTTATGTATTGACCGAGATATAAGCGAAAACCCAAAACAGTCCAACTATTTTAAGACAAAACTTGGCACATACCCTCTTAAAGTAGGGAACTCAATAATGATAGGATCAGGGGAAGTGGTATTTTTCTCACAATTGCAAAAATTTGATGAAATATTTTTTGCGCTATATCTCGGAAACTAAAACAGCTATCGACATCAAATGTTCTACAAAAAGTAATTGGACAACAAGGCCTACCCTATAAAGAACAAATTTTTTGAGTGGGGGCAAAAAAAGAGGTAGCTCCCATACAAATTAACAATTCTTATGAAACTTTCGATACGCTATATCTCGGAAACTATAACAGCTATCGACATAAAATGTTCTACAAAAAGTAATTGGACAGCAAGACCTACGCTATAAAGAACAAATTTTTTTGGGTAGGGGCAGGGAAAGGGTTAGCACCCAGAAAAATTAACAATTTTTATGAAATTTTCGTTACTCTACTTCTGGAAAACTATTACAGCTATCAACTTCGAATATTTTTTTCTTATATTTCGGTCTGTAGCTAACCGATTTTGCTGATTTTAAACAGCGATTTTCTCAGGGACATTTCTTATTATTTGACACCAAATCTTGGTCTGTAGACAGACATGGCTATAGGACTCAGAATATCTTTACTTTATGGTGTCGCAAATAAAGATTGTAAGAATGATAAGCTTATTTATACTATGTGAAGGATAAAATAAGTTATAGTGTTCTTTCTTGCTTCCAAAAAAATGTTGGTTATAAACGTTAGAACTTTAAATTTTTTAAAAAGTAGATATTTTATTGAAAACTAGTTATTCGTAATTTTTAAAACCACCATCAGTTTCTTGCTCCAAATAAATTCCGAAAGGAATCTGCTTCCTTTTAGGCTATTTAACAAGATCAAGTTTTAGAAGCCACTTAGAAGAGATGACAGCTAAAATTTGGGAATCCTTTGATTTCTAAAAGTATAAAGATTTTCTAGATGATTATTCTATGATAAGGGTAATAGCTCTGGTAAAAACGCCAGTTCAATAAAAAAAATATTTTTTTTTCAAAATTCCTTGGGGCATGTTTAATTCAATCCTGTTTGAATTTCTAATTATCACCTCAAGCGCACATTTCCTTTGCCAAAACCTACGTAGGGACAACCTTTTCTAAATGCGATATAGCTGTTTAATAAAACTGATTCGGCCAGATATGATAAATAATAATAATCTTACTTTTTCCCCAATTTAATCTGAAATCTAGTTTTGGCAAGCACGGCGTAAAATTATAATTTGCCTCCTGTTTCCCATTTTTTACAACTGTGTATTCCGAAAACCTTATAATAAATAATAATTTCTTTTGCAAAACTAACTTTTAACTTCATATATGAACTTTTTGCCTCTAAACCATCAGACTCTGAGCTTTTAGTGCAATGCAGCAAGATTTTCGAAGCCTTTTGAACCGTCTTCGTATTTTTCTTCCAGTTTCATTTGTACTTTTAAAACACGTGTACATAAGGTTGAACTGTTCTACCCAGTATGCCTGTTTCTTTGCAATTTTTTTCAAAAACAAAACTATATTAAGGATATTCCTGTCAAAATTTGGCCTATGAACGGGCACCCTGTAAGCTGTAGAAGGGGGGGGGGGGGGGGGGGGGGGTGATTACAATTATCCTAACTTTGTATGGGAGCCCCCTTAGGCGATGGTGATAGGGGGTAAGTATGTTCTTGGAATTGGTGGTCTTACAGTTGCCTTCTTATACAGATGTCAACTCAAAGGCCGAGCTCCCAAAAGCAAGTTCATTGGCAATTTTACTGGTAAATATGACGCAACCTCTTCTGATACAAACGACCAAAATTTTTTTCTTCAATAAGGCAACTACAATAGTTGCTTTCGTTTAAATTTTTTTTCCTTTTATTTTTTTACAAAAAATTTTAAAAGCGAATTCTCTTTTTAAGTCACTTTTGGAAGACGAAACGTTAAGCACGTGAATACCCCTAAGAATTTAAAACAGATTTAGTTATGAATCACTTTAATCATTTATTTATCTGTTGTCTAAAGATAAAAACGTGTTGCAACTGGCAAGCAAAAACTTTTTCCCGTTTTCCCTTGAGTAGAGGAAAAAATCCTAAAAGTATATAATCAGAAAATATTATTTTTTAATAAAAATTAATTAACAAATTTTCTACTAAACTTGATTTTTTAAAATTCATTTTAGTTTGTGTATTTATATGGAAATTTTATTCCAAATAACAACAATTTGGCTTCGTGAATTCATTGGAAACTTGTGTGTTTATACCCACACCACACACGTGGTAGGGGTATTATGCGTTTGTACAGATGATCCGTCTGGCTGGATGGGTTTCTATTAATTCTTGTGAACACGCTACCGGTCGCAATTTTTAAGATATTTTTGGTGAAATTTGGCACAGATAAGTTGTTTGGCCCTAGGGCAATGCGTTTTGTTTTTTGTATTGATCGGTTCATTTTTTGATATAGCCCCAATACAAATGTTCCCCCGGAATAAGCACTCTGGGCTATAAATGTTAGAGGTCCACAAAATGGTTTGAACAATTATATAGCAATATTTATTTATGAATGTTAGTATAAAAAATTAATATTTTTTTTTTTACAAAATTAATTTAAGAATCAAATATAATATGATTTGAATAAAAATAAATTAACAAAGTTGATTTATATAGAGTGGAATTAGAATGTTTTCCCACACCCTTCCTCAATCGGATTCCACTCCAATTAGAGATCGCAATCTTGTAAATTAAGGCTTCGATAGCGGCTTTGTCATCAAATCAGCTAACATCTCGTTTGAAGGACAATAAACGCAACAAATATGCCCTTTATCAATATGATCTTTTACGAAATGAACCTTGGTGTCTATATGTTTAGTTCTAGCACTTAACTTTTGTTCCTTTATCATATGTAGACAGCTTTGGTTATCTTCGTATATGACGATTGGCAAGTTTTGTGGTATTTGCATATCATTCAAAAGTTGTTTTATCCATATAGCCTCTTTGCACGCTTCAGATAGTGAAATAAACTCAGCTTCTGATGTAGATAGTGCTACAAGTGTTTGTTTTTTACATGACCAACTTATTGTACCACCATTTATCTGAAAAATATAACCAGAGTTAGATTTTCTATCTACCCTATCTTCAGCCCAATTTGCATCTGCATAACCAACTAAAATGTTTGCCTTAACATCTTTATAACTCAACCGTAGAAAATACTTTTCAGTACCCTTAAGATACCTAAGTACCCTCTTTAACTCTGTCCAGTCCTCTTGAGAAGGATAACTTACTTTCCGCGCAAGTATTGAAATGCTTGCAGCAATTTTAGGTCTTGACGAGACACTAAGATATAACAACGATCCAATCAATTTTTGAAATTGTTCGTTATTCAGCAAATAATCAGATTCAGTTTTACCGTATCCTGGGTCTAGCGGGTAATCAGAAATTTTTGAATCTTCTAAGCCGAATTCCTTTACAAGATTTTTTATATATGTAGATTGACGAATGCAATAATTAAGGTTGTTATCTTGAAATAATTCTATGCCCAAGTAGTGGCTCGCTTTTCCAAGACTATTTACTTCAAATTTCTGGGATAATAATTTTTCCACACTAAAAATACATGTGTTTTTCTGACTAGCTACCAAGATATCATCAACGTAAATCAAAATATAAACCATTCCTTCCTCGTTGGTGAATTTTGTGTATAAACACGGATCTGAATCGGATTGTTTATATCCCCCAGAACACATAACATCATTTTTTTTTTTTATTCCATACATGAGCAGCCTGTTTTAGTCCATATATGCTCTTATTAAGCTTGCACACAAGTCGATTTCCTTTATCAAAACCTGGCGGCTGTTTCATGAAAATAACTTCTTTAAGGTCACCATTGAGAAATGCTGACTTTACATCAAAATGTACAATTGACATTTTCATGATACCAGCAACTGATAATAATGCTCTTAACGTTGTTTGTCTGACAAGAGGTGCATAAACTTCGTCGTAGTCATAGCCATATTTTTGGGAAAACCCACGTGCAACTAAACGCGCCTTATATCTTATTGGCTCTCCTTCTAAATTCCGTTTTACCTTAAACGTCCATTTACAACTTACAATGTTGGCATTGCTTGGAGCAGGTACTAATTCCCATGTTTGTGAGTTGTCTAATGAAGCATATTCTTCATTCATTGCTTCAATCCATTTACATTTTTGTTTCGACTTAAGAGCTTCTTCATACTTACGTTTCCAAACATCATCAGGCATTTCAGGTACTTCACTAATAACATGATTCCACAAACCTTCCTTGCGCAGTGGAAGCGTGCTGGGCCCATAACCTGTTAGAGGTCCACAAAATGGTTTGAACAATTATATAGCAATATTTATTTATGAATGTTAGTATAAAAAATTAATATTTTTTTTTTACAAAATTAATTTAAGAATCAAATATAATATGATTTGAATAAAAATAAATTAACAAAGTTGATTTATATAGAGTGGAATTAGAATGTTTTCCCACAATAAATAGCTCGAATATCTGTTTGACTTTTTTAAATTTTGCACATGTGTCTAGATCTATGCCACCAACTATCGTACTGAATTGCTATCGGTCTACTTTTTCATAAAACTGCCATAGAAATGTGGTATAGCGTGTAATATGGTCGGGCTTGAGCGTCTAAGCATTCTTAGACACGAAATTAAATTAAGTAATCTTTACTTAGAGCAAGCCGTATCGGCGTCAAAAGTCAAATTCTTTAATCAATTAGAGACTTTCTTAAGTCGAGTATGATTTATCTGGTAAAAATTTTAATTCCTTGGGCCAAAAAATTATTAATTTTAACTCGAAAACATACTTGATATAAGCTCAACAAGATTGATTTAAGTGTAAAAAGGATAAATTCATAAATGAAAAGTATTTTTTTTTGTGATTGACGGTACTTGCCGTAGCTGGGATTTGAACCTGGGACTCTGCGAACTGCAACACCAACAGGCTACCATTTAGGCCAAGACCCTTTGTTTTTAAATACAAATATATGTATATACAAAAACAGCAAGTTTTTTTTGTTTAATTTTTTTAAGTAACCCGAAAAGACTTGGTTTAAGAAAACTTAAGTAAGGATCGTATTTAAAAATTTTATGTTCGATTTTAAATAAACTCAAAAATAAAATTCTACATTTTAGAATATATTATTTCTTTCTGTGTATGTGTTTCATGTTGAATGCTAAAACAAATATTGTTTTCTCCTTCCACTAAAATAAGCATGTTTCGCTGACGTTCAGGAATTTTTCTGAAAATATGCAGGATTAAATAGTTAGTAAACATTAACAGAGGAAAATTCATATTTTTTTCCATATTTCTTTATTATTTATTTCATCACTTTCGCAAAGAGTATTAAGTTGTATTCTTTTTAAAAATATTTTTGTTTTTAATTTAATGTACGTGCCAGTCTGTAATTCTTCATTTATGAATTTGTATAAATAAAGAAGAAATAAGATTTAACTTTAAATGTTTTTGCTGGTATTTGAGCGAAGCAAAGAGTTTTAAAGGATTAAATTTTCACATCTACAAAGAAAAAAGCTTTTGTATTGTTTTAAGTGGAAAATATGCTGAATTGTATTTACTAAGAACTTTTCTGAAATTTATAACGTTTCAAGAAAAGTTAAAGTATTTTCTCAGTTCCGCTCGTATTTCCGGTGAACGATTACAAAATAAGGAATTGAAATTAAGCACGAAATAGGTAATAGCGAAGTTATAAAAAATTTTCCAGCAATATTGATTTTGTGCAATTTCTTTCACAAATCGGTAAAAAAGCAAATAATAAGGACAACATTAAATACAACATAGAGGAAAGTCTAACCGAATTATGTCTCATACAACATTTTTGTTTTTATTTTATGTTAAAATAATGTTCTTCGTCTAGCAGATCAATTGTTACGTTGACCTCATCTGGGTTGGAGGTCGGACATTCAACTCCGTGATTAAAAATTAGTTGCGGTTTACATTCTTCCAACAATTCTTCCCCGCTAACAAGCTGGAGAAATGATCTCTCCAAGTTCTTAGCATACTCAGTGTGCGGTTCATCTCTGCATGGGGTTATGTCAGTATGGAAGCCTTTTATATAAGACTTGACCCGTTATTAAAGTTTTCTGGAGTCATTTCCATGTACCTCAATCTTTTACGTTGCCGTCTTTCTAATTACCTTTTTTTAGAGTAGGCGCTTTTACTACCGGTATCACTTCTACACAGCTCGAGTTCCCACTGGTACGAGTGTTGTCCTATATTCCACATTTTTTGCTTAAGTGATGGCTTTACACTCATTTTCATTCTACTGCTTCCTCCCGACTCGCGTCGGTCAACAAATTTTTCTCCACGGCTTTTGTCATGAAGTTTTGTATACGGATCCGTTACCTGCTGATTTCGTCGGAAGAAGGAGCAGGGAAAAGTTAATATAACTTCGTGGAGTTGGCTTAGGGGATCAGTTGTGAAAGCAGGTTTTTGGCTTTTTATTTGTGTTGTTACGTACGTGTTTTGTGGCACTTAGCCGAGTGCGTATCTTTAAGACTACAAGATATGATCTGAATGTATATATGCAGTTTGGAACATGTGTACGTTTTACACACTGGATTCATGCCTTTTGCTTACCACAACATAATTGCCTGCATGCCCCTGTCTATCAAAACACGATCGATTAGATTTGCTTCTTTTTCCGTTTAAACCTGGCTATACCCATATTTCTAGCAGTGACAAACTCGATCAGCCTCTTTCCGTTATCGGCAGTGTTGTCGTAGAGGGTGAACTTATCGACCGTCATATGTTGTTATTAAAACCCCAAATAATAATTTTAGTGTCATGGCCGGAGCAGCGGTCGTTAGTCTGGTGCAGGCGATCGCAAAACTTTTTCTATATCTTTGTATTTCTCTTTCGTCGGCGCAACAGCACAGATCAGGCTCTGAAAGCGTATCTCTGATGCTAATTGTTTCGAACGGTTCGTTCCTTGCTATGAAACAAGCGTACAGGGGACGTGTTCGATGGTTCACAATAAACCCTCATCCAAACTGGTGCTTACTCTCATGGCAACTGTAACAGATGTCGCATTTTTTTATTTTATTAACGCTATGACCTTTCCTGGTAGCGTAAATATCCACCAAACGGAAAGAGGTATCTGGCCTAAGAGGTGTTCCGTTGTGAAAATTGTATATAATGTATAAATTATAAGTTAAAAGTTTGAGCTTCGAAGCGAACTGCGTCCAGTTGGTCCCGTTGACGAAAGTTAACTTAAACTGCGTATATTTTGTGCACAGGATGGTACTTTACATAAAATAAATTATTTCTTTTTAACTTGTTTTGTTTGTACGAAAGTAAAAAACAAAAATCAAAGACCTATGATTTTATTTCTAAGTATGAATTATATTTTTGGGCATTACTGCCCTTAAACCATAAATTTTTTAATTTTAATAATTCTAAACTATCAGCTGTCAAAATGTTTTTTTCTAACAGTTAATCTTACAGGTGGCGGCAATTTGAAAATAAAGGAAAAATTTTTTATACAAACAACAGACAAAAATTACTAATTTTTTTATTGTCTAAAACAAACAATTTTACAATTCTATCCTACTAAAAGTCCTGCTATCCTATTACAATTGCTTCGTTATAACAAAAACAAGTTTTGTTTAACTTCTAGTAAAGGAGCAAAAAAAAACTAAATAAAAATCAATACAACAATTTACTTATTTGCACTTGCCGGAATGTGGTTAACAGTGTTGCCAGCTTAGAACTTAAACATTTAATCAAAAACTATAAATCGAAAGTTGCATTAGCTTCGATACAGTATGTCGGTACTCAAAAATGTCCCCAAAAGTTAAGACTCTTAGACTAAAATTCGCAATTTTAATACCTACGGGTAATTCACCAATCGTCTTAATGTATCAATTTGTAATTCCATTAAGATTTTCCTATTTCCTTTGCCATTTCTAAATTTTCCTTTTTCTTTTAGTTACTCGGAATCTTTTGGGGTTTGTGTTGTTTATCGTAAACCTTCGATAGATCTTTAGCTGCTATATCAATTTGAATATAAGACTTTGTCTTGTTGTGCATGGTTGTAATAATAATAAATAAATAAATAAATAAATAAATATTTCTGCTGCTACTTGCAACAATCTCTTAGGTAATCTCTTCTAAAGATGGATATCAATTTTTAGAACACTCTTCCAGACAATAGCCTAATTCCTGCCAATGCACTTGCCTTTTTACATAAACATTCCATATGTCTTTTGCAGTTAGAGTTGTCGTCGATTTTCATACCAGGCATTTAATAGCCTCCGATTAAGGTTTCTCTTTTCCTCATGGACCATATAAGTACAGAATCCGTTTTGCGTTTGTCAATCTCAGCGTTTATTGACTACAGAAAAAGCTTTATCGCCCTAATGACTTTGCTGGCATAGAGTTGTTTCTCTTCAATGAATCTGACTTGTAATGTTACTGCAACATCATAAACAGACCCTACATTTAGTGCTTCCTATAATACATTTAGACTAAACATTCCATCTTACATAAAGTTACCATTAAGTAGGCCAATAACTTAGCCTTGGGGAGCATCAGCCATAAATCATAATACCAATCGGTGCTCTTATCGCTTCTGTACCATAAGCTCCTATCTGACAAATAGGACTTTGCCATCTTAACATAACGAATCAAGTATTCTGCCACATTTATTCTAATTGAACCGATCATATGTTTTTATACCGCAGAATTTATTATTTTTTTAATAAAGAAACAACAGCGCAGTACTTATTTCGTGATGGAGCCTTTGCCCTGTGTTTCCTTTCTGGCTGTTACTTTGGCTTTTGAAAGCCACTTTTATCGTTGCGATATTCTCTCAACCTACTTGACAGCGACCTGCAATCTGTATATATATGACCCACTCTGGACAATCAACAATTTTACAAAGTTAGAGCAATACATGTGCTAACACGATTGTTATTTCACTGGCTTTCTTCTTCCAGTTGCTACAGAATGCCCCATAATTTAAGCTTTTACTAAAAAACTTTTGCAAGTACTTTTTGCCTTTCTCTGGACTCTAAGGGGCGAACTGGTATTTGTAAATGCATATTCATTGCACAAACAGGAGTCCGGATTTCGTACAGACTTCCCGATGAATGCACTCAATTACGGGCTAGAGTGCCATTGAATAGCGATTAACTGGCTACGCTTCTTCGCGATATTTGGCAAGAATAAAAATATCTTTACAGGCAGCCGAGCCGCCGTTATGTCCATTGGTTATGTATACTCTAAATCCCAACTTCTTCGCCAACACCGTATATCCCTAACCTTAACGGTGATATATTTTAACATCACTCTGCTTCGCGGACACGGTAACAATGCAACAACTGCATTAACGGTGCACTGGTTAATGATGGTGTCATAATAAATAAAAAAGCGACTGGCAACGCCATCCAGAAAACTTCACGCTATTGAATGCATTGTCAAAATCGCTCAGATCCGAGAGTCTAATGAATCTATATGCGAAATCATTAGGTTAGCTTGGCTTACAATAGACATTTCAAATGGCACATCTATCTGGAACAACGGGGCCCGAAAGACGCAGCAGCCGCTTACAGTTTGTCCATGTCAGTGAAATGTAACTGACTTTCAACGACTTCTAAAGGAGCTATCAACGTCACAATAGGTTGAGAGTATTTAGCATTATTTTTAATTTTTCCCAGCACTGGACGATGCCCGGACTAGGCACTTTAAGGTCATCAGGTTCGATTGTCTGTGGAATATGGCTAACATAAGCATTTCTAGTTTTTAATTCTTTATCAGGGATAGCGATTGGCTCGCGAATAAAGACCAAGACGGGGCAAACATTGGCAACCAATTAATTTGACGGTATCAAGAAACTACCCAGGTATCAAAAAGGCACCAAAGCAATTGTCCCAAGTAGGCTGAACCTAACTCCTCTATTATATCCGCAGACGCATGCTTTCCACTACCAAAACTGTTTGTGGTCCCGCTTCATGCGTAGCTTTAAATGCCCTCCATTGTCTAGCAGCAGACCAGGAATTCATCCTCAGTCACCTCTGTCGGATAAGTCGCGGGCACCTCAGAATTGCAGAAGAAGTGATAAATAGGCACCCCTCTTCACTAAAGGGGGAAGTTTTACCCACACGTATGTATGTCTTTGAAATATTACACATTGGTGCATGTTTACCAATTTGGCAAAAATCCCCTCTCAATGGTCGACGCATGGTATTAACCCTTTGTAAGCACCACTGTGAAGTTAAAAAGTCATCGTGGCAGGTATCCATACTAATCTTGAATACATCTGCCTTAACCTTCGTCTATATGTGTAGGGTTTCCCTTTTGAGTAAAGGCTTATCGCTAAATTAGTTATTAATAGGATTGAAGTACATATGTTCTCTTTAGCGTGATATTGCTTCTTACTATGCGCTACCCACGGGTTCGCTTCTGCATCGTTGTATAGCTGTTTTAAACATTCAACCTTACTCCGATTAATTTTTTTTTAAGAACTTTTCCTCTTAGATAGGAAGTCCGATGTCGATCTATTTCTCTAGTATTTTCGACTGGTCGTCTTCAAGCATGTCATTTTGATTCTCTTTTTTGTTTAATTCTTGAACAAATGCCAAGACATTCTTGGTGCCACAACTATTTGAAAATACTAAAAGTAAACCATGTTTTGAAGTCCACAGCTCTGAATTTAGAAATTAAGAAGAAAAGGAAAACGAAAAATCATATTACAAATAAATGGTAACACTTATTGCTGAAGCAACATGTTTGTTTATATGTTTGTCGAGACTACTGTAAGGAATATTCTCTATGTAAAGGTATACGGTTAACATTTTTGTTGTTATTTTGCCCCTGTATCTGGTACAGGGGCAAAATAACAACACAACAATAACAAATACAGATAGTACATATTTACTTACATTAAACCCAAATGTCCTGATATTTTTGCAATGTTATTTACGTTGATTTAAAAAAATATAACAAACGAACAAGAATATAAAAGGGAGAAAATCATCCCCTAGTTGTTAAACTGGTAACATACTGACACAGACGCATAAACATTTTAAAACTTTACTCTACCATCCGTTTAACGTAACAGACAACGTCATGCATGGTGCATAATAGAGTGGTCCTCGTTAGTGGAAATGTGAAGACAACAGCTGTTTTTCTTCCTTTTTGTTATTTTGTTTTAGAACATTAGGGATTTCCAACCACATGCCCTAACACATTGTACATTTATCCTTTGTTTTTGTAACTTGTTGTTATACAGTTTGCGCTTATTTATCTGTTGTTATTGTTGTTTGTTATTTTTTATTAAAGTGTAGGCGCAAAAACGCCTTTTGTTATGTATTGCCATTGTTTAAAGGTACACATTTATATGCGATTCATTTTTTTTATAAACAAATCCTTTAAAAAAATATATCCTTATTGTAGTCGAATGCCTGAGCTCCTGGTATTTCTGTGTGTTGTTGTAGTTTTGTGTGTGTGTGAGCCCAGTAGTCAGTCACGAAAAAATGTTGCTTTTTGTTGGTAAATTATTTTCTTTAGAATTTAAAGTGTAAAAAACACAAATGTTCAACACACACAAACATCATTTTAATTTGGTTATTTGCAAGTGGGCTTGTGTAGGTATGTATGTGCTACGGGACACGTGTTTTTTGTTGTTTAGCAATTCTACTTAAATTTAAAGTATGTATTTCAATACATCAGAATATTGGTTTGGGTATACAAACGTTTATACATAAACATATCTCCTCATGTCACTCAGGAAATATAATTTCGTTTTATTTCCTTTTTTGCTTATTTTCTCGACGTGCAACAGGTCCATTATTATATATTCTGCTTTTTATCCGAGTGTTTTGAATTTTAATTTTAAAAGAAAAAGGTAGAGACACTCTACAACAAAAACTGTGGAAGAATCTGCATCCAATGTACAAAAAAGTTTAAAAAATATAAATTCTGTCTCTAAGGCATCTTAGAAATTATTACAATGAAATTTAAAAATTCTCGATAAGTTTTTAGGTTATTTAAGGCATCACACGAAAGTTATTTTAACCTGCGTAGACTTTGTAAGTATGGGCTTGTTAATAATTTGGTTGACTTAGATGTCAGCTTGTTTTTCTTGCAAGCTATCATGTAGAGTCTAAAATCACCCTTGTTGGTCTTAACCTTAACTCTCGGCAGATAAATCGTGTCTTAAAACCCATGCTTGGACTAAGACTCCACCCTATGGAAGTGAGGTACCTCAACAGGTATTTCCACCTGCACTTTGATACCTCACTAAGAATATGATTGTCCAAAAATCTATGTCTCCTGTCTATTGTGGCACGACATTCGAAAAAAATGGGAAAACCTTTTGCTATAAGTGCGATAGTAATTTATAGAAGGGAGTCCTTATACCCACAGTGACCCGTTAAAACTGATAGAATACTCGATGCGTCCTTCAGATTGCGGCTAATCAGCTAAATCGTACTCTTATCATCAAAACATTTCCCTTAAATCTAGAGGCCCTTCATATGTCCAGACTACGCCATCCACTCTCAGCCACTTTAAAAAGGTGTCTAACTGTCCTGCTCTTGACACTCTCCAGCGGAATTGCGATTGATGTGTGTAGAGTAGATCTAAGCCTATAATAAAGTATATGTTTTCTGGGCCTTATAAATAGGGAAGTCCATTTAGCGATGCCCGCCTACCCGTCTGGTCGTGCTATGGGTTGAAATCAACCTTTTAAAGCCCCCGGTGTCGTATAGACCCGAAAGTGGTAAAAAATTATCAGAAATATCTGCGACCAAATCGTTAGTGAAATCCAGCCAAATCGCCCGTAACTGACCGAGATATAAGCCGAGAACCAAGACTCCCTCTGTTTTTTTCTCTAAAATGTTTACAAAAACATCTATACAGCTGCCCCGGAGTTGCCCCGTAAGAGTTAAGAGAGGAGTTTCAATGTAAGACTGACTCCCATTATTATTTCCGCACGAATATTTTTGTGGAACATACTTACACCATATCTTCGCCCCTAACAGGACTGCCATTCAAAGTTTATTTAAAAAAAAAATTTTTAATCGTTCTCACAGCTTATAGGGTGCTCTTTTAAAGGTAAAACATAAGAGTCGTCCTTAGAGGAATAAAATATATTACAGACCCCCATTAGTTTTCCCTACCAAACATATTCCAAGAATATATTTACCCCCTATCTGAATCATCTAAGAGGATTGCCAAACAAAATATGCAAAAATTATGTAAAAACGCCCATAACTTCCCCAGAGTCGGCCTTGGAGAGATAAAGTGTACGGCCGATCCACATTAGTTTCCCATCGCCTAAGGAGGCTCCCACACAAAGTTTGGTAAAATTTTAAAAAAATTCAACTTCCAGGGTGCCCGTGGATAAGTGAAATGTAGGACTGACCCCTGACTCCTTGCAAACATTTTCCTAGAATTTACTTACCACCTATCTCCACCCCTTAAGTGGGTTGCCGTACATAATTAGACAAAATTAGGGTAAAAACTCCTACAACTTCTCTAGTCAGCCTAAGAGGGTTAAAATACACCAACCCCCTATTTAAAAATTAAAAATATTTCAAAAATAAAAAAATTGGATAAAAAAAACATTCGGGGTTTCGAAAGGTCAATGTGAAGGGTATCTAAGATTCGACACAGTCGACTATAGCGCTCTTACTTGTTTAATTTTGAAAATAATTAATTATCATCCATTTTTAAAATATTTGTTTTTTTGTTGACAAATTTAGGCGGCGAATTAAAAGTTTAACAAAATCCAACATTGCCGCTTGTGCGCTTTTAACGGCATTGCCAAATTGAATAAAATTCAATGTCTGAAACTTTTTATGAATATTGTTATAAACAAACTCATTTTTTGCAAGTTGGTAACATTGTTACCACCCGCTGCCGCAAGCCGCTTCCATTGGTCTTTCACTATAAAAGTTTATGTTTGTAGTTTTAAAAAATTGCTAAAAAATTAAATGGCAACATTTTTCTTTAGAAAAGAGAATACCATTAGTCCCAATTCGCACGATGCAAGTATTTAAGCTGAACTGATTAGGTCGTAGACAACGGGGTGAGGAGAAATGAAATGGGTACAGGCTTGCGTGTACTTGCAATTCAGCTGCTTAAAATTGATCGACAAAAGAAAATGTAAAAAAACACAGTAGTGTGTGTGTATATTCATAAAAAAATCGAAACGAATTAAGCAATAAGTCTTGAACCGTGCGAACGCCAATGAGAGTTCAAAGAAGAAAAAGAAAATAAGCAGGCTTATTTTCTTGCATCGTGCGAAAGCGGACTTAGTCTTATCAACTTATTCATACATTTTTGCTTGCAGACACATTACCTTTGATGCCTGAAGGTGCTGCAAGTTTGTTTGTTGTATCCCCCTTATAAAACAGACTGTAGATCGTTCTGTCTGCTCAACTTCCTTAAACCCTTCCCTTCTGTCATGTTTTCATTATCCTTTCATTTGAATTTAATTTTTATGTATTTCATGTCTGTTTTCTTGATTATTTTGTCATTTGTTTTTTACGCAAACTTTTTCTCAATTCTATGTTACACAATGATGTTCGTAAAGGGTGTTTTTAAAGACCAATAGAACTTGCATCTGAAGAAAAAAAAAATTAATAGAACAGTTTCGTGTATTTAAGAAATAAAAACATAATGTAAACATTTAAAAATCCTTTTGGGCCTAAGACTTTGACTGGGGAGACAGTCCGTTTGGGACGAAGTAATACCCATATAAGTACCCCAGAATTTTAAACTAAATAATACCTTATTTAAATAGAAAAAGAGAAGGTAGCAGGAATTTATCTCACCCCAGATGAATTAAAAAGCAAATTTGGGTCGATTATTTTAAAGGAAATACGGCCTATGATGTCACACCAAACCGCTCCAAAATGGCAGGCGTATCGCCTAGTTTTAAAATGAAATTTAGGGGCAGGTTTCAACTTTT
The DNA here is from genome assembly GCA_963583895.1 of Melanophora roralis. Classification (NCBI taxonomy): domain Eukaryota; kingdom Metazoa; phylum Arthropoda; class Insecta; order Diptera; family Rhinophoridae; genus Melanophora; species Melanophora roralis. The sequence goes on along the minus strand of OY757190.1, from coordinate 29,972,350 downwards.
TTTAGCGAATTGACGGCTGATTTTTGAAGTTAATTTAAATAACTGAATACATGATGATTTGCCAAGGAATACTAATCAAAAAGTGTGAGTTTTGCCTTCTGGTCTAAAAACACACACTTTATTTAATTCTTTATAACGTTTTTTGGAGCTTAAAAAAATCACCCTTTACATACATACGTATTTTTGGGTTAAAAAATTAATTTTTTGTGCATTTATTTTGACAAAGGTCCATTTAGACTTAAATAACTCTTCTTTTTCGCAGCCTCTAACGAAAGTTGAGAGTTCTTAGGAAAAATGATAATTTTACTTGTTGAATACATTTTGCTAAAAGTTTTTGTACCTATTTCTTTAAGATTGATTTGAGTGTTTGGGGGTTTTTTATGGAAAGTCAAATGGGCAGCTTAAAATGCAGACATATTTTTTTTTTTTGTTTATAAAATTATCTGCCAGAACTAACAAGAAAGAATATGGAAAAAAAGGAACAAAATTTTTTTTTAAAGGTATGTACTTTTGTTAAGGGCATTACAAGTTGTTTAAGACTTAATAAACCAAAATTTGTTTAATATTTTATATATAAAATTAAAAGAAATTTTCTATAAATAAAATTTTTTTTAATATTTTTTTACAAATTTACTTATAACTTTTCCCCAGGTGAAGATTTTGTGCAATAAATACACTCATGTTTAAAGGTATCTGTTATATATGATTTAAATATTTTTTGGTTTTCAAAAACCAGCTAACTGGCCACACTGATGACTCAGTCATGAAAACAATTTGTAATCACTTTAAAATATTGCATTTTTTTTTCTCCATTTTACCATCAAATAAAATAAATAATCCAATGTTATTTTAAAGTACACTGCACTTTGCACTTCAAAAGCAACAACGACCAGACAAAATAACACAGAAAAAACAAAAAAGCAATAAACAATAGAGAAGAGTTGCGCAAGCTCAATAAAAACTACAAGAAAAACGGTTCGTCTGTCGTCTTAAATAACTATTTCTATGGAACTATTAGGGAAACAAGAAAAAACTAAAATCAGCAAGTTCTGATGGAGCAATAAGAATCTACATAAAAAAGAGCAAATAAAAAAATAGAATTTTCCGTAGAAAAAAAAATAAACTTGTTGGTATTATAAATTTGCATTCTCTTTTTACAAAAAAAGTTCGCATGACACACAAATATTGGGAAAATTCTTTTTACAAGAAATTATTATATTTTGTAGGTAGTTGCACTTAAAAATATTTTGAAAATAGGTGTAGGTGTGTACTTCCTAAGAACGTTGGCATTAAAAGTAAAGGACATATGTAAGTACCTACAATTTATTTTATTATTTTATGTGGAGCCCTAATGCATCTAGGTTTTTATTCCACTCTATTAAGTATTGCATTGTAAGTGTTTAATTCAATAGTTCTTGTTAATTTTGTGTTTATACTCCTCTGCTACTGTCACAAACTACCAGGCATGCATTATTTTATTCGTGTTCAGAAAGTCCTTTGAAAATAAAGTAAACTTAGTATGTTTATATTCTTAAGTATTATCGCATGCTACGATTATTCCGCAGTATGCTCTTCCCAGTACTTGCAATCGTTTGTTGTTTGATCATTATGCTTTGGAAACCAATAAGTGCGTGCTATCAGTGTTAGACTAATGCAGAAAAAATACGAGTATTTAATGTTTATAAAGGGCTTGTTCCATACCTGCCTAGAATAGTTTTATGAAAAAGACTGTTTAGCTTTTGAACTTTGTTCACACAAGGCAAGTTTTTGAAATGGACGTGAAAACTACATAATACACATGCATTTTAAATAATTTGTTTCATGTTATTATTTTTAGTTGGTATAGAGCATAAACATAGTTTTATAGTTCTGTATTTTATCATATTTGATATTACCGCAATTATATAAATCGTCCGTCATGTGAGTACTTATTTGTAGCGTAAACATAGGAAAATGCAGCAAATAAGACACCACACGACGATATGTTCATTAAACCTTTTGATAAACAACAATATTATAAAACATCTGGCCCCCTTAAAAGTATAACAGTCAAATAAAATTTAATTATTATATATAAACATGTTGCTTGTCAAGTACAATGTATATAAACATTTCCAACAAATTTTGTAAAACTCACCACTAAATAAAAATATGCTAAAAGCAACAATGAAAACACTTGCATAACATATAACAAAAAAAATTTTCTTCAAAAACAAAATAATGCAGTACCAGTGTTGCCGAGTTAAGCTATTATCCATATAAATATGATATCATGAAGTAATTATATTCGCACCAAATATTAAAATCACAATTTTTTAAAATTTTCCGCAAAAATGAATATCAGAAATCAAAATAATATTAAGTTCTAGTTCATTGTGCGCTACACTGCACTTTCCGATATATTATTGAGGCCGCTTTTTTTAAATACCATACAATTTGTTGCCCTAAAATAAATAGTTTATTAGCTTGGTCATACAAACATGATCAGGTAATTCACTTACTTCAGAATATGTTTCAACTTTACAGAGTGAAGGAGGTCAAACCAATGTGATGTTAGAGAGTGTTTTTTTTAAGAACAAATAAAAGTTAAGCCAGTTTCGACAGAGAAAAGGCAATATCTGGAATAGCAATTAAGTAACAAGAAGGGTTTTTAAAGATTTGGAGGGAAAAAATCTTTCATGTGGTATGAAAGATGGGCAGTGACAGAAAAATTATATGGTTTGGTAGGGCAATGTTTTAGATTTGCACATAATATACCATATAAGGGGTTGAAAAAGAGCAATTTCACATCCATATTATATTATGGCAGACTATCTAACTCTTCTGACAGCGCTTAAGACTCGATTGTTTTCGTTCTACAAGCTTTTATGTCCCATAGCTAAAGTGCGTTTTATAACCAAACGGTAAAAAGAAAACTATTGTTTCATATATTAAGTTAATTGTGTGCATTATTATTAAATTAAACATTAAAATATATTTTAAAATAGGCTTTACATTTAAAATAAAATTTGTAAGCGAAATTTTCTTACAAAATTAGTATTAAAAGTCTACTTAATATATAAACTCCTTTCTAAACTGTTTGTTAATATGACCCATTGCCTTTAAATAAATTTGTTGTTTCGGCATTAACATAGAGTTTGTGTAAAATTTCCTTGAATAAACGTTTCAGTACAGTTTGTTTTAGATTGTATATCTTATATTGGAATAAATATGCTAAGACCATATTCCAGCAGTAAAAAAATCTAGTGTCTTAACACTTGTAGGGTTATCTTAAATAAAAATTTGGCATATTTTCCTTTTTAATGGTATTCATGCGTTCCACATCTTAACGTAAAAGATATGCCGCTGAATTAAATATTGCGAAATTTTTGCAGAAGCCGTAATAATTATAAACAATATATGTATGTGTGTATCTAAAGAAATAATAGTTAACATTTGATTTTATAATTTTTATATATATAATAATAATAATAATAATAATATAATATATATAATATACTTCACTCGACTTTCAAATGTTTGCTTGCACATTCCTTTTTCGTTGAAAGTTTCCTGACTACTTAATAAACATAAAATAAACGCAAGACTTTTTTACAAAAGAAAGTTTGAAACAATATAAAATTAAGATTTAAACAAAGAAGGGCAAAAAGTGTTTTAAACACAATCCTTTTTTATAACTGGGCAAAGTTATGTATTTGTTTAGTGGCAATATTGTTTTAACATCTTATTTAAACTTTTTCTATGTCAATATCAAACAAGTAAAATATTAAGCATAAAGACGATTTCTTTACTGATAAATTGAAGTAAAGATTGAGCTTAATACCATCTAATATATTTCAGGATAAATTTAATAACAAGTTTTAGAATAATACTATCTAATAATAAGCAGTCGATTACCTGTAATTAACCGACATTATAAGTGTAGCTTCGAAATTATTACAAGCATACTTAAAATGTAAAAGTTTTAAATATAATATTTTTTACTTTAAAATATAAAATTTTAAACCTGGAAATCAAATATTTATATGTATATGACCCTTATTATGGTGAAGAACTCAACTCTTTATTTGTTGTAATGCAAAATTCAGTATCATAATTACAACAAAACCAAACAACTGCTACTGAGTAGTTGCAATTTTTTTAAATATATATGTCAACCAATCTAACAATAAATTGTAAAGGTTAATATGTACCATTTTTGGAAGGTTTGACTGTATTGTAATACCAAATTTCACAATTACAATTTCACATATTGTTTCTAAATATTTATTTATACTGGCCAAATACGTTTGGAAATTTAGTGAGTATATATTTCCTTGGCAACACTGTATACGAATGCTTGTATTTTAACAGCTGTTAATAGCAGAGTACAAGTGCCACATTTTATCAATTCGAACAGTTTTTAACAGACGTTTAGTGAAAACGGTAGTGTAGTGCGGATAAACAAAAGCAAAAAAAAGTAGAAAAAAAAAAACAAAAAGAAATATTGTGAAAAACCAACAACAATAATTAACAAACATCTGGTTATGAGATTAACTTAATATGCATATTAAAAAATATAAATATTATTAAAAGGTGAAAAATAAAAAATATTTTTTAATTTAAAAATCTTATTGTTATTTTATGAATATGCTTATTAGGAGTGTGTGTGTTTCGTTTGTATATATGGGAATTTAATGATTATGTTCTTCATTTTGTTCGGCCTGTTGCTTTATTAGAATCTTTTAGGTTTTTGTTGTTGTTTTGTTGCTTTGTTTTCATTGCGGTTTCATTAAAAGTGCATTTTATTTTTGCTTGTGTGTGAATGCATGTGTTAAATGAATGATAATTGAACATAAAGAAGAATTAATAAAAGAAAAATACAGATAACAAAAGAGTGTGAAAAGTGATAATATTTATATTTTTAAAACTATTAAAATTAAGATTTGAAAAAAATTTTTAATAAATTTTTAAAAAATATTTGTTTAAATCGTAGGTACATAGGTACCTTCAGATAAAAAAAAACAAGAAATAAGAACATTAACAAAAAGCATGAAAATTAGAAATTTTATATAACACAAATTGTTCACACTTTTACGTCAATAAAATAATTTTTTAGTACATAGGTACCTACGTACTAGGTAGGTATATAAAAAAATAAAATTAAAATCACTTTTATAGGTACCTAATTATAAACAAGGCTAGTGCCCAAAAAGTATTTTAAAATTTTTACAAACGAATTTAAAAGTTAAAATTGTAAGCCAATTAGTCAAGAGTAAGAAAACATTTATGAAATCAGATAAAAAAAGCTAAGGACTTTCTATGCAACTTCAAAATATGTATAATAGTGTTGGACTTTGCTCAACCTCAATTTATAACTTGGGCAAATATCTTCGCAATTACTTAGTTCTTATTAATTAATTAATTATTTTAACTACACATATGGTCAAAATAATAAGTCTGCGATCATTTTTATTTTTGGTAAAATTTTAAGGAATTGATAGGTAGGAACATAACTATTTTTGAAACAAAATTTAGGCTGTTTTATAAATGGGTAGTTCCACGCAAAACGGTCCAAAATGGGAAAAAGAATTTCTTATTAAATATAGAAGAAACGTGTTAAAAATATAAATAATTAAAAAAGGTGCAGTACCTATGAAAACTCATTTTAGGATTTTCATAAAAAACATCTACCTACAAGAAAAGTCACGTGAAGTACACCATGTATGTGATTTAAAAAATTTTGGTTTTTAATTAAAAAAAAAATACCGAAAATTTATTTGTTTTAAAATTTTTGGCAACAAATAATTATTATTAATTTTAATTTTTTTTTGTCAGAAATAATTATTATACATATTTTTAAATATTTAGTAAAAGATATTTAAATCAAAAATAAAAAAAAAATAATGATAATTGATTTTTATATTAATTTAAAAATTTTTTCTCCAAAAAAAAAAACGATTTCTTTGTTGCCAAAAAACAATATTATTTTTTCTCTGAAATAGGAACTGTTTTAATATTTTATTCTTGTTACCTATATTGGCAAGAGTATATTTTATAATCTTCTTTGCTTTTTTTACATTTTCATAAAAATGGCACTTTCGTCACATATTCCAAAAGAGTTTTCTTTAAGTATTTTTTTCGTAGAAACAAAGTATTAAGTTTGCTTTAAATCACTTGAAACCATCAACAAAAATAAAATAAAAGTTCATTATCATTAATATTTTACCTAATGCGACTTCAAAACACAGTTCTTTAAAATTCACCTTCTTCTCGTTGTCATTGTGACCAAAAATCATTTTCTCTATTCCATAAGCATTTTTTAAGTTACAAATTTGAAATGTGAGTAAACTGGTCACAAACGTTACAATGAAACTCCCCATATGCCTATTATATAAAAATATGTAATTATGATCTGAAAACAGAAAGGTATATTTTTGATATCAAAGAGTCTAAAGCTTATACTCATACATATCTTGTGAGCAAAATTATAAGTACATTTAAAAAATCAATAAAAAAAACAAAGTTTCAATATTAATCCACTATATTTTTATTATGTTCAGTCCAGTATGTCCCAATTTTTTCTTGGGTCACTATTAAAAATATTACGAAAGGTGTTCGTAATATGATTTTGTTTGATTGTAAAGTTGCTTCTGTTTTTTTAACTACACTTGAATACTATTGCTTTAATTTTTCGCAAATGATTTCAATCAAGTTTATATCCGGTTACCAAATTGACCGGCTTAGCAGGTTAAATTGTTTATTTGAAACCGAAACTTTAAAATTGTGGGATTTGCATGTTTATCTAGCTAAAGCACCCATAGAGATAGTTTTTAAGTTTTACCAGGTAGCTTAAGCGGACTGAACAGACAGTAATTAGCCAGGAAGGGGCAAAGGCTTTAATATGGCGAGTGTACCAGTTTTTTGGCCCTTTCGGAATTTTTTTGTTTTTATTGAAAACTAGCTAAGCCCCGGTGTGCTTCGCTACCCAAATCATAGTAAAATTATTCAAATATGTAAACACAAAAGAATTTATATTTTTTTAAATTTATTGGTTGCCCCACATAAGTTGCAATAAATAATAAGTCAGCCCTACTATTTACTTAGCACATAAAAATTGGAAATTTACCAGGCTTACAGTTTTGGAGATATTCAGAAAGCAAAAATTATTTATAAATTTCTATAATATAATCTATATATAATCTTAGCCCCTTATTAACATATTAACATTTTTTGGTAACCTGACGAATGCAATTTAAAATATGTTTCTACCTTCATTGGTTTTAAAGTTACGAAAAGTACTAAAACATAATTTTAACCTTTTTTCCCCCTAAGAGTCCAATTATTCTAAAAAGACCCAAAAACGTACTCATATTTTTTAGGCCTGTCGCATCCAATTTGAAAAATTTTTCTATCTTTATTGGTTTAAAAGTAACAAAAAGTAACAAAAAGTACCAAAATATAATTTAAACCCCTTTTTTCGCCCTTTCGGACCAAAATTTAAAAAATTTAAAAAGAAAACTCCAAATACCTGTCTGTTTATTTCTTAAGGAAAACGCTAAACTTTTTAAATTTTGTTTCTATCTTATAGACATCAAGAGATAGTAGGTTACCGATTTTTCCCTTTTTGTCCCCTTTTTATCCCTTTACGGGCCCAATGTTTAAAAATTCATGTGCATTTAAACAAACATGTTAAGCTTAACACGTGTTGTAAATTTCAGGTATTTAGTTCCACGCGTTTGAGCAGTATGGCTCTGGGTAATTTTGTTACTTGACCTTCCCACACAAATGGGCGTAGTGTGGGCGTGGCAGCAATAATTTCCAAAAAAAAGTAGCCTATTATTCCTTTCAGACTTGAAGTAACACTCTGTAAAAATTTCACAAAAATCAATCCACTGGTGTGGCCAGCTATAAAATACAAACATACATACATACATACATACATACACACACACCCCCTCTTTATATAATAGATAGATACAGGGATCACATATCAAATATTTTTCAAAAGAAGTTCAAACTTCTCTTACATTGTTATATCAAATTTTATTATGCTTTTGTGCAAATTTTTGTACCTCACCAAAGAAAAAGGTCTGAGACCCACCTCCAATTATACCGATTGACACAGAATCACTTCCTGAGTCGATTAAAACTTGTCAGTCCATCCGTCCGGCTAGGAGTTAGGCTGAATTCCAAAACGCAGTTTGCTTTGCATCACGAAATTTCAAGTTTTTCCTGAAAGCAAAGATGATGTTTTGGATAATATCTTCTACTTCCAAATGAGTGCTTACAGCTATATTAATGTCCTGGAAGCAAAAAACGTTGTCCAAATTGTAAAGAGTGAATACGGGAAGAAGTTGAAAATTTTTAATGCAAAGCAAACTGCGTTTTGGAATTCAGTCTTAATGTATTCTTGTAAACAAAGTAGAGACCGCATTTTTGCAGATATTTCGATGAAATTTGAAACAGATAAGTTTTTTGGCGTAAGTCAAAAGCACGTTGTTTGTGGTGATGACCAGGTTATTTTTCGACAGAGCTCCCATACAAATGTCCTCCCGGATTAAGCGTTTTGGGCTATAACTGGCTAGAATATGGCCTTATCTTCACATAATTTTGCACGTTTGTCTATCTTTATTCAACCCATTTTTGTACCGAAAATGAATATTATCGGTCTATTTTTGAGCTTCATAAAAATCGCAACAATAGAAGAACCAGTTTGAAAACTTACATTTTTGTGGGCGCTGCAATCCTCCAATTTTGTCCTTTAGAACTTCGGAATTAGAGGCCTTCTATATGTGTGCCAATTTTAAAAAATCAGTGCAATAAAAGTACCAGAATAAAAAGTTTAACTTTTATGGGCGTGGCACCGCCCACTTTTTTACCTTCAAAATTTTAACTTTAAAAGCCGTTTACGTGCGAACTAATTTCCAAAAATCGGTCTCGAAGAGGAATTGAAATTATGTTTCTATCATAATTGATTTTAAGGCTACAAAAAGTACTAAAACATAATTTTAACCCTTTCTTCCCCTTAGGGTCTATAAAATTAAAAAAGTATCTAAAAACGTACTCATATTTTTTAGGCCTGTTACACTTAATTTGAATAATGTTCCTATCTTTATTGATTTAAAAGTTACAAAAAACGAATACAAAAATCAAAATATATTTTTAGCCCTTTTTTCCCCCTTTGGGCCCAAAATTAAAAAAAAAGTACGAAAAACGTAATCATATTTTTGTAAGACCTATCGAACGCAATTTGAAAAATTTTTCTATCTATATTGGTTTAAAAGTAACAAAAAGTACCAAAAAGTACCAAAATATAATTTAAACCCCTTTTTTCGGCCTTTCGGACCAAAATTTAAAAAAAAACTCCAAATACCTGTCTGTTTATTTCTTAAGGAAAACGCTAAACTTTTTAAATTTTGTTTCTATCTTATAGACATCAAGAGATAGTAGGTTACCGATTTTTCCCTTTTTGTCCCCTTTTTATCCCTTTACGGGCCCAATGTTTAAAAATTCATGTGCATTTAAACAAAAATGTAAAGCTTAACACGTGTTGTAAATTTCAGGTATTTAGTTCCACGCGTTTGAGCAGTATGGCTCTAGGTAATTTTGTTACTTGACCTTCCCACACAAATGGGCGTAGTGTGGGCGTGGCAGCAATAATTTCCAAAAAAAAAAGTAGCCTATTGTTCCTTTTAGACTTGAAGTAACACTCTGTAAAAATTTCACAAAAATCGATCCACTGGTGTGGCCAGCTATAAAATACAAACATACATACATACATACATACATACACACACACCCCTTCTTTATATAATAGATAGATACAGGGATCACTTTTCAAATATTTTTCAAAAGAAGTTCAAACTTCTCTTATATTGTTATATCCAAATTTTATTATGCTTTTGTGCAAATTTTTGTACCTCACCAAAGAAAAAGGTCTGAGACCCACCTCCAATTATACCGATCGACACAGAATCACTTCCTGGGTCGATTAAAACCTGTCAGTCCATCCGTCCGGCTGGGAGTTAGGCTGAATTCCAAAACGCAGTTTGCTTTGCATTACAAATTTTCAACTTCTTCCCTTATACACTCCCTACAATTTTGACAACGTTTTTTGCTTCCAGGTCATTAATATAGCTGCAGACACTTATTTGGAAGTAAAAGATATTATCAAAAACCTCATCTTTGCTTTCAGGAAAAACTTGAAATTTTGTGATGCAAGGCAAACTGCGTTTTGGAATACAACGTTAATATATTCTTGTAAACAAAGTAGAGACCGCATTTTTGCAGATATTTCGATGAAATTTGGAACAGATAAGTTTTTTGGCATAAGAAAAAAGCATATTGTGTGTGGTGATGATCAGTTAATTTTTCGACAGAGCTCCCATACAAATGTCCTCCCGGATTAAGCGTTTTGGGCTATAACTGGCTCAAATATGTCCTTATCTTCACATAATTTTGCACGTTTGTCTATCTTTATGCCACCCATTTTCGTACCGAAAATAAACATTATCGGTCTATTTTTGAGCATCATAAAAATCGCAACAATAAAAGAACCAGTATGAAAACTTACATTTTTGTGGGCGCTGCAATCCTCCATTTTTGTCCTTTAAAATTTCAGAATTAGAGGCCTTCTATATGTGTACCAATTTTAAAAAATCAGTGCAATAAAAGTACCAGCATAATAAGTTTAACTTTTATGGGCGTGGCACCGCCCACTTTTTTACCTTCAAAATTTTAACTTTAAAAGCCGCTTATGTGCGAACTAATTTCCAAAAATCGGTCTGGAAGAGGAATTTAAATTATGTTTCTATCTTATTTGATTTTAAAGTTACAAAAAGTACTAAAACCTAATTTTAACCCTTTCTTGCCCTTAGGATTTAATAATTAAAAAAGTATCTAAAAACGTACTCATATTTTTTAGGCCTGTTACACTTAATTTGAATAATGTTCCTATCGTTATTGGTTTAAAAGTAACAAAAAACGAATAAAAAAATCTAAATATATTTTTAACCCTTTTTTTACCCTTTGGGCCCAAAATTTGAAAAAAGTACGAACAGCGTAATCATATTTTTGTAAAACCTATCGAACGCAATTTGAAAAATTTTTCTATCTTTATTGGTTTAAAAGTAACAAAAAAGTACCAAAAAGTACCAAAATATAATTTTAACCCCCTTTTTCGCCCTTTCGGACCAACATTTAAAAAAAAACTCCAGATATGTGTCTGTTTATTTCTTAAAGAAAACGCTAAACTTTTTAAATTTTGTTTCTATCTTATATACATCAAAAGATAGTAGGTTACAGATTTTTCCCTTTTTGCCCCCTTTTTATCCCTTTACGGGCCCAATGTTTAAAAATTCATGTGCATTTAAACAAACATGTAGAGCTTAACACGTGTTATAAATTTCATGTATTTAGCTCTACGCGTTTGATCAATATGGCCTTGGGTAATTTTGTTATGCCATTCATAACCTAACCTTCCCACACAAATGGGCGTATTGTGGGCGTGGCAGAAATAGTTTTTTAAAAAAAAGTAGCCTATTGTTCCTTCCAGACTTGAGATAACTCCCTGTAAAAATTTCAAAAAAATCGGTCCACTGGTGTGGCCAGCTATAAAATACAAACATACAAACATACATACATACATACAAACATACATACATACATACACCCCTTCTTTATATAATAGATACATTATTTTTTAAAAAAACACAATCTTCTATTTTAACATTAGAAACAGGGCCGGGGCAAAATCATCGTCCCATTCGATTCGAATCGAAAAATTCCTATTAGAATTCAAATATTAAAATCATTGACAACTCGATCGATCTAGAAAAATTTCGATACGAATCAAATGCGACGAATTGCCCCCTGCTGCTTCTATACTAAAAAGTAATACCAGATTTATCTCTTCTGCTGTAAAACGCTGCTTCTGGCCCATTTGCCATTTTATGTATTAACTTGGTTTTAATAAATTTACATCAGGCTCAAATGGCGGCATTTGATGTTTCAAATCGAAATTTTACCTGATCGATCGAGTTACATTGCATTTAATATATGTTTTCTAATAAGAATTTTTCAATATCGAATGCCGGGACTTGGCCTTAGGTTATGAATAAACTAACCAACCTTTTTAAAAACAGCGTTAAATTTAAAGCAATTTATAATAAATATTTTAATGCATTTAAAAGTAAAGTTAGAAGGAAACCGAAGATGAATAAATATATGTGTACTTATTATTTTGGTCAGGTGTGTATTTTATTATGCATATTTAAATATGTATATGTAAATATAAAATTTTTTTTTGGTTTCCAGAGCCATCTAAAAAATTTATTAAAATACTATTCGGTGTAATTGAACAAAAAAAAACTTAAAAAAAAACTTTAAAAAAACTAAAGAATTTTAAAACCAAAAAAAAAAAATTCCATTGTTATAAAAAAGCCATTTCATAAGTTAAAATACAAATAAATGTTAAAAAATCGTCAAAAAAAGGACCTAAATAGTAAAAACTAGAGCTAAAAAAGTTCGAAAAATTTTCCAATTAAAACAAAAAGTGTACAAATTTTCTAAGAATTATTTTTCAAAGATATCGTAAAGGTATATAGATACCGTACCTACCTACAAGTAAAAAAATTACAAAAGGCATAAAGAAACTAAATCACGAAATTTTAAATTTCCTATCCACCAAAAAACTTTTAAAAAATCTTTTTTCAACAGTTCTTTGAATTTAATCAAGTACTTTTATACCTATCAAAATCACAAAATTACTTTTCATTCATGAATACAAATGTGAAATTATCAATAAAATAGCTAAACAAGAAAAAACTAAAAATAAATTTTCAAACATTTAAAAGGGACGTGCCAAGAATAATTTAAAATTTTAAACTCATCTAAAATAATAATTTTGAACATATTTTGTTTAACAGTGTAAAAAGTGCAGTGACATCAAAAATAAACAACAACAACAACAAAATAATAAAACTGCCAAAAAAGTAACAAAAACTATTTTACAAAAGACAAAGGCAGGCAGACAGACAGACAGACAGACAGACATTAAAACGAAAGAAGAATTATGTAAAACAACATTAAGCCACGATTCAAAACTTTAATGTGTTTAAAGAACAAATAAACAAAATAAAATGCAACAAAACTAAATAATAAACTTAATCAAAGAAGAACAGAAAATAAAGAATTAAACATAATAATTCCAGGAAATCAAAAAAAAAATTAAAAAAAAAACAAACGTAATCATAATCAAATGTGAAGAATACATAATATGAAAGAAACAAACAAAAACTAAAAATAATGTAAATCACTACTAAAAGCAAAAACAAAAATTTTGTTTAAAAGTTTCAAGTTGAAATCGTAATACATATTCATACAAAATAAACATTTTATTTGTATTTTTATCACCAGCATAAATAAGTTTTTGTTGGTGACTCAGTCTCTAATCTGTGTGTTCTGTACTCAATGATCATTGAGGAAAAAAAAACAAAAAAATCATACAATTGTTGCAATTACTTGCATTGCATATTGCCCGACATTTGTAAACTATAAAAGCTAAACTGAACTAAACTTTAATAATCAACAACAACAACAACAACGTAGAAAAAGCCAATAAAAATCTGCAAACATTAAAAAAAAATATATTAAAACTACAACAACTGATTTGGCAATAAAAGATAACAAATACATACCAACAACAAACAGCAAAACTCCTTTTTTATTATATTTTCGGGTTCCTAGTTATAATAAAGAGCAAAAAAAAAATTTTTCAATTTTTTTCTTGTGGCTCTAAATATTTGTGTGAATTTTTGTTCTTGAAAGACAGCATCTCATCTTTAGAATTTACTTCACGGATCATACTGTTTCTTAGTAACTACTTCTGTGTATCCTTCGTTTTGTTGGCTGTTATTGTGGATATAAATTTTTATTACTACGGGTATGTTCTTTTTTTTTTTGCCTGAAAAATATAAACATATTTTTTTGTTTTATTCTTAAGGTTTAGTAAAAAAAGGTTTAAAAAAATTTTTCATGAATTTTTATGGGATAAATTGCATGAAAAAAACATTTAGAAACATCAAAGGAATTTTGTATGTAGAGTATAGAAACGTATTCCTAAAACAGGGGAACATTTATAATTTGTAAAACAAAAAAAATGTTATTGCATAAGAAGTTATTATATTTTATATTGTTATATTTTGCCTTCTTATGACGGCATTTGATAGCAGTCGATGTACATATTTGGGAATTAACTTCTTGCTCTTTGAGTCCACGCCCCATAAAATTTTTTTTAGCATAAGCCCGGTTTCCAAAACCATTAAAGACATCTACTCTAAAAGAAAAATTCAATTAATATATTTTTTTAGAAAGCAAATCTCTTTTAAATTTCCGTATTAAAAATTTTTAATTTTCAAAGGCTTTCAGCGTTAAAGGACACTTTTACATAAATAGCCTATTTATTAAAAAAATTCAGGCAAAACTCAAAAAAAAGGTGGATTTAAAATTTTTTTCTATTTATAAAAATGTTTTTGCCTTAAAAAAAATTTAATGACATTTTTCGTTTCAACATATTAAATAAAATTAAATTTTAATATAAAATTGAGCAAGAACTTTTCAAAATATTTTAAATTTCGTTAACAAAAGTTGCTTTAAAAAAATTTTATTTAAAAATTAAACAAAACTCTTTTTAAACTAAAAAATAAAAATTCTGTTTAATAAATCCTAAAAATTTATTTATAGGGTTTGTTGTAGGTAAAGTTAGTAGCATTTTATTGGTTCTTACACCAAATCATCAGTAGACTTAACCAAATTCTTGAAAAACCTCATGAATATTTTTTGCTTTTATAAAATAACTGTAATAAACTTATTGAGAATTACTATAAACACACCAAAAACAATCAAGAGTTCCTTCAAAAACCTAACAAACCATTTTTCGCTGTTAGCTGTTTTTCCCTGGGCTGATTTCTTTCTCTCGAGGTTATCGGCAATTTTATTGTCGGCAACGTGAGATATAAAATAAATATCTTACTTGGCAATGCTTCGTTAAAGTTCCAATTATGCACCTAAGATTGCTCTGCTCCTGCCTTCGTTAAGAGGAATGATAAGTACCCTTTTGTAGGTCTCATAATCAGCTAGTCTTGTCTGTGCAGGCGTGTCTTACATTATCCAAAACCCATGTTAAAATCTCAATCTTGGCCTTACTGGTTTGTACCCTACCTTTATACCACAGGCTAATCCCCTTCTTGCGAGCTCGTCAGCAATTTTGTTGCTGGTGACGTCACAATAACCTAACAGTGTATAATATTGTGTGTCGCCATAATCACCCTAGAGTACACCTAGACTTTATGCATTGCCCCTTTAGAGCTTTGAGAGCCGACCTGACTCTCGACAAAGACTGTCCCTTCCTCTTTTTCTCCCGGATTTCCCCTATCAATTTCACGACCTTCATCCCCGCAAGAATCCTATTTCTATAGTCAGTCAAAGTCGTCTGTCCCAAAGAAGATGTAGAATTTTATGCCGAGCTACTTGTGCGACGTAAGCATTTTCTTACGCTGTCCTTCTCTAAGGCCACCAGAACACCATTCGATCATCTGATGTTTTACCTTAAGCTCCTGGTACAAAGATTTTTTTTACAATAAATAACCGCTAAAAATTTTTAATATAATTTTAAAAGAAAAACATTATTAAAATTTTGGTTAAAAAGCTTAAAATTTTAAATCTCTAATCTTAACGTCAGTTTTATTGAAGAATTCCAAGGGAATGAGTTATCGGACTATAGAAACGACAAATACTTTAATTACAATAAGGCAAACCTGCTTGTTCAAATTAATACCGATTCTTATGGAGACGCTAAACAAGAGTAATTGAAAGGAAAAAAGCAAAAGAAAAATTGTTTTAATTTGAGACGCTGATTAGTTGAGCTTTTTGAGAATCAGCTATTGAGAGACGTTGGGTTTCCTCTTAAATAAATTAAGAGCCAAATGCGTAATATTTTTAAAATTCCTTTCTGTCAACCTTCCTGGAAAAGTATTTATTAATCGTTTATAATATTGACCTACATACATATTCAAAACAAAAAAAAAAAAAAACAACGAGCAAAGGGCAAAGGGCACACTTTTATGTTTTAAAAGGAAATGCCTGTATGTCGTTGAACAATATTTTCTTAAGTATTCTGCAACCCTTTAAAACGTTTCTAAATATGTGACATATTACTTAACTCAGGAAGCTGTATATCAAAGTACATCCATATGTATGTACATACATATGTACATATATATAACATATGCTACACATCTGACGTTAAAAATTCCTTTAAACACAAGGAAACTCTTTGTTTTCAATTTAGAAATGGAATGAATTTTAAACTTTTTTAAAAAATATTTATTCTGTTACACAAAACAAATAAAAAATATTGCATCACAAATACAATAATAATGACAAAAGAATCAATGATTTATTTTCACTGATTCAATGTTTATTTAACAAAAATAAACAAAAAGTTAAGCTAAAAAAACTATTAAAATTGTAATCATTGATCAGAAAAAGGGGGGGGGGAAACCTTAAAACTTTTTGAGATAAAAAACAGACAAACATCAAAAACATCAAAAGTCTTGTTGACATAAAAGTTAAAAAAAAATTAAAAAACCAAAAGAAAATTAAAAAACAAAAAATCAATGGCAAATCATTGTCAAAAACTTTTTAACTTAAGGGACTGACAGCAACGCTGCATTGTGTCAATGTGAGCATCAAGGGAATGAAAAACAAAGAGATTTCTCTAACAGTTTTACAGAACTTTATGACCCATTAATTGACAAAAACAAATTTTGTCTGTCAGAGTGCAGGTTAAGTTTCCTATCATTAGTTTGACAAACGATTGCAGGTAATTTTTCTTGAATTTTTTGAGGGCGTTAAACACAAGTGAAAGTAAAATTGGAATAGAAAGCAGCAATTTTCCAAGTTTCTTTCTACATATGTTTCTACATATTTACTTTTATTATAGTAAAACACAAAATACACATAAACAAAAACATCATCGCATTTAAATAAACATTTTTTTTAAACTTAAAATTAAAATTTTCGATGGGAATCTATTAGCACTTGTAAATGGAAAGGGTAAACCAAGTTTCAATCATGCATTTATTAACAACTTACATGCTAAACTAAGAGCTTTCGTTTGGTCCATTAACATCTCTCCTCCCTCCTAAACATTTTGGACAAATGATTAATTTGCTTTTTTTTCTTTAGCTCGACAAAGAGACAACAAATTTGAATTTGTTTACACTTATTTTTAAAAGAAAATTTATTTTTTAATAAAATTGTGTCTTAACAAATTTGGGGAAAAGTTGAACATAAAACAGAAACATGTATGTATGGCATGCCTTTTAACAAGAGTAAAAGCAATGAAACGCTTTGTACCATGTAAGAAGGAGGGGACGTGCTGCCCAAAAAAAAATTTTAATAGAAAAAAATATTTAAAAAATTTTACTTATTTTCTTTTATATTATTTAGGACTTTATTCAAAATAGAAACAAAACATCCTTTAGATTTAATAATTTATAAATGAGTTTTAGAGAAATAAAGAAAAATTTCTTTTATGTTAAGTTTCTTTTTGTTTAAAGAAAATGTTTGATGACCATTTATTTAAAAAAACTTTAGTAAATTTTGGGAAAACGAATTTCTGTGAAATAATTTGTTTGCAAAAATTTGTCAAATATTCGCAAAAAAATATTTAAGTAACAGAAGATTCAAAATAAATTTAATATTTCTTAATAGAAGATCTGGGGTCGTATCAAAAAAAATATTTTAATTTAAAGTAGATTTCAAATACTTCGTTTAAGAACCCAATGTTAAACTTAGAACATTTTTTTGTATTTTTTTAAAGTAAAAGAATTTTGTATCATTTATTTTTTTAAACTGTAATAAAAGAAAATTCAAATTTTTAAAATCTTTTTTAAAGAAGCAACTGGTTTGATTAGGTTTAAACCTTAATGAAAGGCTTTACGTCCTACAAAATATGCAGTTAAGTTAAGTAATCAGCTTGTGCTGCGCTCCTTGCATACTTTGATAAACAAATTGAAGGGAAAAAATTCACAGAAATTAGTTGATGCAGACAAATTCCCTAAATGTTTCCTATTTCATGTTTTCTAGCAAATCTTATCCGGTAAAACATCAGCAATAAAACATTAGGGGCTGGCCTGCGCAAAAACGGGGCAGTTTTCCAGGAAATGCTCCATCGATTCGATGTCCTTCCTTCATGTCTTGCAATACCGGTTCTCTCTAGCTTTCAATCGGTTGAGCTGTTTTTGTAGGTACAAATGACCTGTCAGCAGACTCATCTCCTTGCTCAATTGAGGTTTTTCTTAGTCTTATCCTTATTCGGGTAACCCCAGAAGATTCTTGTCATTCTGACAACTTTCATGTTTCACAGCGCTTAGGGAGCAGTTTTTCCCACTCCCTTGCTCTGCTTGTGAGTTCCTCAGTTAAACTACCTGCTGTTTTCTAACTTTAATCGTTAGATGATTCACCCGTTCATTTTCAACCACCCCACGATTTTCATCAGCTCATATAATACATAATTGGCCATATTATCAGTAAATATTCATCATCGAGATTTAAGCCTTCCAGCAGACAAAGTTAGGGCTCATAGAAAAAGTTTCTCCTATTGACCCTTGGCTATCCCTACATATGTTCACATTCATTGAGCCTGCGTGAGCCCTAAGCCGGAACAAACATTCCATTAATGCTAGGACTTCCGCTTTTCCGAAGGCAAAAGTAGCTCTTATTTTCAAGGTTTTCTACAGGGATAGTCCAGCTCTTTACTTCTTCCTAGGACCAAGCGTAAATCAATACTTTCCTTTGGACATCTGCCCTAGAGCCCCGTCTTACCTGGACTATTGATCTAATATAAGCGCAGGGAAGTTTGCCTTAAACTTTACTTAATCATCGAATAACTCAACTGTTTCCATATAACCCTTCAAGTTCTCTAAATTGTGTCGACGGTCAGATTTTTAAACCCCATTCATTTTTCATTCAATTCTCATTCATTTCTTAACTGCCTATGGGCGTTTTGCCGCAAGTGCCGTCTCGTAGCCCAAACAATAGACATTTAAAATCGCTTGCAATGCTCTCGTTGGAGGGACCTAATTGCCCCGCTTAGCAACATGTTCATTTATATCCACGTTAACACCGAAGTGTAGTTTAGTATTGGTCTAATTAAGTTTCTGTGTATCCAGTGTGCCATCTCTGGGCCGAGGCCAATTTTGAGCTTCTAGCCTTTCTTACATAACGTTTAACATTGGTGAGTTTTAATCGCTCTTTCCTTCAAGTAATGCGCTCAAAAATTTTTTGCTCCAATATTATTCCCAGGAATTTCACTCCCTAGCATATCATAGCTGTCCCACCTAAGAAACGAGGCTTGTCATAATACACAATTTTAGTTTTCCTAATGAAAAGACAAATTTCAGTGTAGTTCCTTATGCTTAGTCAAGTCAAATGCAATTTTTTAGAGCGCCTCCGCCCTTGTAGCAAATTGATTTTGTGTGATTTTATCTAAGCATATGAAAAGTGTAAGAACCGGGTTTCAGGTTACTTGAAAAAGCTTTAAAAAAAGAAAACCTCAAATTTTTTAATCATGAATCAAAAAATGTTTTAAACTCAGTTTTTGTTAAAAAAAATTTTTATTTTTATTGTTTAATAGAAAAAAAAACTAAAAATAAAGATTTTTGTGATGAGTTTGAAAACATTTATTAAATTAAATTTTATTTGCATTTTTTTACGTCTAATAATTAAGAAAAGTTGCAGTTTTCCAAATTATTTTTAGGGTTGTTAAAACTACAAAAAAAATCAAAAATAAAAACCAAACAGATCAATTTGTAAGTAAAACATCTCTTAAATCAAATGAAGCAACACAATACATGTACAAAAGAAAATTTGTCCCACTGTATTATATTCTCTAAATAAACCTCGTACTTCTTTAGACACTTACTCTGTAGAATTTTTTTTCCCATTTCATTTTAAATTTCAAATACTTTTATGTAAAATAATTATAAATTTTAATCAATTACAAATGTACTGAGATCCCGCATAAATTTAAATATCGATAATCTTGTGGTAAACATTTTAACAAACCATTTATTTATCTTGAAATTAGGTTAAAAATATTTACATTTTACAAACCAAAAGAGCAATTTGCTATTAATATTACAAATAACTATTTACTCAGTGTCTTAGGTTTTTAAGTAAACAATCACAGTGTTGCATAAATTTTGACATTTTAATGTTGAAAAGCCCTGATACTATTGTTTTAAGATGGTGTAAACGTAATAGGTTAAACACTTATTTAGACAACTTTAAATGACTGATGATATTTTCTAATTGCATTGATTTTATTAAAGAGTGTTTTAAAAACGATGGATGTTGCAAATATAGCCTTGAATTAAAATTAAAAATTTATAAAATGAAAACCGACGATGCGTGATTTTAATGCAAGAAAAGAAAATATTTAAAACAAATATCTGTTTAGCATAAATACTTTTACAATTGTACTTTTGTTTAATTGTGTTTCCATTGCACTGACTTCCACTTCACTTCAAATCAATACTCATCGATCAAAAAAACTAAATTTTTTTTTGATCTTATAACGAATTTTGTTTGTGCTTTCGAGTGCCTTATTTGTTTTAATTATAAATTAAATAATGATGAATTAAAATCAAAAAACGTGGAAAAAATTTTACTATCCACTTAAAGACTTAATGCATTTCTACATACATATTTTTTGTTATCAATTCAAAAAAAAATTATAAAATTTTGCAATCACAGCTTGACCCGGAGACCCTTGTCAATTGTGATTTGGTCTAATTTTGCTTTGTACAATATTAACACCCAAAGGTATAATTTTATTTTGATATGTTGAAATTTAAATATTTTATAAATAATAGGGACATCTAATCGCTTGACCAACCTAATTCTAATAATAAAATGGATTAACTTAAGGCAACCCCATATAATGATGGGAAAAATGACAATTTGAATGCAATACAAACTTGAAATTTTTAAATTGAAGTTACCTTTTGTCAAAATTTTTTGTTTCTTATCTGTTTATTTAATACATTAAACAATAATAAACAATAATACACGTATATGTATGTGTGTAATCTGTCATATTCAATTAAAAAAATCAAAATTAGTTGCAAGGTCATTACAATAGAAATTGATCAATCGATAGCTTTTTGTGTGATTTTTTTTTATTTGTCACTTTTGGGACCTAAATTGAAAAATGTTTTTTTTTAACATAATTTTTATGTAATGAACTGTTACAGTAAAGCTTTTTATAATTACAATAAGAAATTACTTTTTGTAATGTGAAGTAAAGAAACTTAATTTTTGTCATCATGCATATGCATGTTTTTAAATACATGTTATGTAATTAGTGAGTAGGGCATTTGGGATTCAGCACAATTAACTAAAGCATGGCCGAATTTTCGTTTTAATTATATTTTGATACAGAGTTGGGACTTATTGCGAAGGAGCTTTATGAGCATGAAAATGCAAAACTTGCATCATTTTCATAATATAAAACTCCTTTAACAAGATATTCATTTTAATGAACAAAAAAGTTTATTTAAATTCAAACAAAAAAAAAAAATCAACTTGCAGAAAATCCTAAAACAAACTAATTTTTCTACATCAGTAATCTACTCTTATACTTGAAAATAACGTACAGAAGCCGATTTTTCCCCTAACACCCGCCAAGTAGAATGGATTTTAAAACCCAGCAACGAATTTTGATTATCAGTACTTATTGAGCGGTAGTAGTGTAATTCACTGCAAACATCATCTATTTGACTTACATACATACATGTTATCCAGAAAGGAAAACGGAAGTCCTTTTTAGCAAGTTAGAACGATATTTATTGAATAAATTGTTTTAAAACAAAACGACGAAAAACACAAAGCATTTAACTAATGTTGTTTTAATTTTTACAACTGTACTGTAGAACAAAAATTTTTCAAAAAATACTAAGTTTAATGTTTTTTATCCATTTTGTTTATCAATAAATTGGCTTCCGACCCCCATATATGGACCGATTGTTCTTTAGTTATTAGTAATTGAATCAAAACCTTAAAAAATACCAAAAAGTGCTAACAATGAGAAAAACTTCTTGTTCACGTAGTGGACTTCTCACCTGTATAGGAGTCAAAAGTCCTTAAAAATATATTTCTTAGGAAAGGCAAAAAAGTACCAAAAATGTGAAACAATTACTTTTTGCTTACCTAGTTAACTGCCTACTTCTATATAGGTCAGTATTTCTCAATTTTTTATTTTTAGACTCATAATATTAAAATAAAATAAAAAAGGTACTAAATATGTAAAAAAGTACTTTGCTTTCCATTAATTGCCTTTCGACAATAATCTGCGTCAACATTTCTTAATTTTGTATCTTTAGATTCTTGATTTTAAGAAAAGAAAAAAAAGAACAAAAATGTGACAAAAACACTTCTTGTCCACTTAGTAGACTTCTCACCTCTATATGAGTCAAAAGTCCTCAACTTAATATCTCTAAACCAAAAAAAAAGGTAAAAAAGAACCAAAACTGTTTAAAACTACTTTTTTCACCTAAGCTCTATACGGGTGAATAATCTTTAATTTTATATACATATCTACATTCATAATCTCAAAAGAGGCATAAAAGTACCAAAAGTGTAAAAAAGTGGCTTCTTCACTTAATGAAGACCTTTATGTGGGTCAAACGTCCTCAATTTCACTTTTTAGGCTCATAATCTTAAAAAATGCAAAAAAGTACCGAAAATGGAAAAAAGATTAATTTTATATTCCTATACTAATAATCTTAAAAAAGGTGAAAAGTACCAAAATGTGATAAGTACTTTTTCCCAAAAAATGACTACTTGTGTCCAGTTAGTTGCCTCTGCCTGGGTCAATTGTCCTTAATATAATATCTACGCTCATAATATTAAAAAAAGTACCGAAATTAAAAAAGCTGTACCTTTTGTTCAAAAAACATTCAGAAAATTATTCCTTTATATTTGAACTTTAAAAAAGTACCAAAATGTATTCTTATTTTTAAGAGACCTTGGGAACATTATTTTTTATTAATTTTTCTATCTTTATTTTAATAAATGTTACAAAAAAAAACTCAAAAAATATAAAAATATAACTTTCACCCTTTTTTTATCCCCTTTGGGCCCAAAAAAAGGACAAAAAACTTGTTTTTGTTAGACCCAACAGACGAAACTAAATAATGTTAATTTACACAAGTACCTTAAAAGTACCAAACTATAATAATATATTTTTGTTAGACCCCTCGGACGAAGTTAATTAATGTTTATTTACAAAAGTACCTTAAAAGTACCAAACTGTAATAATATAAAAAAGAACCAAAAACGTGTTCATAATTTTTCGCTATCTGCTGAACGCAGATTGAATTAATCTTCATTCTGTCATTTTTGGATAAGAGGTTACAAAAAGTACCCTAAAAGTACCAAAATATACTTTTTACCCCTTAGGGCTCAAAATTTCATAAAATAAAAAAGAGATGTCCGCTTGTTTTTTAAGAACGAAATACTTTAAAAATTTTGTTTCTATCTTCTATACATTCATGAAGATAAAAAATTGCCGATTTTTAATTTCTTGCCTTTTTATCCCTTTTTGATCTGTTTGAGCTTCTAAAGGCCAAATAATCATCTATAAAATTAACAACAATTTTACTACAAACTTTTGTAATAAAAAAACCAATATATTAGCCATTATTAATTCGTTAGAACAAAACGGTTTGTGAAATTCATAGGTATTTCCTTGAATAAATAAATTCTCAACAGTTTACAAATCAAATAAATTATTTATTTACCTGAGTCTTAAGTGTTGTAGCAATAAAAAGAGAAACAACATTTTATTAAACCATTAAATCAAAAGCTCGTAAATTAAAAAACTCTCATAGATATTTTGCAACAAAATCAACAAATTTAAATATCAAAGTGTTAGATAGACTCTTAAATGTCCGTCTGTCCATAAGTACGTCCAGTTATCCGTCCGTCAGTTTTTCCATATAAAACAAAACACAAAATTTTTGCTTTAAACTTTTAACATCACATAACAAACACACACACAATAACACAGAAAACATCTTATAAATAAAAAAAAATCAACAATTTAACACTAATTTTTATATTTTGCACAAAAATTAAAACCCAACAACAACAAAATATTTAAGTATTTGAAAGTTGAATGAAAAAGAATTTGCCTTGCTGCTGCCTCTCTATTTAAAAAAAAACTTCAGAAAAACATTAAAAGATCCTAAAAAGGAAACAACAACAACACAACCATTAAGAAAACATAAACATGAGCATAAAATTATTTTTAATTGATTCTTAAGGCAAATAATATATGTACACCACGCCATGGAACTCACACGAAAAAATTTAAAAAAATATAATAAAATATTGTATAAACTTCCTGTTTAAGAATTTTAAAATTATTTTTTTCTTGTAAAACTAAAAAAATAACACATTTGTTGCATATTACGGGGGGAGGGAAGAATAACTCTGCTTGCAGTTTTTGCCATCATCATTGGCAGTGAATTTTTCTTAAATGATAACATTTAGGGGGGTGAAATTTAGTCAATTAAGCATTATAATTAGCGATAAACCTTTATCAACATTTTGTAAAAATTTTGATGCTGTTTTAAATATAAATTTAATTATATTTTAAAAGCCGTTTTTTATAAAAAAATTATAAATATTTTTGACCATTATACCGGTGAAGAAAAAAAACCGTGAGCTTTAAACAAGTAAGAAATTAGGTAACTGCCAAACCCGACTATATTATACCCTACACCATAAAAAATATATATTAAAAAATATATAAAGCCATAAAAATTTCGATACCAGCATGCTAACACGATTTCTAGGTTAAGACTTGCTTTGGAGGTAGACTCAATAATATACCGATTTTTGAAAAATATACCATGTGTTTAGCAAAGTCTTTTTCGTGTGTAATTACATTTCGATACCAGTTCGCAGTTTATGCGAGTTCCGAAAGTTGAACTTATATGCAAACATTGGACTTTGGTAAATAGAAATAAAGTAGTTTTTAAGGCACTTATATTTTTATATGTGAAAGCTTATACCATTAATACATTTTAATGGGTGCTATGTGAAATTAGAAGCCGATGAACAAGAGTTTTAATAGGCTTGTTCCCCATACCAAAAATTGTATATGTGACAATTTTGATCAAATTATCTCAAAAACAAAAAAAAAATCAACTTGCACAGGAAAAAATAATAATTTTCAATTAAAAAATTTGTTAATTTGATTAAAAAATGTTGAGATTACAACCTATCAAGGAATTCGCATATATAATTAACAACTTTAATTAAAAATCGTAAAAATTTTTATTTAAAAAATGTTATATTAATTAACGATTTATTCACAATACAAACAAATCTAACTTCCTAACTTCAATACAAAAAAAAAATTAAGTTATAGTTGATTTTTATAGATTAAAAATAAATATTTTTTTTTTTGTTTATATTTCTTTTTATTTATTTATGTTTATTTGATTTAATTCTATATTTATTATATTAATTTACATTTAAGTGCACATTACAAATATCAACAACGACTCGCCATTCGATTGCAAGGCGTAAGCCCTATCCACTCAGCTAACAAGCCATTCTATTTTTGAGAGTGTCAAACTTAGTTTTATTTTCTTACCGCCACATTCAAAAACTCAACTACAGCAACTGAAATTGAGGGTAGCTTTACATAAGCAACGGAAAAAAAGCTTTAAGTAAAAGTCAAATTTTTTTTTATGAATTTGTAAACAAACTAATTGCGGGCATTTGCTTTTCAAAAACGAATAAAAAAATAAAATAAAGAGAAATAAGTTATAAAACAAAAAGAAACACATATTAAAATTTCAGTTGAGACAATTAAATTTTTAATTGAAAAAAAAAAAAATTTTTTTTGTTTGAAAAAAATTTGGAAATAATTTTTTGTGTGTGCTTTGGTTACAAGAATACCAGCCCAGCCCAGCAAAGCAAGGGCAGTGGTAGCCCACTTACATACGGAAGAATTTTATTCAATTTTCAATACGTTGTACATATAAAATCATACCAGATATTGGCTTTCAGGCTGGTACAAAGTAAAGGTACTATAATATTTGCATAAAAAATTTTTGGGTTGGAGCACTGTAAGTGGTTTCCTCCATGTAAACAAACAATTTTTTATAAAATCTCCAATAGGCTTTACCTTAAAAACTATAACAAGTGAAGCAAGTGAAAGAGCTATATTTGCTTGTGCCGAATTTCAGATTCCTGTGACATGTGCCTTTTTGTATTCCCAGTGAGCCGAGGCCGCTAAGTTATTTTCAAAAAGTAAGCATTAAAATAGTTGTAGTAGTTTTCATGTCGTTATCTATTGTAGTTTCTGAGATATAGGTGGCCTGTTTTTAAGAGGGTGTCATTCGACAAATTTCAAAATTTTGACATTAAACTGCCCCACTTAACTAATTTTTTTCTAAAACGTAGACCTCATATTAAAATTACTTCGTAGCAGGTTTGAATCTGTGATAAATTTTAAAATAAATATTAAAAATTTTATAAAACTATTCCTTTGTATGGGGGTGATTATTCCCCTTGCTCCAAGCCAACTAATTTTTTTACAAAATGTACACATCACACAAGAATTACTTGGCAGCAGGTTTAAAGCCGATTGCTATTGGTTTTCGAGACAAGCGTATCGTAAGATAACAAATTTATTATAAATTTTGGGGGCTGTGCTGATCTTGTTTTAATAAAAAAAAACCCAACCTAGCTTGGCGTCTTTTAAGTGTCCGTGGCAAGTTTTTTGCCAATAGTGGCCATAGCTACTGAGATATAAATGGATATAAATATATTTTTCCCAAAAAAGATGGGGGTTTCTACGTTTTTTGCTATATCTCTATATCTTAATAGTTCATACATGTTACTAAAATTCGTTGAAGGTACTTTTCAATTAAGATGAATATGGTAATTAATATGACAGTTAGGGTGTCAACTAAGATATGAGCAAAAAACTACGACTGTCTCCTTTTACTTAATTCAGTTGTATGGTTGTTTTTATTTCTTCTCTTCATTTAACATTCTAGTAACACTAATCAATTTAGTCATCTTTAATTAATTGAGATAATATAACTGCCAATAATGTTTCTATATGAAACATATTGACAGACTGATTTAATTACATGCATAATTACAAAATTATTTATTTATGTTAATTAGTTGTTTTGTTTCAATAATTTGCAATATTGTAAAAAGCTTCAAATGTTAATTTAAATAAAATAATTAAAAATAAATTTACACATTTAAAAAAGAAAAAAATAACAATTAAGATTTATTAAAAACCTCGTCAAATATTAGTGTTTTAGAGTTAATCACAAAATTAAAGGTTAAAAACTAAATTGAACAAACATGAATAACGTTTTGTCAATGCAAAGCGGATTTTAATCAAATAAATTTTTTCACACAATTTTGTAAAATTTATGAAATGCGTATTAACATTACAGTTGTTTACATATAAACATTATTCAAATAATTGCATAGAAATTTAAAAATGATTTTTTTAATAATAATAAACCATTTTTTTTAATTACACAGAAAAGCCAAAAGTTTATAAATAACTCAGTTATTATTATACATGACTTTATTATACCCTTCACATAGTGATAAGGGTATATATCACTTTGTCATTCCGTTTGTAATTTCTTTATTATTCATTTGCGACCCCATAAAGTATATATATTCTGGATCCTTATAGATAGGGAAGCCGATTTAGCGATGTCCGTCTGTCCGTCTGTTGAAATCAAGTTTCCGGAGTCAAATAAAAAGATACAGACCAGCTAATGGTGTCAAACTATTGCAAATATCCCGCTAACAATCGCTATTTAAAATCAGCAAAATCGGTTCACTATTGACCGAGATATAAGCGAAAACCCAGAGTAACCCATTTTTTTAGGACAAAATCCGTGCATATATCCCTATATATCTCAGTAAGTATAGTCACTCTTGCCACAAAACTTGGCACGGATACTCCTAAAGAAGGGACCTAAATAATGGAAAAAGTTTTTTCAGATAGGACCATGGGAAGGGGTATTTTTCCTACAATTGCACAAATTTGGTGAAATATTTTATGCGCTATATCTCGTAAACTATAACAGCTATCGACTTAAAATGTTCTACAAAAAGTAATTGTACGCAAAGACCTACACTTTAAAGAAAAAATTTTTAAGTGGGGGCAAAAAAAGGGGTAGCTCCCATACAAATTAACGATTTGTATGAAATTTTCGATACGCTTTATCTCGGAAACTATAACATATATCGAAATGAAATGTTCTACAAAAAGTAATTGGACATTAAGGGCTACGCTCTGAAGAAAAAGATTTTCGGATGGGGGGTGAAGAAGGGGTAGCTCCCATACAAATTAACAATTTTTAAACAATTTTCGATACGCTACTTCTGGAAAACTATTACAGCTATCGACTTCGAATATTCTACAAAAAGTAATAATCAAATATTTCATAAATTTTGGTGGAAAACTTGGTGAAGAGCAGGGGGACTAGAATATCTAATAAGTTTTATTAACCTTTAAATATGAATAATGTCGAAAACTTTAAAAACTCTCGACCTCAAATCTTCTTCATCTATTTCTATTATTCATACGAACGTTAAAATTTTGTTATTTTTTCTATGGGCTTTAAAACTCGCACAAGGTTTTTTATTATATTATTTGCAGTACAAAATTACTCGGCTGGGTATATTTAAAGACCAATGTGAAGGGTATATAAGATTCGGCACAGCCGAATATAGCGCTCTTACTTGTTTTTATTTAAAAAAAATTATAATTTTAAAAAATTATAAAGAAACGCACGTTTATCATTATTTTAAAAACACATGTTGCTGCCCCGCACACACACACAAACTTATCTTGCCGCGCATCACTGCTCTATTGCTGACTTGTGTTAAGTTCAGTTTAACACGACAAATTAAAACATTTCCGTAGTTTTTTTTCAAGTTGCAAAAGTTGAAAACAATAAATAAATAAACAAAATGTTTTTTTTTCTTAATTTCTTAACAAAAAGTGCAACGTGAATCAACGTTTTTAAAAAAACTATTTTTTTTTAAATTTTTATATGGCAGTTTTTTTCCTTTTTCTTCTTCTTTTTTAAATAAAATAGAGTTGTAAATAATTCGCCAAAACAAAACAAAAAAAGGAAAAGAAATTTAAAGGATTTTATGTGCAAAACATGTAAAAATGTGAAATTATTGTGTTGTGTTTTGCTCTTTCCTTTCTTTATCTTTATTTTTACGTTTTTCAAAAAACCGACCGCCCACATTGCAGTGATAAATGTTCGTTTCTTCTTTTTTTGTTGTTGCTGTTGCATCTTTAAGTTGTATGTCTATGTGTGTGTGTATTTTAAAAACACCAAAATAAAAAAATGCATTGTAACAAGTTGTTGCAAATTGTGACGTCAGATATAAAAAGGAAGGATTTTTAGTTTTGTAACTAGTGGTTTACATATGGCAGTAACATTGCCAAGACCCCAATACACTTACATTTTCTTTAATTTTTTAATCTGAAATACTAAAACGTTTGATTTGATTTCAACCGAATGGATTGATTAAGTTTTGCCCCCAGATAAACAAAATTCAATATCAAGAGTTGTTGGATTTACTCCATGAAGATTGTTTTTAAACTCCAGAAAGTTTGCAGGAGCTATTCAAGCAGCAATATCCAAACTTTTGTGAGCTGCAGGATTTATCTAAAAGCAGGGAAATCGGGTTCTATACTATATAAAGCCGAGATACTTTTAAATGTAATTCCTCATTTCTGAAATACTATTTAAACGGCGTAAAAGAGAAAAAATTTACGCCAAATCATTACTTGTGGTAACCTAAACGAAAAAAAAGCTTCTGGCGTCGTAAAAATAAGCAACAAAATGCTTTTAGAGCTACCTTTTACAGGTAAAAGAATAATTCTTTTTATTTTTAACGCCATAATACGGCTTGAATATTTTCTGCCAATACGGATGGTTGCACTGGTAAAGATGATTCCTAAGCCTGGTAAAGATCCTTTGAAGGTGGAGTCTTATACATACGCCTATAAGTTTGCTACCAACTTTGTCGAAATTGTTTTAAAAACTGCCTAAAAGAAGCTGGCCCTGATCTTAAATGACAACAAATGCATTCCACATCATTAATTTGTCCTTAGAAGTCAACATAGTGCCATCGAACAAACCCAGAGGTGGGTACAGGTAATAAGAAAATCCTTTGAAGAAAAAAGTACTGCTCCGCGCTTTTTATCAATGTCTCTTAAGCTTTCGATAAAGTATGGCATGAAGGCCTGTAAAATAAACTAAAGCTTAAACTTCGCGTTAATATTTTCAACCTATTAGAAAAGTATGACAATTTATGATCAAAGAGGGAACCCAAATAAGTTGTTTTCAATCAATAGGGGCTGGAGTACCTCAATGGAGTATACTTGGTCCAATTCTGTACTTGCTTTACCCGGCAGATATGCCAACCAACAGTTTTACATACACGTTGACGTTTGCTGATAATACCGCTTTCCTCAGTATTCATAAAGACCCTAAAGAGGCTTCGAACCAGCTGCAACAACACGTAACCCAAGTAGACAAATGGGCAAAGCAATGGGGAATAAAAATAAATGATCAAAAATGTACCCACGTAACTTTAACTTTACCCAAAGAAACGTGCTCCCCAACGATTTGAGACGAAATATCTTGGTATTTATCTGGACGCGTCGACTTACGGGGAAGACTCATATAGATGCGAAGTTGACGCAAATGAAACTTAAAGCTACACAAATCCATTGGCTTATTGGTAGGAACTGTGCTACATCTTGATTGTAAACTTCTACTCTACAACTTAATTTTGAGATCAATTTGGTGTTACGGGATACAATTATCTGGCACTGCTTCCACCTCCAACATAGAAAAAAAAATTCAACGCCATCAAATTAAAATTCTAAAAATGATAACTGGTGATCCATGGATATTAAAAACGGCAATACCCACAAGGATCTTCAAGTTCCACTAGTTAAATGCGAAATCCTAAACTATGTGGACAAGTATTTACATAAGCTGTAAACACATCCGAATCCGCTCGCTATTGAAATTAATTAATTTTATTATTAGAACTTAAATTTTAGTCTGCCACTGTCTAAACTAATATCAATTAAATAGTTTTCAGATTTGACAACTTATTGTTAGTTCGCATAAGCGAAGATTCAATAAAAAAATTTGAAAAAAATCATTACTTGCAATGTCCATTGCGATAACTCGAAGCGTAGGATATCATTAGTATGTACACCCCGGCCAGCTAAATCGATTTTAATTTTTGATTTGACTTTGTTAAATCCTTAAAAATTGTTCCTTATTACAAAATTTTCGCCTGCAATAATATTTTTTATATAATTTCACCTGAAGCTTTTATATAACTAACATCTTTCTTTCTTCTTCTATTTCCAGGTATGTTCTCAAGTTCAATTATTGGTATTAGTTGCGGTAAATAATAAACTTTTTCTAAGTATAATAAAAATATTTAAAGAAACCTTTTTTAAAATTATTTTAAAGATAAATTATAAAAATTCAACAAAATATTTTCAGGGGCTTAATGTATTAAAAATTATTGGCATACTTTAAGGGGTTGGATAGACGATCATACACAAAATCAAGCAAAATGTTTTAAAAAGTTCTGATATATAATGAACCTCTTTACTTTTTAATTTGTAAATATTAATATAACCACCAAACTGTAATTACATTACTGTTTAAATGCTTACACTGAGAGAATATATGATGTAAAAAGCCAAAATTTTTAAATTAAAAAATTATTATATTTTTTTGGAAAAAGTATGCCATAAAATAATTGTTTTAAACGATATTTTTATCTTAAATATTTAAACGCCAATTAGCAGAATATTAAAAATTATATAAATATTCATAAAAATATACTTTTGAACTATAAAACCTTTAAGCCAAACAAACACGTTTCCCTCCGTTTCAGCTCATTATTTTTAATTTCATTCTTGTTTATTCTTGCTTAAAAACGTTTTAAGTTTTATTTTATTTGTTTTTTTTTTGTGTTGCTTGTTTTTGTAGACACAAACTTTTAGATTATTTTAAAATGCTAGACTTGTTTTAACTTAATGGCCTTTAAAATGTTTAGTCATTTTACATGTCTTTATTTATGTAACAACAACGATCAACCAGTTTTAAATTATTTCATCAGGTTTAAGAATTACGTATTTTAGTACTTTCATTCACTACAGTCGATTTCTTTTGGATTTACTAGTTTTTAAACACACATACCCTTTACGCCCTTTCTCTTAACGTCAACTATAGAAAAAGGGAGCTTTAAATGATTTTCTGTTAAAATAACAGAGAGTAGCATGTCAAAAAGCAGGTATATTGACCAAATGGACAAGAAAAATAAATCGATCATTTTTAACTTTGAATTTTTTTTCCTCCACCAGGTTTATGTCTGTCCGTCTGCCTGCCATTCAATGCCCAATTTGTTGTAAGATGGATAGATGTATGTAAGAAAGACGGTTAAATGTTTACTTGTCTTTTTCTTCTGTTTCTTAAACAGACGCGTTATGGTTTCAAAAAAACCATTAAGTAACACCAATTGTTAAATGACAAGATAATTACTTTAAAGATTCTTGTAAAAATGTTGAAGTTGTTGTAATTTTTTTAAAGTTTTTTTTCATATTTCATGCGTAGCAAGTCAGTCAATCATCTTATTGCAGGATCCAATTTTTTTGGATTTATTTAAGAGCAAAGTTCTCTTTGGGATTCCTCTTTTAAAAGTTAAAAAAAAAGTTGAATTTATTTTTGTCCAATAATGTTTTATTTATTTACATGTTAAAGGCTCTTAGGTCGTGATTGATAAAACATATTTGTATATCAACGAAATCTAAGATTTTTAAAGGTTGATAAGTTTTAACATTAAAATTGGTTTCAATAAGATTAATCAACTTCAAAAAACAAGAAGAGTTTATTACTCAATTATAAGTTTGGTATGATTTTTTTTAAACTGTGTGATATGTTTGTAAAATGATCAAATAAGGGCCGTTACTAAAACTCGCCTAAACTGATGGAAAGTTTAAGACTGGACACAATCAGTTTTTTGTTATTTCAGTTATACTTAAGTTACAAGTATCTTTACAGCTTAAGTAAAACTTGTCTAACCTTTTCCTGTATTAAGTTTTTTTATTTTCAACTCGATCGAAATCGACTTCGGTAATATGTCTTATTCTCTCCAACGGATACCCTGTTCTGAATTAACGTGTATCCCAGACAAGGTTCTACGTCGATCAAACAAATAAAAGCCGGACAGAGAACATTAAGGTCAGGTCGGTCCAAACTTTTTGGGCACTGCTTGGAATGAGGAAATATAACAGTTTTATGTTTATGTTGTTTTTTGGTTGAAGTTTGCTTAAAACGAACCGGTTGCGTTTGGGGTTGTAAAAGGGTTAGCTTTTCTAAAGTGTTTGTCCCCCAAGTAGTTTAAGGACGGGCGAGAGCTGTA
This sequence comes from Melanophora roralis, assembly GCA_963583895.1. NCBI lineage: Eukaryota > Metazoa > Arthropoda > Insecta > Diptera > Rhinophoridae > Melanophora > Melanophora roralis. The sequence goes on along the minus strand of OY757190.1, from coordinate 29,938,759 downwards.
AAGGTTTTGTTTTAGATTTAGAGACCCTAATTTTTGGCCGAGCTATCTATAATACTTAATATGATGTCTGAGCAAAAGTCAAGGCTACAGTACCTGCCCGCCAAACCTCGTAGCCAATTGCTAGAAAAGTTCTTTAGCCCTTTAGCTTTTTTGTTTAGACCACATATTTCACTGATTTAGTTAAAGTATTGGAAATTCTTGATTTAAGACTTCAAGACAGGCTATAGCCCATCAATACATGACTTTTCGAGTTTTGCCTCCTCGATTCGTGACATCTTCATTCGAACTTCTATACCCCAAGTGTTAATTCGATCCGAATCTCCGACCTTAAAGGAGTTTTTGAGAAAGTGCTTGCAGATTTTCTTGTAAAAGTTCAAAACTATCATCAAGAATTCATTAGCGTAATCCAGGTCGTTTAGTTTAGGTCTTCTGCGTTCGTTGCCATCATTACTTCATCCAGCACCAAAATTAAAAGGAGAGAATTCAAAAAATACACCAAATAATCTCTTCTTAACTCAAGCCGTAGCTATATAATATGGATTCAGAAACAAAAGATTTTCTTTTAAAGCATTTCGAAGAGGCGAAATCGTCTATTAATTTTTAAGATCTTTCGAAAAATCTTACGCTTTGGGACTACACTGGCATGCTAAGGCCTTTATTATTAACTTAATGATATACTTGTATGGTGGTGCGTCCTAGGAAAGCAAGTCAGACGTAAGCGCCTGTAGAGAGCGCAGAGACTTGCAGAACTGTGTATATCTGATGGTCAGCGCAGCGCTACTTGATTAAGAACCAATTTATCTGATCGCAGAGGGCGTTTCAACTGGGGGCAAGGGAGCAAATGACTCAGATGCCATATGGTCATGGCAAAATTATTTTTGGCGAAAAATACAGCAGTGCCCAAATGGTCATAAAAGTGAGTTTAATTAAGAAGCCGAGTGTGATTGACTGGCCTTCGCCCAGATCAGATTACCTAAAACTTCTCTTCGAAAGTTTGATGGGCGGCGGGGAGGGTCGGATCTACTGTCTTCTTTTGAGGACTTGGCCTAAGCGGACCCTAAAAAGTCCTCATGGCTGCAGAGATTCTAGAATCCCTAAGAATTCTCAGCTGAACAAGAGAAGTGCAAATTTACTGAGATCAATTGCACAGGGGTATTGAGGGAGATGAGATGGCTTACGAAAAAGCAAAGAGGTTAACTTGCCTATAAATAGCATCCACTACGCTCGTGCTCCATTTCAGTTTTATAACAGGGCAATCGACTCTTTTATCAATGTGCGATCCATAGAGCTTTTGTTAAAAATCATTTCGTGTAGAATCTTCGGAATTATGTGGAGCTATTATGACCTTGAGGCAACGAAACAACAACTGTTCATTCTAAAGGAGCAGCACGACTGGCTAGCAATGATCGCAGGTTCTGTTGTGTACCAGAGAACAAAGAGACTGTTGAATCTTTTCTGTGTCACTGTTCAGCGCTCGTAGGCTCCAAAGTAAACCTAAGAAAACCCTAAGAAAGTATCTGAGCTTATTAAGATGAGACTGCTTGCATTTGCCAAGGGAGAGTGGATCACCCTTGATTTGATTACATCGTAATCACTTCGCTATCAATTCTTCTTGTCTGGCAACGCTAAAAGCAGTCTATGTGGGGTCTTCAAGCACAGCCACTTTAACCTAACTTTTTCTTACTTGTAGTAAAATGTCTAATAACTGAGGGAAAATAAGTTAAGAAAAAGTACCCTTCAAAATGGCTTAAAAGTTAGTAAAGACAAGAACCGCTTTCTCAAAATAAACCATTTGCTGTGTATCCCCCAAAACTTTAAGTATAAAGTACGAGTAAAATTTCGCCAATATTTTTTTTCCAAAATTTTATAAATTATAAAATATTTTTCTAAAGTACATATAACCCAAAAACTCTACTCTTATTTGTAGTTTAATACTCCCTCAATGCAAATAATTTTTATTGTTTTTATAAAGTTCAAGGCTAACAGGTTGTATTTGTTGAATAAATATAATTTTGTTTTAATTAAAAATAAACAAAAGAAAAATTTTAAATTAAAAAATCTTTAATCTTAAATATTTTAAATTAGTACAAATTTAAATAAAGAGTTGGGGATTGAAAAGATAAAAGAAATTGAAATTTAAAAAAATTATTAATTTCGAACATAAATCAATTTTAACAAAAACAATATATTAACGGTTTCTAGCCAACACTATTTCCATTTTTATTTAACAATTTAACAACCGTTAATGATGGTCTGTGATTAAATTTAAATTTTCAAAAACAAATGTCTTTTTTAATTGATTCCAAAACACAGATAAAATCTTAAAGCCCTTAATTAATATAAATTTTAAATTAAAAATAATAAATTGGAGAAAAAGGGCTAAAATGTGTAAAAGAATAAATAAAACAAAGACAGTTGAGTTACCTCTTTAGTGAAAATAATTTTTAAATTTGTTAATTTTTACTTTGAATTTAGGAAGATTGAAAAGAAAATAAGAAATTTCTTTTTTAAATTTTGACATTAATTATCTAAAAGCAGTTATAAATTGAGTACACACACTCACTCCTGTCTTTTTCTTATAATTTCAATTTCTCCAAACCAAATTATCTTTTGTCTCAAATCTTTTCTTTTAGAATTCAGTTGTAACTTATTTTGTTTTTGTTATTCCCACACGTTTTAAATTACTTTTTTTCATTTGGTTTTCGCTTAAAAGTTTTTTTTTTTTTTTTTTTTTGGAAATTCTATTTTTTTAAGAAACTTATTTCGAAAACATGTGTGTTTGCATTCAAAAGAATGAAATAAATAAATGTTAAAAATCATTATCTTTATGGTATTTTTGTGACTGACCGTTGTGGTTTTTTTTCGAGTGCTTTGCTAAAAGCGGGTGTAATTTTAGTAGACATTGATAGACCGGTTGGTTAACAAGAATTTTAAAAATAAAAAAATCCAAAACAAATTAAACTTAACATTAACACTTTGGGTACAGTGTTAAGTTCCTAAAGAGGTAGTCAAAATACAAAAAGTTACAAAATTATTGTTATATTGATTTTAAAAATGATGAGCAAGTGTTAAAGTATAGAGTTTGTTCTTTAACATTAGACTGTAATAATTAATTTTATTTTAATTCTAGACAAGATTAACATAAGAATTAAGTTATTAAAAAAACAATTAATTTTATTTTAGAAAAAAGTGTGGGTTGCTGAGCATTAAGATTTTACGAATATTAAATTAGTTGCTACTTGGTTAGTTGGTTTATAACAAATTTTTTATAGTAACACAAGCCCACGCTTCTTGTACCGCTCACATGACTAATGCGGGTTATCCTAATTCATAAGTTTGGCATTTCATTTTTAACTTGGACAGTATTCATTTGCGACCCTATAAAAACCTGGTAGATGGAGAAGCGGTTTGTTAAAAAAGGGCTTGCGAAGATACTTGTTTCTCCTTGGACTCAAAACAATCACTGAAAATGTTTAAGAGAAGTTTGCCATTAAAAATGTGCTGCCCAATTATATGTGACTGGCATAAAAACAATTGGAATTTGTCTTAACTCACATGGGTCTTCGCTGTCATTAAATATAAATGGTTTTAGGATAAAAACAGCAAACCTTTAGGTCTACTTTTCTATTTATCCATATTGGCTGAACTTCAATAATAAAAATGTCGCAAAAGTGCAGCATGCTCTGAGGCGCAGCTTATTTTACCTTAAATGGGTAATAGGTAGTGCGACACCTAGTGTCTCGATTTACTCCAGTGAGTAAGCGCATCAGTACAATCCGTCTTAAGGATAATTTCTTTTATGCCTGATTTGTGCCCACACTTGATGGAAAAAAGGGCGATGACGACAAACATGGCTTCTCCAGACATGACGTTAAAATTATCTAAAATGAGGAGAGAGCATCTTATCCTACAGTCAAACTGTTAAGTCTTCACAATTATACAACTTTAAATGGCAAGACACCTTCCTCTTTCGCCACAGCTTAAAATATAGACATTAGTAGCGCCAGTATTAATAATGAACCAAATCAACCATGTGGTAAATGGGCGATATCCTTCAAGCATGTTTGATTTGCGGAAGATCCGTGAAGCTAACATCGACTCGGATCACTACCTTGTCACAGCCAAGGTACGAAAGCGATTAAGTGTCTTGCATGTCAATGCACAGAAGAAAAACATTTCGCAAAGATGCAAAACAAAAAAATGTCAGCAGCATTTCGCCAACTTCGTTTAAATTGTAATAAAAGCCGTACTTGGATACCAAACACCTTTCAAGAAAAACCGATGGTACGATGTGCAAGTCTGTAGACGGCAGCCACACGTACCGAGGCGGGAGAGGTATCGGAAGGAGAAAAGGAAGGTGAAAAAACGTGTTTTTCGACAAATGAAAAAAAATCGAAAGACGTGGTTGTGAGGAGATCGGGATTTATAAGGGTCGAAAAGATGCCAGAACCAACGTGTAAAATACCAGACGCAGACCTATGGTGGCATTTTCTCCTATAAAGATCAACATGGCAATCTGGGGACCTATCTGTCCCTAAAATCTGTCCTAAAATCTAGAAAAAACATTTTTCCAGATTGGTGGTTTCTGATTAAAGCGGCTTACCAGTCAATGATGACGAAGTAGAGTGTTTACCTCCCAGCTAAGATGAAGTGAGAACTTCAGACCCTCAGATGAAAAATAACAAAGTGACAGGAGCTAACAGCTAACTGGTAACAACTTAAGCCGATGAAATAGTTGGCGCTTGTCAATCTGGCCTAAGGCCTGGTAATTCTGCCACCCACCTGCCTCAAATTTTGGAGAAAACCCATAAAAAACAGATCAGCTTATTAGTCGATTATAGGGGTTTTTGATAGTTCAATTCGTGAAAAAGTGTTTGAAACAATGTCTGAGCTCAGCATAACTGCAAAGCTTGTCAGATTGTGTAGGTTGGCTTTGACATATACGAGACCATTATTAAAAATCGAAAAATACCTTTCCGAGCCCCTTACCACCAAACGAGGCTTCAAACAAGGCCTGTCGTGCGACCCTTTCAATATTTTCTTGGAGATGGTACTCCTGCCTTTGCTGACATGCAAGCGAATCGGCAAAAACGGGTTTGGCAGTAAATCAAGACAAAACGTAAGTTATGGGCTTCAACAAACAGAGAACACACAAGATTGGGGCAATCTGTGAACATTGGTCACCTCAATTTCGAGGTAGTAGAGGAGTTCGTGTATCTCGGTACCGTCATAAATAGAATGAATGACATCAGTTTGAAAATAAGCAGATGAAATACTCTTGGATTGTTCGCAAGATATATGGACCAATATGCGTAGGCGGAGAATATGGTTATCATACAAATCAAAAGCTGTATGAGCCATACATATGCCGACTTCGATTAAGGAAAGCGCGTAAAAATCCAAAAACTGCGCTGGCGCCGACATGTTGTGCGAACAAGGAGTTTGAATATGATCCCAAGGGAAGACGCAAAAGGGGACTACCAAAACTCCTTGGAAAAAAACAAAGTCCAAAAAAACTTCCAAGCTCAACATGAATAAATAAAGAAGAAGCACAGAAGACCGAAGTGCTTGGAAATCAATTTTAAGTTCGGCCAATGGCCCACATTGATTTCCATAAATGGCAAACTGTTAGTAACGTCTACATTCTAAATATGATAATCTTAGCTTTTTAAACAAGAAGTTTTTTCCTTCCCTACGGCCGCTGAAAGTACAGTTAAGCTTAAGTGAAAGAACGTTGAACTTAGATAGTTTTAATTGATTAAAAATGCTGGTTTTTAAAATTAACTTAAATCAATTATTAACATAAAAATGTGCGCCTGTCTGCCTTTCAGGCGTCGAACTAAAATGCTTGATTCCAAATCCGTAGCAAGAAAAAACTTTGGCGGCAGACAAACTACTTATGACACTTGTCGCGTCACATAACTGTAACAATTAAGAGTTAAAAAAACTATTTTTAAATTTTATTCTTAAAAAAACCCAATTTTTTAATTAAACAAAAATTTTCTCGCTGCATTAGCGTTTGCCTTAATGGCATTGTTCTCGCTGACACCAACTAATGAAGCAACCATGTAAATTGTTAAAAAATTCAAATAAAATTTTCACATCAAATACTTTGTTTTTATTTTTATGTCAGTTCTATATTAACATATTCTCCCCTTTAAGTTTTTAACAATAAATTTAAAACCTCAAGCTTAGAACTTCCTATTAAATATGTTAATTATACACAAGTTTTTTACACCATAAATTTTTAACACTCCCCTGGAAATCATTATTGGTCATCAATTTGAACACATTATGTTTTAATAATTAAACAAACATTTTATTTTTACATCCAACATAAAATTCTTTTCATATAGAAATCATAATTAAACAAAACTGACAAAAAAAATTATTAATCGGAAATAATTTTTGAAATAAAAAAAAAAATTAAATATAAAAAAGAATAAAAATAATAAATAAATAAAAAAAAAAACAAATTGTAATCATTAAACATAAATTATTATTGTAATGACAATTGTCTACAAAAATTAAACAAAAGTTTGAGGCCGTTAAGTTCAAGGTTTATCAGTTAAACAAATTTCGAAATATTTATTGATTTAAACAAAAAAAATTTGTTTAACGAACAAAAAACCTAAATTTAATTGTTTTTTTTAATGTATTATTTAAACAATTGAACACAAAAATCGTGGCGTAATGTTTTTCTAATGACATGAAGTTCTAAATTAATTGCATTGGTTTGTCATTTTACTCACAACCGGAAAACGGTCAGTGACTTATTAAAAATTTAGAAGTTTTAAAAAAAATCCTTGGAACTTGTGTTAATTATACCCTTCACATAGTGCTGAGGGTACGTATTAGTTTGCCATCCGTTTGTAATTTTTATAGTATTCACTTGAGACCCCATAAAGTATATACATATATTCTGGACCCTCATACAGAGGGAACTGTGTACATCTCAACAGTGTCCGTGCCGCGTTTTGCGACTACAGTAGCCAAGGTTAGGGGTTACATGCATGGATTTTGAAATATATCTGATGGTGTGACTTCAAAACACTATCCGCAAGTTTTGACTTGGCTCCGGAAACTTAATTTCGGCAAACAGACAGACATGGCTAAATCGACTGTCCTATCTTTTGGGCTTCAGAATATACTTAATGGATTTGCAAGTGAATATTGTAAAAATTAAAAACGAAGTGACAGACTAATATTTCTACGCTGATCATTATGTGTACAGTGTAATAAGCAAGAATGTTTTGTGGGGTGTCCGAAATATTGTATTGCTTTGCCTTTAGAGGCCAATAACCAAAGCAAGCTCTAGTACACAATCGTTCGTGCGATTGAATGATGGAGAAAAATCAAAATCAGTTTGATATTTTTATGATTAATAAAAATTTTTTGCATGGTTAATAGTGAAACTAGCTAAGTATAGCAAAAATTTAAAGACAGTATGTACATATGTATGTATGTATGTTCCAAGAATATGTGTGGGAGGGGGAACTAATGGGGGTCGGTCCTACACTTTATTTCTCTAAGGCCGACCGTTTTTACATATTTTTTATAAATTTTGTATTGCAACCCCCTTAGGTAATTGAAATAGGGGGCTCCGAGAAAGTTGTAGAGGTCTTTAATGTTTTCAAATTGCGTATGGCAACCCCCCTTAGGGGGTGGTGATATAGGGTAAGTATGTTTTAAGAAAATGTTTAAAAGAAAAAATTAGTTGGGGTAGTCCTGCATTTGACCTATCCACGGTCACTCTGGAAGCTATCGGTGTGGATTTATTACAATTTCCCAAACTTTGTTTGGGAGCTATCTCAGAGAATGGAAATAGGGGGGAAGTATGTTTTAGGAATATTTTTAGGAGAATAAACTAATGGGAGTCGGTTGCAATATATATTTCTCTAAGGCCATATCCGGGGAAGTTATGGGCGTTTTTATATAATTTTTGTAAATCTTGTATGGCAACCCCCTTAGGCGATCGAGATAGGGGGTAAGCATGTTTGTATGTATGGGGCCTGTGATTCATTTGATTTCTTTTGAGGGGGAACCTGAAAAGTTGTAGAAGTTTTTACCCTAATTTTTTCAAATTTTGTATGGCAACCCTGTAAGAGGCTGTAGATAAGGGGTAAGTAAGTTCCACAAAAATACTAATAAGGAAAAATTAATTGGGGTTGGTCTTACATGTTACCTCTGTAAGAACACGCCGGAAGCTATGGGAGCGATTTAAAAAAAAAATAAAAAAAGTGAAATTTTTGTACGGCAAGCGTGTTAGGGGCTGGAGATAGGGGTAAGTTTGTTTCACAAAAATTTTTATGAGAAGAAATTAATAGGAGTCGGTCTTACATTGCACCCATGTAAGGACAACTCCGGGGCAGTTGTATAGGTTTTTATTTACAAATTTTAGAGGTAGCCTTGGTGTTGGGTTTATATCTTGGTAAGTTATCGGGCGATTTAGCTGGATTTCAATAGCGAGTTTTTTCGCAGATATTTCTGATAACTTGATACCACTTTCGGGTCTATACGACATTAGGTGGTGGGTTTCAAAATGTTGATCTCAACCATAACACGGACAAACGGTCAAAAGGACAACCCTAAATCGGCTTCCCTATCTATGAGGACCAAGAAAATATGTACTTTATAGGATCGCAGATGGATATTAAAGCAATTACAACAGAACAGAATCACTTATTTTAAAAGTTTAATTAAAGAGTAAACTTTGTCTATCTACTAGAATACTTTATGCAATCGGAAATCAAAGATGAAGAAATTATTAAATCAAACGAGTTTAATTAAGTTGTGAGCAGCCTAATCAAGTCTAATAAAATATTTTTTTTTTTGTTGGTGCATGGGGCTACATTTAGGGTTAAGTTTAAATAAATTTTTATTAGGCCGTTTTAGATCATAAAAATCATTAAAAATTTTTATGATCCAACATAAAAAAAATTATTTTTAGAACTTCAAAGCACGTTTTTAAACTGTTAAACAGAGAATAAAATATAAGTAACGAAGCTCTAAAATTCTAGAAAAAATTTAAACAAAAAAATGTTCTAAATAACTTCTCTAAAAGAATGTTATAAAACTAAAACAAAAAAAGAAAAAACAATATAAAATACACACTAAAATAAAAACAATAAAAAACCTCAGTCAATGATGTTGAACAATATATAAGCGCTCACACACTCCCTCATCATACACTTTGCGCTAAAAGTAAAATAACACTATTGAAAAAAGTTGTATCTGAACGAATAATAAAATTAATTATAAAATAAAACATTATGTTGTATAGTACATATGCACTTGCACTTTATCCCTTCAAGGAATAAACCCCAATATTTTTAAGGAATAAATTATTTTAAGAAGATTTTTGTAAAAGTCTTTTATGATTTTTTATAGCAATTGTCTTCCGGAGGCAAACTACGGCAATCGATTTGAATTTGATCTTAACGATCAAGTTATCAATTTTTTAAATATTGGAATTCTAATGAGAATTTTTCAATTTTGTTTGGAGTCGCAAGCCGTAATTTTCCACCTTGAATATATATATGTAGTATGTGATACTTTGACGGACAGACGGACATAAATAATTAAACCTTCCTCTCAACAAAGAATCACGGTTTATTTTTTACAAATGAATATTGCAAAAACCACAAATGAAATGACAAACTATTATGTACCTTTGGGATCGAATTTGTAAAATTCAGTACCCCCAGGGCATCCCTAAATCACACCTACTTTAACACAAAAGTTTCATTATTATACACACTACTTTACGGATGCTAGATACATTCAAAGAGTTTTTATTGTGGTATGTGTGTGTGAGCACACATTATTACAAACAATAAATACAACAATAAATCCGTTACTTAACACAAACACAATAAGCACACACTGAACTTTAGCTTTAAGGGGGGCCAATAACACACATAAAACTGATAACAATAAAACTTCCCAGTGTTTTTTCTAGTTTATTGTCAATAACAGATATCACTCTAAAGTGGTGAGGAAAAGATTCGTATGTAAATACAGACATTGATATCGCACAATAAATCAAAAACCGTATCAACTCAAAATTTATCAGAATTATTCCTTACTTTTTAAGCCCTTTTTACACTTAAAGGCATAAGAGAAGATTATCTTGAGAAATTATGTTTGTAATATAGTGTGCGCTATGTACATACGTATATTCATATTGCTCTTCTAATATAAAAAGTTCATAACTCGTATTCCAAAGTCGAGATAGTTTTATCGAAATAAACGAAAATCTGCCCCCCTGTTCTGTAACTGGCGAGAAGTTTTCGCAGCGAGAAAGTTTTTTTTTATTGTCATAGTCTTCCGATTATTAACAGTGTGACTTAGATAATACATAAACTCTCATTATACAACGTTATAAGTTAAACTAATTAGATTTATCGTGTTCATCCTGTCTTTTACAAGGCGACTATAAACTTTTCGATGCGAGAAGTTCTCACTAAAGTTACAGAACACAGGCACTGGGCTTATTAAAAAAACGAGTTAGGGCCTTTCTGTATTAAGGTACCGATATGTATATTAAGTATCAACACAATATTAGAACTGAATATAATTTATTTGTTTTGTTGTTCTCCTTATTTATTCACTTTTATATGCATTGCTACGCATGATATAATTTACAAAATACATACAAACTTACTACGTTGATTAGGTACAGGGTGGCAGATTTATATTTTCAAACTGAAATAAAAAACTTAATAATTGACACAAAGTTTTATTAGGAGCATTGAACGATAGAATGGACATGCAGATTTAATTTTTTAAAGAGGATGTCATCCAGAAGTCTTCCGCCGAGTTGAATACACTGTTCAAAACGGAGCCTTGTGTTCTGCGCCCTACGCTGCACTAAACTTAGTTCAATTGAGCGGAATTCTCGACGAATATATTTCTTTAAAGCCACAAGAGATTAGGAATTGTCATTATAAATCTCTCTTTGAGGTAGATCAATAAAAAAAATCCATGGGAGTTAGATCTGGTGTCCTCGGTTGCCATGGGATGTCCTCAAAGCGGTTGATCAGTTTTTGGGGAAAATTTAACCGAAGCAAATTCGTCGAAGCTCTGGCTGTGTGTGCAGTCGCCTCATCCAGTTGAAACCACGTGTGTAAAGAGTACGATAGATAAGCTCGCAGGCTTGGGAAAAAAATTCCGTAACAATGCGTCGATAATTTTCACCGTTGACATTTGTTGCATTTGCATAAACCAATCATTCACTTTCTTTCAATTCTTGAGTTACTCTCAGGCAGCAACTTTAAAGCGATTGCGAGTAGCAAAATTCATCCAAAAAGTGAGAAATTGGATACAATATGAGAAGAAGTAGAAATACCTTAATAGTTTTTTATTCCAAATTTTTTCTTAAACGCTTTATTACTTGCAATAAAAAGGCGACTGGCTAAAGCGTAAGCGATCGTGTGTGAAGCTGGGTCAACCAGCTGAGTCAGCACTAAAGTAACATTTTAACGGCGCTAAGGCAATGTGTATTTTGTGGGACTGAAAGGGTCTAATTTAATGTGAGCTACTGAAATCTGTCCAGACTAAGTAAGATAACCTATACTAAATGAAACTTAATTGTTTGAAGTAAATATTGGCTTAAAAATGCCCAGAACTTGCGGCCAAATCGATTTGAAACCGATTAATTATTTGCTCAAAAAAAGTCAGAACCAGATTAAATAGCTTAAGAACAAGACCAATGAGGCATCAATCTGGCAATTTCCATTTATCTGAAAGGCAAAGAGACATGGTTAACAATATCCGTTTTGGATTTATGAATTCATGTAGTCTCCTTTGGGAGTGCATGCGGCGGCTGTGGTTATTTCCAAGCGGGGCAATTGAAAACGAAACTTATATTACTCTGGGGATCGCGGTCTACGAATTTAAAGATTTGCAAGAAAGAAAATGCCGTTTGGTATTGATGTGGTTCACGAGCATGACATGTGATTTTAGGAGTAGACTTCCTCAAAGTTGACGTCAAAGTGACGTTGATTGCGGAAGTATAGGCGTGTTTTAAAAAATTGACTTCGGCTATAACGCGTATTAGCTATGAGGGTCCGTTTAAGAAGATCAAATAATGAAAGATGTCGGCTTATTGCTTTGAAAGCAAAGCCAAAGACAGTTGATGATTGCCAAATGATGTTTGATTAAATGAGACTGGAAAGTAATATAGTATGATGGCATAAGTTGTCCATGTTAGTTACAATTATTTTTTTAAAATTAAATTTTAAAGATTTTAAGAAGGAAAAACATATTTTGTAATAAATTTTTAACTATATTTTTAAAAATTTATTTAAACTTTAACAATTAAGAACATTTTTTAATAAATTTTCTAGGGTGTCTAGGTTAAAAGAAATACGTAGTTTATTAAAAAATTTTAATCACGTTGTAAGATAAGCAAACAATTAAACATCCGTTTCTGGTTGTGTATTTAGTAAAAATTTAAATAATATTGAAGCTCCCAGCAAAACTGATTTAGATGTTTTTTTTGCAAGAAGAAAATAATCTGTGCATGACGAGTGAACCTCGTAACTTTTGTGTTTTTCCTATCCAGCAAACGCAACACTCAACAGGCCTACTACATACATACATGTGGAAACAAAATAAAGGAAACAAAAAATGTATTGTGAGTAATCCGTCAATTCTGGCTAAAAAGTGATTTAACAGAGAACTCTTTTCTTATTTAATTCGTTAAGCCTAAACCTCCTGCTGTTAATGCACACATTTAAAAGTATTGAATCTTTGATATTCTAAGAAACTTTAATTCATAGTTTTTATGATTTTTGTTATAAATTTTGCTTTTATACCTTTAGTGCTCTGACCTTCTGTAACGTCACTTTCTTGGCAACATATTTTATACGCTTTTTTAGGTGAAGCAACAACACATCTTTACGCAATCAAGTTTTCTTTCGTTTACTAATTCTTATGCAAAATCTTTAATAAGAAAAACAAAACGTGCAGCAAGGAGCTTCAAAAATGGAAACAGAACACACTTTAATGGGTGTAAAATATTTTCATAGAAGAAACTAAAAACAATTTTTAGTTACAACGGAAGTAATTTTTTGTTTTGTTTTCCTTTGTCTTTCTTGGAATTTTTTTTAATTTAAATGACATTCAAACAAACATTCAACGTCAGTAATGTTTTTAAATAAATTTTTATAAAAAAAATATGTTTACATGATGTTTGTATGTAAATGAAGGGTGGGATAGTGTTGAACTAGGATTTTTAGAACATCTTATTTTGTACTGTTTTAAAAAGATACAAAAGCCAAAAAAATGGGAGGGGTAGGGTCAGGGTAAACTGCTATTAATTGTAACCACAGCAGGCGGTAAAGGGGGGGGGGGGGGGTTTAAGAATCTCCAAAAAGTTCGCCCCCGTATTCCCTTAGAGGAGTAAAATTTTGGAAAGATTCCATTAGTTTTTGACCCCTAACATTATTTTTTAATATACCCACCCCCCCTTTCAAACCACCCAATGGGGCTCCCATAAACTTAATAAAGAATAAGTAAGAGTGCTATATACCTATACGGCTGTGCCGAATTTTATATACATATGTACCAAAATGTACACACCATTCTAACACTACTCTATTGCAGGTTCGAAATCGATAGTTGTTTTAGGTTCACATATGTTCTGCATGAAAAATCTAACAAAATTTGTGTCATTCTACTTTCCCCCCTCCTATCAAAAAAAAAGTACCAAGTTTTTTTGCAACAATGGCCGTATTTACTGAGATAAACACTTAGGAATATATGAATGGGTTTTGTCCCAAACAAAACGGAGCAATGTATTGCCTACATCTCAGTCAACAACCGATTTTGCTGAGTTTAAATAGCGATTATCTCAGGGATATTTTTTTGATAGTTTAGCATCAATGGCTGGTGCGTAGTTCTTTACTTGACTCCGGAAACTTGATTTCACTAGACACACAGACGGCCATGGCGACTTCCCATCTATAAAGATCTACTTTATATAGTCGCTAATGAATACCGGAGAAACTACAAACGAAATGACAAACTTATATTTCGTTGTCTTAATATAGAATGGCCCTAACTCGTATTTTTGAAATCGAGATTTTTTTTTGCTAATTTTTATATATAGTCAGACCTTTTAATAAAATAAAATTAAATCTGAGCTCATAAAAAATACGAGTTAAGGCCTTTCTTTATTAATATAACGATTTACACTCGTAACTATGTTAAGTGTATACAAACAGAACTGGGGCTTGACGTTTTTTTCATACAATTTGACATAAAACTTCGCTACTGAAAGCAGTCTTTAAATATAATCTACTTTATTTTAACAGCGATTTTTCTTATTCTCTCACTTTAAAAATAAATTCTCTTAACAATATTGCCACACTTTCACTAAATTTCATACATTTTGTAAACAAATCAAGAGTCAATTAAGAATCGAAAAGATATTTAAAAGTGCACTTGAATTTAACATTTTGTAAATTTGTCAATAAAATGACTGATATAGTTCAAAAAATAAATTAAGGGCGTACAACAACATGATTGCATATATGTAAAATCTGCATTTGCAACAGGTTGGTTACAGATTGGTGCATTTTGCGTTAAATGACAGATCGTGAGTTGGCAGCAGACGTTTCAAATAAGGTCCTGCTATCTCTGAGAGCCGTTTTTGCTTGAAGTTGTGGTCGTGTCCTCTAGCCTATTGTGCCGTGTAATTACAGAAACGTTTTTCTTATTTTAATAATTACAAGAGCTTTGCAAAGTAACAATAATTAAAGCTTAAAAACTTAAGCTCAGAAGAAAACCTAATCCGTTGAAGGTCGGAATTTTAATCTAAACCAAACCTTATTAAATTCTTTAGTTTATTATCTTTGATGACTTGTATTTGAATTTATTTAAAACTTATTAATAAAAACCCAAAAAAATAAAATAAAAAATTATTTATTTACTGTTTTAAGGTAAAATAATTTAGTATTCATTGGGTTTTATTGTGCCATAAATATTAAATTATTTTTTTTCTGTTACAAAGAACCAATAGGGAAACGTAAAGATGTATTTACAGTTGTAAAACAGAGTGTAATACAATAGAAATATAATAACAATTTTGATATTGTTTAGTTCATTGTATTTTTAAACAACTTCTAACAAAAGATTGTCAACAGCTCAAAACAAATAGAGTTTCTGACTTTCTTTCACTGCCTACTTGAATTTAATTTAAAATAAAAATGAAAATAAAGAAACTTTCTTATTTAGGCCGACCGACTATTGTTTTCCTTTTATAAATTTTAATAATTTAAGTTTATAAACAAAAGATGCAAATCTTATTTAGAAATTAACTTTCGATTTTCTTACTTCTTAAGTTAGGGCAATTAGTTGGTAAAAAAACGTCTCCACTCTTCGGAAAATAAATTTTTTAATGCCAGTCTGAGGTCAGGCAAAGATAAAACCTTAAAAAATATTGATTTTTGTTTCAGTTATTTTTTAGTTAAAACATTAATGGCTAATATAATACTTCTTTGTTTGTTAACATGGCTAATTCTACATTTAAATAATAACGTTTATTTCATTTAATATTTTGCAAGTGTGACATTTAACACTAGTCAACTAAAAAAATTCTACTTTTTGAACAGAAAAACAATTTTTCATGTGTAAATTTATTTCTATAAATTTTAAGACTCTTTTAGCACAAACTGCAAAAAAGGCAGATCTTTTTTATATTTTTATTCTACCTGAGGTTTATTGGAAAAAGACCATCTCTTAAGAACATCAGTTTGTTGTCTTTTCATTAAACAGTGCTAAAACTTTGTTTTACCCTCAGAGTATTTACGACCATGATTCATTTATGAATGTTATAAAAGATAAAAAAATAAAAAAGGAAGTGCTTAGCTTCTTTTAATAAAAATTGCAAATAGTATTAACACTTTCGCTACCAACTTATTAGTTATGAAAGAAATATTACAATGAAGTTGAACTCCTTTAGAAAACATAGTGTATTTAGAAAATTTAAAACTCCATCTTAACCTACAAGAAAGAAATTCCGTTTGCCTTCCTGGATTACACGTTATTTCTAGAGTCCCTTCGGCGATGGTGATAGAGGGGGTAAGTATTATGTTCTAGAAATATCTTTGGGAGGGAAAACTTATAGAAGTCGGTCGTCCACTTTATTTCTCTCAGGCCGACTCTGAGGAAGTTATAGGCGTTTTTACATAATTTTTCTTAATTTTGTATGGAAACCCCCTTAGGTGTTGGTGATAGGTGGTTATTGTGTTCTAGGAATATGTTTGGGAAGGAAAAATAATAGGGGTCTGTAATAAATTTTATTCCTTTTGGAGCCACCGCGGGGAAGTTGAAGGGGTTTTTACCCTAATTTTTTACAATTTTGTATGGCAACCACATTAGGGGCTAGAGATAAGGGGTAAGTTTGTTCCACAAAAATTTTTGGGAGGAGAAATCATTTGACCTTTGTAGGAGCACCCTGAGAAGCTATGGGAGCGATTTAAAAAAATTTTAAAAATTTAACTTTGTATGGCAACCCTGTTATGGCGCGGAGGTACGGTGTAAGTATGTTTCACAAAAATGTTCGTGACCAAAAATTAATGTAAGTCGGTGTTACATCGCATTCGTGTAGGGGCAACTCCGGGGCTACTGTAGAAGCTTATATGTAAAAATTTTAAAGAAATAAATAGAGGTAGTCGTGGTTGCTGGCTTATATCTTTGCAGTTATCGGGCGAATTTGCTAAATTTCAATAGCAAAATGCTTGCAATCATAACTGATGTTTTGATACTACAAACAGGTCCGCGAAATATAAAGGGGCTTTAGAAGCTTGTTTTTAACAGATTAACGCAGAGACGGACAGACGTGAATCGCTAAATCAACTTTCCTATCTGTAAGGATCAAGAAAATATATACTTTATGGGGTCGCAAATGGATAATAAAGAAAATACAAACGGAATGACACACTCAAATATATACATATGTACACTCTTATCACTAATGTAAGAAAACAACAACTAGTTAGAAGAGAAGGTTAGTAATTGTTAAGTAGTGACAATGATTGTGTTTATTTGTCAGCAACTATTTTTAAGTCGCGATTTTCAAAGACCTTAGACGATAATGAACTTTTTGTTTTTTCGTGTTTTTGTTTTCATTTTTACTCAAAATAAAACAAAAAAGTTTTTGACATTTTTTTTGTTTTAATTGTTTAAATTAGTGTTTTTGTTATACATATTTGAATTCTTTGACTAGTTTCGTATAGCGATTATTTTTAAAACTCGATGTTTTCTGTTTTTTTATTTTACGTCAATGCCTTGGGAACTTCTATTGAGACAGGGAATCAAAAGAGATCAATCTAATTTTTTATTTACAAAAAAATAATAAAACTAAATATATTTTTTTTTCTTTAATTAATAAAAAAATATGATTTTTTAGTTTAAGTTTTTCCAAACAAAATAAATCATTTGTTTTATAAACTATTAGAATGTTGTAATAAAAAAACTCCATATAAATATTGGTTTTATTTTTTAATTTATGTAAATTTTCTTGATTTTTGAAATATTTTTTTTTTTCCAAAAAATTAAAAAAAAAACGTAAAAACGTCAAAAAAAACAGAAAATTTTCCTTCAGTACACTTAGGCAACTTTCGGCTTCAATAGAGGTCAATAGTCCTGAGTTTTATATTTCAACACTTGTAATTTTTTAAAGGCAAAAAAGTATTAAAAACGTAAAAAAGTACCATATCGACCATTATATGGGTCAATAGTCTTTTATTTTTCAGACTTAAAATTTTAGAAAATGAAGGAAAGTATTAAAATTGTCGACCTCTTTATGGGTGGGTCAATAGCCAAAGTCTTACAATCTTAAAAAAATGCAAACATTTAACAAAAATGAAAAAAGTACTTTTTGCACACTTAGTTACAAATTTTACATTTCTACTATCCACTGATAATCTCCAGAATTGCAAAAAAGCGCCAGAACCTTTTAAAAAGTGCTTTTTGTCTAGAAAGGAACCAAACACTTTAAAAAGTAAATTTTGTGTTTAAATCGTTATTGGATTTTGTAGCGCTCGGACATTGCTTTGCATTATTTTTCTTTTATTAACCCAAATGCTACTAAACGCACCTTAAAGGTACCAAAATATAATTTCTTAAATAAGTAAAAAAATTAAAAAGAAAAATTTGTTTGAACAAACATTTTTATTTAAACAAAATTTTATCAAAAACAAAAAAAACTTATTGATTGAAAATTAAATTTATGAAGACAAAATTTCAATTAAATTAAAACATTATCTTAATTAAGAACTTAATTAAATTTAGCCAAATTTTTAATGCCGATTTCAATTGAAAAAAATGCAAATTCTCTTTTCTGTTTTCGTAAACTGCTGCAAATTATTTTTACTTAAGAATTTCTTTAAAAATCTTTTATTAGAATAATTTTGTTGAAATTTTCTTTTAAATAACGTGTTTAATTGAAAATTTCAAGAAAAGTGTTTTATTATTGTAGGTGATGTCGCGATTGTTGTATAATTTTTTTTTGGTGCTTTTGTTGTAGGAGTTTTGTACAAACATACGTTCATACATGAAATATTTGCCATAAGGTAAAAAAAAACATTATTAAGACAAATTCAGGTCAATGTTTTCTACGGTATTGATTTTTAAGAGCAATTGTTTGCTTGTTTTATGTTTCTGTTGTTAATGTTTGTTTCTTCTTTCGGTGTGTCACCTTCTTCATGTTTTAATATGGACTTACATATGTACTACATACTTATATATAAAATGTATTTTTGTTTTTATTTTTATTTTTTTCCAAATGTTTTGGCAATTGTTGAATTAATTTTTAATGATTGAAATTACACACATTTCCCCTTATTGAAACAACAAACATTGTTTACAAATAAATAGTTTAATCAATTTTTTTTGTTAATTAAGTTTTAAATAAAATGAATATTTTAGGGGTGGGTTGCACCTTAAATTTAAATTAAAAACTCTTTAAAAACTAATTTGTTTTTTATGTTTATGTGAAAGCACACATTAAATGGGTGTGTAGAGATCTTTTTCAAAAGCCAAAAACTAAAACGGAAATTAATGAAGTTGATTAAATTTGCAAAATTTGATCTTTAATTATGTGTTTTGTTGCGGTAAAGGGTAAACATGACCGTGTAAATTCGAATTTATATTTTTTTTTTTACAATAATTTCAAAGTCAATTAATTTATGTTTCTTTTTTATTTCTTTCTTTACAGGTAAGTTACAGTTTGAATTAACTGGCATACATCTGTACGCACATAAATAAACAAGTATTTGCAATCAGCACATTAACCTCATTTTTTCTTTGCAAAAAAAAACTTTTGGTTTTTGCCTGTGTGACATTGAATCTCTCGGTTGGCGGTTTGTATTCATACTTTGTATTTAATCCATAAGATTTATTTGCTACAAACCAAAAAGTCCTTTTAATACATTTTTCATAAATTTTTTTGTTTTTCTCAAAGAGATTTATCTCTTGGAATTATTATTGTATGAAACAAAAAAAAATTCTTTAGTATTTATATTTTTTATATGATTTGTTGTACATTAAAATGTGTGGCTGACTGTCTGTTTGTCTGTCCATCAGAGAGGGTAGATATGTTTTTTGAATAAAACTTCTTTAACGTTTCCATTTTTCGTTTTCTAAAAAATCTTTCTTATTCCTTTTCTTAAAAAGAAATGCTGTTCTTTGATTTTTTTTTTTCGTTCAGATGTGATACGAATTTTAATTTCACACTATAATTTGTCATATTGTCATTTTGGCTAAAGAACGTGCTGTATCCAATACTTTTATACATTTCGCATAGTGGTAAGGGTATATGTCAGTATGTTATCCTGTTTGTGGTTCCTACAATATTCATTTTGCAACCCCATAAGTATATACATATATTCTGGATATTTTAAGAAAGTCAATTAGACCATGCTGGTCTGTTGAAATCAAGTTTCCAGAGTCAAGCTAAAGAAGATGGAGCACGTTTTATGCAAACTAAGTATCAGAAATATTCCCAGGCATATCGCTTTATAAAATCTTCAAGACCCCATACAAAATAACTATTTTTATGAAATTTTTGATACACTTTATATCGGAAACTTTAATAGATATCGATTAAATTAAGTGCAAAATAATTGTTTAAACTTGCTTACATTTTAAAATACAAACTAGTTTGATAGATGCAGAGGGAAAGGTAGCCCCCATATACGAATTTTTTTTCTTGAGTTAAGTTTTTAATTTTTTGTCAGCTCTTATAAAAAACAAGGCCCACATCGTCTTAAAAAAGTTAAAGTTGACCCGATTATATTATACCCTTCATGCTGAATCTGGGACGGCATTTGCTAGGGGGCTATATCAAAAATTGATCGATAAGATTGGTTTTAAGTTAAGTAGTTGGTGTTATAATGTAGAAGAAAGTTTTGTAGAAAGTATTATTAAGACAGTTATACCCGGGAGGACTTTTGTATGGGAGCTGTACAAAAAGTCACCCCAATCATTACCACAAAATTTCCAAAATATCTCCAAAAATGCAAGAATACATTAACATCCAGACGGATATGCTTTAATCGACTTTGGAAGTTATTCTGAGTCGATCCTCCGACTATTAGAGGCTTTTATACCGATTTAGTAGGTACAAACTTTGCAACATGTTTGTGCAACCATAAAATATAAAAATCTTTTGATATACTTTAAACCTTAAAACGGAATCATAAACACGAATTCACACTGTGCAACAAGCAATGAAACATGCCTGGTTGCATAGACATGTTTTAAAGTGTATACCTGGCATTAAAAACATCTGCACAAACGTTTGTACGTATGTATGCTTAAATTTCTAAAACATGAATCATCTCTAGGTAAATTTGCTGAAGAAGATTCAGAAAGATAAACGAATTCGCATTAATCATGTAGTGCAATTCAAATCACACACAAACACACTTAAATGCATTTCTCTGCAAGTTTAATGGCCAGTCGCCACCGTCAACGCCAAAGAAACTTCTGTTCTAATTGTATAAAATAAATAACGAATGTATTTGATTATGGTTGCAATTTACAACATTTCTCGAAACTTATTGTTGCACCAATGTATTGCTGACAAAAAAAAGCAAACAACAGCAACAGAACAAATTAAGCACAACAACAAAAAAGGCAGCAGCTAAAAAAGTTTACAAGAAAT
This sequence comes from Melanophora roralis, assembly GCA_963583895.1. Taxonomy (NCBI): domain Eukaryota; kingdom Metazoa; phylum Arthropoda; class Insecta; order Diptera; family Rhinophoridae; genus Melanophora; species Melanophora roralis. The sequence goes on along the minus strand of OY757190.1, from coordinate 29,917,581 downwards.
TATTTGTATGGATGCAAGCCAAAAATCTTAAGAACCACCACATGGTGAGATCAAAACAAAAAAAATTACAATACGTTTTGGAAAAAACTTTGAAAAAAGTTTAAAATCTAAAAATGAATCATACAAAAAAGATTGAAAATAAAATAGAAGAAATATGCAATAAAAATAAGAAGAGTATTAAACGCTAAAAAGCTTTATGGCAGGGGCCGTACGGATAAAAAAAATAAAATCAAAAGGTTTTTTTAATACCAATTCTAAATTTTACTTTAAAAAAGGATATTATTTCCAAGAAAAGTATGTTTAAAAACGTTTAATAGTAGGATAAGAGTAATGCGTTTTCTTAAAATCTTGTTTTCAATTCGCGAATTAAAACGTTTAAATATATTTTAACTATTTTACTTAAAGTATTTCTTGTAGGTTAAGCTTTTCTTGGGAATTTCATTGGTTCTTACACAAAATCGTCAGTAGATACCAACCAAATTCTTAAAAAACCTCATACAAATTTTTTGTTTTTATATAATAACCTCAATAAACTTATTGAGAATTATTATAAGCAAATCAATGAAATGCATTAAGACAAACTTAATCTTTAACAGATACTATTAGTAAAATAAATAGAATTGCGTTCAAATCCTGGGGCCAAATCGTCGCATGCGATTCTACTCGAAATTTCACTTGATCGATCGAGCTGGCGTTGCTTTAACAAGGGAATTCTAACCAGACTCTTTTAATTTCGATTCTAATCAAATGCGACGATTTGGCCTCTGAAAAATATTTGAAACTGTTAAATTTGAAATATATGAAATTTTTTTAATTTATTTCTATATTAATTTGTTTTAACTTGTTTCAAAAGGAAAATTTTTTTAAAAAGTGTGTACGTAAGTGCCTTTTTTCCTTTGGCATAAATAAATAAATTTGTTTCTGGGTTATTCTTAACCAAACATGAGTTATTTATGTGTGATATGATTTTAGTAAATTTGAATTTTAAACATAAATACTAAACAAACATTGTCTAGTGCTTGAGTAACTAGCCACCGGTTATTTATTGTTTGTTTATTTCTTTGCTTTAGAATTTCTTTCAGAGTTAAGAGGACCAATTTTGTGTTGTTGCTTGAATATTTGTTTGTATATTTTTTTTTTTAAATTATTTATCATCATTTGCTTTTAAAACGGGGGATTTGCTTAGGCAGGGGTCTCTCAAAAAATAAGAATTGGAGGAAATAAAAAATCTTTAACTAACAATTAAACTGTTTAATTAAAAATTTTGAGAAAAAATTTTTTAGATAAAATTTGTTTTACGGGTAAAACCCTGTTCTCTGGTTCACCCTAATAGCCTTAAAATATTTTTACTTCATCTTGTTTAGTATGTTATGTTCATGAAAAGAAATTCTTTTACTCCTTTTTAAAGGTTATGTTTACATACATATTTTACACTACTATAACAACTACAACAATTCATATAAAAAGAGTCAATAAATTTAAAAGCCTCACTTGACAAGATAACTAAAAATTACTCAGGCAAAAATATAAAAAAAAGTTAAATGAAAAATTAAACAAATTCCATCCAGTTTATTACAATATTTTAAATAAATATATAAATTTAGAAAAAAACTAAACTTTAACCCTTTAAAGGTTTTAAAATGTTGAAGAAATCACTTTGTTAAACTTTAAAATTAAAAATATTGAACTTAACTGCATTTGATTTTATTTAAAACCAAACCTGCCTCTCGCACCCGCTCTTTCTTGCCCACTCTCACATATCTATTGTAACATCTTTCTTAACCTCAAACTAAGTTACTAACCTCCCACTTAATTTTACTACAAAGTTTTTTTATGGTTAAAATGTAATCGTAAAAGTCATTCAAATTTATTACAAAATAATTCACTTTAAGTTCACGAACGTTTACATAAAATAAAGAAATTTTAAGAAAAAAAAAACCTTAATAAACCACAACAACAGCAACAAAAACACAGTGGCAAAATCGTAAAAATAAATTGTTTAATAAGAATTGTATTTATTGAATAATGGAGAAATTACCATAAAAAAGTTTAAAATATAAATTTTAATTTGTGGTTAAAAATGATAAAAAAAAAAATGAAACAAACTACTACAAAATACTACAGTGGAATGAGCGACATTTGCCCTCAAATTAGAAAGATCTATTTGAAATTCAATCAAATACTCACAAAAGCATTAGGACATGTGCCAGTTTAAGGTCTTTATAGAGCGTTGGCTTCTATAGTTACCCCGACTCTAATAATTTTTCCCTCAGGAACATTTTTGTGGGGCATACTAACACCCTATTTCCGCCCCCTAACAGGGTTGCCATACAAAGTTTATTAAAAAAAATTTCTTTTAAATCGCTCCCACAGCTTCCAGGGTGCTCCTACAGTGGTTAAATGTAAGACCGACCCCAATTAATTTTTTTCCCAAACATTTTTGTGGAGCATACTTACCCCCTATCTCCAGTTCCTAACACGGCTGCTATACAACTTCCCCGAAGTCGCCCTTAGAGGAATAAAATGAATTACAGACCCCCATTAGTTTTTCCTCCTAAACGTTTTTAAAACATGCTTACCCCTAATCTCCATCACCTAAAAGGGCTGTCATAAAAAATTTACAAAAATAATGTAAAAGCGCCCATTACTTCCCCTAAGTCGGCCTTAGAGAAATGAAGTGTACGATCGACCCCCCTTAGGTTTCCCTCGCAAACAAATTCGTATAACATACTTACCCATCACCTAAAGGGGCTTAACTAAATAGTGTGGAAAATTGTAATAAATCCCCCTCTACAGCTTTCAGGGTGCCCATGGGTAGACTTAATGTAGGACTGACCCCAACTCATTTTTCCTTGCCAATATTTATCTGAAAAATACTTACCCCCTATATCCACCCCTTAAGTGGGTTGCCATACAAAATTTAAAAAAATTTGGGTAAAACCCTTACACGTTGTGAAGGGTATATAAGATTTGGCACAGCCAAATATAGCGCTCTCACTTGTTTTGTTTTGCTTTGCTGTGTTTTTTTTATTAGTGTTTGGTTCCCGAAAACACTCTTGGCTAACATTGAATTGAGTAAATAGCGCGTTGTGAGCACCATTCATTCTTTGTAAATAATTCCCAGAAGGCTGCGCTTATTCACTAAGATATTGCCTTCAAGACACTAATTTGCAAACACTTCGATTTCTTCGTACGCTCGTAAGACGTATGATTTTCAGGTTTCAAATTCTTCTACATGCCAGTGTACTCTATATCACATCTTGGTTAAGATTTTTGAAGACCTCGAAATCTGTAAAGCATGGAAACAGTGATGAGAGCCACTCTACAGATTGTGCCAGAATAACGCGTAGGCTGTGGATTTATAGGTTCTCAGCGCAGCTTGTTCCTGCCTTAAAGTACGTGTTACACCTTTTGGATATCCTTTTGTCGATTCTCTGGGCTAAAACCTTTTTTGTTATACATAAAAGAGTGATGCCCTGCCCACTAAGGGGGTCCATGATATCTACTTCTTTATATATTTCTAATCTAGATTGTGGCCCTCCCACAAAATTCAGATGAGTGGTAATAATTTTTTTTCGGCACTCGTGTTTGGGTCGCACTTTAGGAGCTCAGCAGAGTTTCCTTAAACACTGGGAGAGATTTGTTTCCTTTAGAACTTTATTAAGCTCACGATAGAGTAGGGGTCAAATGACAGCATTCGATTCGAATCGAAATTTAAAAATTCTTATTAGAGTTCCTATACTAAAAGCACTGAGAACTCGATCGATCGTGTAAAATTTTGATTTGCATCGAATGCCGTAATTTACCCCCATGTTATCGTGGGACAAGCATAAGCAAGCTGTCGATCATACACGTGTGAATAATATACGCATTCAGTTCGTAGAGCACAATTTTTAAGCGAGAGCATGAGACTTCAGTACTACGTTAATCCGTTCCTCCCCTGTTATGGCAATTTCGAAGTATGCCCTTCTGAAGGACCTGTGCTAGCTTGTGTGATCATTCGTAAATTTCTTCAGGGACCTGTGCATGTCGGTGGCTATCCGTAGCAGTTTGTGGGTCTTGGCTGATTTCGTCCATCCACCTTCTTTGGTTCCGGCTGATAACGTCAATTCACCTTCTTTTGTTACGGAGAGCGTTCCGTTCACTTTGCTGTCAAGTTCTTTTGCCCGTGTCTGCATATGTAATCTAGAAGTAATCGAAATTAAAAAAAATTTTTCGTTAAAAAAATATTATTTTTAACACAAAGTCATACAAATCTGTTTAGGAACGTACAGTCATGTATTTAGTTAATAAAATATAAATTTTCAGCCTATGATCACTATCGGTTGTTTTAAATTAAAACAGCATGTGAATGATGTTAAAAACCCGGCCGACAAGCTTTAAAGAATTATGTGTTTTTATTGATTTCTAAACTTAATAATGTTCAATATCATCTCTGATGAAGATAATTATAATGATGAATTTGACAACGTTGAAGATGATAAAAAACACCTGCTGTGCCTTAAAAAGTCTTTGAACTGTTTTATTGCTGTTTTAATATATTTCTAAAGAAAATTAATTTTTAAAGAAAAATATTGACATACACTGTCCCCCTTTTTAAATTTTCCCGATGCCAACCATAAATAAAATGGAAATTTTTAAAAATTCTTTATGCAACTGAAGGATTTAAAGGGTATTTGATTAAAGGCAACAGGCCCACTCTCTTAGTACCTTCTTAATCATACTTTAATATTAAAATGTATGGACTTTTTGATATGAGTAAATGCAAAAATTGTCTTAAGTATATTAGTATGTAAGTCTTTGTATTAAAACTTACTTTGTTTCATAGGTGTGAGAGTTGCCAATGTTAAACACGACACTTGTTGCCACCTTTGAACCAAAAAGCAATAAAACTAATCTTAAATATAATCAAGCAAACAACCAATGAATGAATGAATCTTTGGTGAATAAATGAGTGAATCATTTAAGTCGTTTATTAACATTTCATTTGTATAAACAATTCATTTGTGAGAGGCCCCCATTTTTTAAAATTTTTTGTTAAATTTTTCTTATCATTATTGTGGTTGTTGTACTATTAAAAAGGCAACATTAATTTTCTATTACTTTTTTATTGAGCAAAAACCAAAAAACATATTTCTTTGATCACGTTGTTACCGATCTTCATGATTGGAGATGTTGTGTCTTTCTTTCTGTCTGTACATGGGTCCGTCTGCCTGGACGGACTGCGCCTAATGTTGTTTTATTAGTTGTGGCTTGTTGTTCAATGTTGTGCCACTTTATAAATAGAGGTGAATTGTAGATGTGTACCTGGATATTGATAATATTTTTCTTTTCAATGTTTATTATTTTGACTTTGATTTTAAGGTCTATGCCGCTTTGACTTTTGCTTTTAGTTTATGCAAAAATACTGTTGAACTTTTTTTTGTTTAGTCTATTGCTTTTCACCTCTATTCACTTTCGTTAATAGAGTTGTTGGTTTGTCAATAATTGCTTATATTGGCAAAAAGTAAGTACAAACATACAAATTCACACACCGATTATACGGAAAAAATATTTTAAACCTATTGAGTTGTATTTGTTGCTTTTGGTCCGTAAATCTTTTTCTTTATATTTTCATAGTACGCAAGTTTTTACAAGGGTGTGTTACTAACCCGACACCTTAACCAAATTTTATTGTTGTTATGGGTAAGCGCGCGGCACTTTTTAGCTCACTACCTGCAATGGGTATTGATGGCAGCTACCCCAGGTGACACCACGAGAGGTCAGTGTCCGCAGTTGGAATGGTAAAGGAACCAAGATTGGTCTGCCCCTTGCCCGATTAAAATCAATCAGAGCCGATACATGGTATCCAACTTCTCCTACGTCACCCCAAGAAGTGTGACATAATTGGCTTCTTCAGTAAGCTTCAGTTCAGCATTTTAAAAAGTGCTTAGCCCGATACTAATACTTAACTTACTCGATGAAATTTTTCATGAAAAAACAAAAATTGCATGAAAATATGTTATTTCATGAAGAATTTCCTCGTAAAAGTCTAGTATAAGACATACAAGTTGCAAATAAATATCATTGAATTTTCTAAATGCCAAATAATTTTGAAACCCACCTTATGTTAACACCTTCTACCAACTTACTTTTGTCAAAACCCAAGCCATTCACAGGCTTCGAATATGCCAACACTTTTCATTATTTGATTCTAATATAGATAACTGTGCCGATTTTAAGTCAATACGGAGCCCAGCCAAAACCTTTCAGATTTCACAAAGCTATTTCTTCAATTACGTGATGCAGGATCAACTCGTCAATGCCAAAAGACATTTTTCTTGTTTATCTTAAAGATTGCATAAGACAGTTTAATTAGCGATCACTTTGAGACCCATACAAGACAAGCCTCCTCGTCAGTTGGCCCGCTTGGGGACAACCAAAGCCACCACATGCATTCGCAAAGGAGATTTTACCATTAAGCAGACCGTGAAATATTTGGGGTAATTCTCCATGGGGGACATTTTCCTATTTATCCCTACCAGAATTTCTTATTCCTTCAAATGCTCTACCAATCAGATGACGGGGTAATATAGCATAGCATCGACAAGGGTCACGTGTGTTTATTGCACCTTGTGGCGAAGCACTTTGTTATAATTGTCTAGCTACAGAATCATTTTGAGTCTCCACTGGCAACCTGGGGAGGAAAACTGAGCAAGGTCCCAATCGCGCTTAAGGCAGAGATTTAGTTGTGCATTCCCCTCGTCGATCTTATTATCTACCCCTCCACACGGATAGCGCGGCAGTCTGGAGCATGCTACGGAAAAGTTTCCTTTCCTAACAAGACAAATGCGGTCGCAGATCCCGATTATGCCAAAGAAAAGATTATTATATCTGTTATTATTCAAGATTGACTGAAAGCTGCACAGTGAAAGTAGAATTTGGTCTGGACCTGTTAACGAGAATATCCCTCCTTTATCAGGGCTTTTTCGCCAACCGCATGAATACAGTGTATTTAAGGTGGAAAGATTTGCCGTTCGGGAGGCTTGTAAGCTGCTACGGGACAATAATATTCGTGGGAATATTGCTATTTTTGTCGACAGTCAGGCCATATATTACCACGTCTCGATTAGTCAGCCAGTACAAGGAAGAATTATGTAGGCTTAGGCAACTGTCTGACATTACGCTGGTTTGAATCCATGCGCATACGCTCTACTATGGTAATGAACGGGCAGACGAGCTAGCTAGAATTGAAGCTGCCTTGAACATCTCCAATGCGGGTACAGTCGCAATTCCGTTTGGGACTTTTAGGAACAGAATCTTTGAATTCTTTCTTGACATGGCTGATAAAAGGTGGCGGAATCTGGACACATGTAGGGTCGCAAGGCAGATGTGTCCCTCTCTTGATATTAGGCGTACAGCGCAACTTATTAACCGGAGCTGCGAGAGCATTTCAAAGTTGCTGGTCACTGGATGCTAGGAAAGCATTCGGAACGACTTCGAATGCCTTAAATGACCACTGTCGTATCTGTAAAAATAAGGGAAAGGAGGAATCGGGTTTCCATCTTTTCTGCGGATACCGTGCCCTGGCCGCAAAGAGGCACAGATTCTTGGGCATTCACATGCTGAACAACCTAGGGGATGTACCCACAATAGGACTTAAAAATCGATCGAAATATGTACATCAGCGTGACGGGTTAGGTCTACTTCCCAACCTTGGACCTTTTTGTCTAAAGGGTCCTCTTGTCTGACGAGTGGTGTGGTGTTGTGGTGTCATTCAGACACCACTTGACAGTTTGCGAGAATAGAACTACCACGAGAACCAATCCTCCTTTATGAAAATCTTAAAGCACATATGGTAGTAAAATAAATCTGGTTGTCGAAACTATGGAGAGAAAAAGATTTGAGTAAGAGGAAAAAGCAACGATAAAATCAGGTCTTTAGCGCCGTCCAAGCTTTCCTTATAAGAAGAAAAATTGCTAGCGGTGCCCAACTTTCTAATGGTTATTCCCGAGAGACACATTAAAATAATATGAACATCAAAAATCTTCAGACGCATAACACGGCATTCAGACTATGTTACTTGTAACATGACTCTTTTCTTATTTCGTTTTAAAGTAACTTCCAAAAACTTCAAGCATTTATATTATGTTACTACAAACTTGTCTCTTTTTTATTTTTTGTTTTGGTTTCTTTGTTTATTCTTCTTCTTGAACATTTTGACAATGGTACAAAAACCTGACAACGTAGTATCGATTAAACGGCTGACTTTTTTTTGCTCGAGTGGAAAACACTTGTTAAATCTGTCAAACAGTACGTTTTTTGACATAAACGAGGTTGCTTTTACAACAACTTCATAAATTTGGTATCGAGTTTGTTGTAGTTGTTGCCGTAGCGATAATACCTTGTAAGGTAACTTTACTATGGTTTTGACTGTCATTATAATGGCATATACGAAAGAGAATAAAGAAAAATAGAAGAAAAAACAAAAACGTCAAAAGAGAAACGTCAAAAAGTAACATGGAAAACAGAAATCGTGTTACTTTTGTAACGTCTCTGCCTTCTCTACTCCCTTTGCAATCAAATAAATGTAACATGTTACAGTAACGTGTTACAAGTAACATAGTCTAAATGCCGTGTAAGTATACCTATTTTAAAAGTATTTCAGAACTATCTAATTATGTTTATGACATTCCTAACTAACATAATTTAATTCTATTTCAGAAATTTTTAAATTGGTTTTAAGATTGTTCCATTTTAAAATTTTGTGTTACGGAAATTTTTATTTGTATATCAGAATCTTTGGATTGTATTGGATATCTTTCTGATTCAAAATAGAATATTCTTAAATACAAATAAAAACAAATGCGCTTAAAAAATTTCAAAATAGTTCTAAAACACAAAATTTTTTCTTCTCCTTCCCCATTGCGAAAGCTTCTGAAAAATTGTCGGTTAGTAAAATCACATTAGTAGTGACCCGTATGAAAAGAATATCCTCTGATAGTATATTAAAGTGCTTTCACACGATACGTATTTGACACATGACTTTTCAAATTTTACATTGCGAAATTGATATATAACGTGTGAACGCGTTTAAACATTGCATGTGTAAAATACATATGTAAACGTCATATGACAAATTTGTAATTAGAGCGTGTTCTATTTTCATCTGACATCAGCTGTTTTAGAACAACAACAAGGAAAAGTAAGTTTTTTATTTTGGTTTGAAGGTTATGTCAGATGTAATCACATACGTAAAAGCAAAAATTGCAAACCATCTGTAAAATGATAATTTTGACAGACATACGCAATTACATGTGGATTGCAAAAGTGGCAACTCATGTGTAAAATACATATCGTGTGAAAGCACTTTTAAGATAATGTTAAAGAAATATCATGACCCTTTGAAATCAAAAAATTTGCACATTTTTAAACTATTTTTGTTTTCAAGCTAAAAATTTCAAAGTTCAAGTGCGTTCAATAGCGTGATACAAAAAGAAACACATACACACACTCAAATACGTTTATGTGCATTAACAAAACAATTGTTTTTAAACAAAATATTGACCGCAAATTGAAGGTATTTAAACGTTTAATTATAATAAAAACAAAAACTCTTTGCAAAACTGTGTGATCAATGATTGCAAAATATTTTTTGCTTGCAGCGCTAACAAATATCTTTAGAAAAAACTGAAAATGAAAGTATTTTTTTCTTAAATAAATAATACAAAATAATACAAAGAAGGCCTAATTTATTTAAAAAAAAAACTGTAACAAAAAAAACTACAACAAAGCCAAGTCAATTTGCCACCAAAACCAAACTATAAAAATAAAGAAAAAAACATGAAATTATAAATTCAACAAATTATGTGTTCAATCAAAAAGGGAGCATTTAGAAAAAAAGTTTTATGTTTAGTTTTGAACAAATCAATACAATATATTTCACAATAAATTTCAAAATTTATTATCGAAAAAAAATATGAAAATTAACACCAAACAAATTAACAATTTATGTGCCACTTTGTAAAAGAAGTCATAAACTACTAAACTGTTGTTTTCAAACTCATTCGGTGGTGGTTGGTTCATTTGCAAATGTCTTTAATGACATTCAAACCACTGTGTTGTTGGTTGCATGTTTTTTATCCAAAAGAAGTTGAATATTAAAACTTTCATCACATAATTTCCCTCTTAAAAAATCGAAAAAAGTACAAATCAGTGAGCAAACACAAAAACATTGTCAAACATCATAAAAATTTGTTTTTGTTTGTTTAAATATTTTTTGAAGTAAAAATTATTAAAGTTTTATTAAAAATTAATATTTATTGTTTAAATAAAAAAATTTCTATTTCTTCATGCTTTTTTTTTTTTTAAAAAACACATTGAAAATGCTATAAAAATAAGTTTGTCAACGATTTTTAAAAGTCTATTTGTACAGAAAGAAGTGGGTTTCGGAGGTTTTCAAATTGGGTCGTAAAAGTTTTTTTTGACTAGAAAGGAATATAAAAATACAACAAGTTGTTTTGACACTTTACTTTATAGTTTCGAAAATGCACTATTTATTTATTTTTTATTAATTTTTTTATTGAAATCTTAACAATAATAATAGCCACTCCCCAGTCATCCGAGTGTTCTTTCCAGTTTCAAGGTTGTCTCTAGAAATACTCTTGAATTATCAAAATTTTGCGAAATAGATGATTGTAAAAATCTTAATAATGTGTTTCTACTTGGTATTGAATATAATTTTTAGTCTTTTGAAGTTTTATATCGAAAATAGTTTCGCCATAATTATACCATGTTATATCACGTTAGCCACATAACCAAACTTTAGATATAAAATTACGCCAACTTTTTTGTTATAAAATTTTGTCATTTAAATATCAAATACAAATAACTGCAAGTTATTGGAATTGTGGTTTAATCAAAATTTATTGTAAAATTTTAAGAACGGGTAATTAAAAAAGTCGGCCTAGAACGTGCTTATACCGGAATTACAGGCACTAAGCCAGAAATTGGAATTTTTTACGTTTTAATGCTTCACTGCTCAAAGGAAATCAACAATACTTAAAATGCTTTTCTCAACACTTCGCTTCCAACAGGCCAGCGCACAGGGCAGTTACCGCCATCCTAGTGAATCTTGTTGGAGTCAGCCTCTACTATGTCTGTTCCTTCTCCTATTGAAACTAAAGAAGCAAACGCGCCGAACCAAGAAAATGTACAGCCGAGCTCAAAAATCCCACATATATCTTAATTTTGACCAGCAAATCCTTTTACTCATCATAGTCGGCCCACTCCGTCAGAATGTGTTCCGGCTTGTAACTTTCATGTCAAGGGGCGTCAGTTGAAACTATCTGACATCTCTCTGACACAGCAAGTCTTTGTTGCTACCGGCAACGCACGAAAAAACCAATACAGCCCCTTATGTATGATACGGACAGCATGCCAGCTAAGGCCCCCGTAACTTCTTAGGATGCTGATAGCCCTACTTACAATGACCAGAAAAAACATTGCTTTTTCCTGACCTGAGTCTTAAACGTCACCAGACCGAATAAACCCATGGCGCCCCCGTTACAGGCTGCCCTTTAGCAACATTTCCACGGTTTTGCCGGTGCAACCTTAGTTCCCACTCACTCACAACACGAATGATTTTCTAATCATAAAGTTCAAGCTCAGCACGAGACTGCTCTTACACCATAATGAGCAGGTCACCTGCATACGCCCACAGCCTAACGACTGCAACGGAGCATCCAGCACTAGGTTTAAGTGAACCACAGAATTTATCCGAAGACAGCACGGGAGATGCGGCTCAAGATCGTGTTGCTTGCATCTATCAACCAAGCCTTTCAGTCCTCGAAGTACCTGCTCCAAAAAGCTCCCGACAGTATACCATGCGGAATCTATCGAGGTAGTCAAAAGCACCCTTCAAATTAACAAACATGTCAAGGACATACTTGGCCGTGGCGCTACTAATACTCTACATGCATCGTCACTGCTCTTACTTTCACCGAAATCAAACTGGAACTCAGAAAACTCTCGTTGTTAGACTCCGGCAGTCGATATACCATGGTCTTTTCTGCACTTTGCCAGGACCTGGATAAGAGCGAGTGTAACTTCTCACTCCATTAAGTAGGAGGCTTGAGAAGGACAACAACACGAGCTATTCTTCATGTCCCAGAAATGCGGACTAAACTAATGCACTTCCCAAAGACTGATTTTAGATAGTTTGGAATTATCTTTAAGCTGGTCTTACATATTTCGTTAGTCACGCCATCAATATCCAGCGACTTTCTGCTTCTTGAGTGGAGAGATACTGTCTATGATTTCAGATCTTTCAAGAATAGAAGAAGGATCAGGTAACACATTCCCTCCAAGTTGTTAATATAGCGTCACCAACCTGTAGGCAGTTTACGTCCGCTATTCTTTCCCTACGGAAATACGGTCTACCATGCCACAAGGGGCATCCCAATTGTCACATGCGATGCTTGTTATGTTTAGTCATAATCACTGTGTCCTTGTACTTTCTTATGCCTGAACGAAAGTCAGCTTTTCTTTGATCGAGGTCTTCACAGTTGGTACGTCTTGTTCTTTGGAGTATTCTCCGAAGATTCCTGACCGACTTTCTCATCTGCTCTAGATCAGGGGCTGTCAACTTCACCTTGCTGGCATTTTGTAACCAGCCTCTCGCTTAGCATTTTTCCTCTAAGCACTCCTTCGCATCTTACTAGCCCGCCAACGAGAGCATGTGTCTGCGTTTAGGCCAATAATTAACGGAGAGCTATTCATAAGGATCTGGACCGCATTCGTAAAAGTTAAAAACGGGTACGGGAACCCCAAACCTTCAATATATGCTGGTCAAGACCAAACGCCCTCGCCATCAGGCTCTACTAACGACGCAATCGCAGTTGTTAAAAGCAGGGGCGGAGTCACTTTCATTTTAAGTTAAGTCTCGCATACTTCCTAGCAAACTAAAAGTGAAAGTGCTGCATCAGAATTTCGCATCACATGCCTTAGCTCGAATGTTACGGCATATAACTGCTGGATTTTGAAGATGGCGTAATCCATTTTATTGACGTGTATTCACTATAGCGTCCATTGAACTATACATCGGGCAAAGCGCGAACATCATAAAATACCCAGACGGCAGTCGCTTAAAAGCGCATTAACCGCATCTGATAGCATTCGGGCAGACAAAAAAAATGTGCTCAAATTGTCTACAGCGTCGGCAAAATGTTTCGTTTACTCGGCAATCGTACATTATACGGTCAAAGCGTAGGCTTCTTAAGCAGCTCAGTATGTCCTTATTGTCCTGCTTACTCTAGAACACATTTAAACTTTTATAAAGTTTTAATTTTATCTCGTGTCTATCTTTTTTCAACAGAAAGCTACTCAGCCAACAATAAGTTTATAGTTTAAAATAATCTGGCCACTCTTCGATTTGCATTTCATTAGCGAAAGAGTCCTTGTATTTGGTGAAGCATTTTCATGTAATTCCAACACTACTAGGCTTGTTTAATCTGTCATTAAAAAAACTTTATTACAATTTTATGGCTTAATTTTCTTTAATTTTTATTCGAAAAACAACTTTTACATCTTTGGCTTTTTGTTAGGATTATTGTCGTATTAAAAAGCTTTAAAAATTTTCATTTACACAATGACTCCTATAAAACGCACCCACTCATTTTTTTATTACCATCTTTAAAGGGTTAATGTTTTAGCTTTAAATGCTGAAAAGGAAAATTGTTTGAGCAATAAAAATTCAAATATTTCGTTTAAAGAAATTTTGGAAAAAATTGAATTCAAACAGGTACTTAACAAGCAGAAGTAGCATTGGATGTTAAGGTTCAAAAGATTGTAAAAAATTGTTTGTTAAAAGATCTTTTAATACATTTTTAATTTAACAACCTTACCATAAACTTAAGAAAAATCTTATATTAAGAAACCTTCAAAAAGCTTAATTAAGAGTTTTTTTTAAGTTCAAAAAATCTACATAAAAGATCAATAACTTCAATAACTTTAAATGAATTTACGGTTTTTTAGATAAAAAAATTGCAAACCCATTTAAAAAAAATTAAATAAAAAATGAGATTAAATTCAATGTTTTTATAACATTTTAAAATCAAGGTTGTTGCAAAAAGCTTAAGTACCCTAAATGCCAAAAGAAAAACAAAACTCAAGTGCAAAAGCTAAAATAGTTTCAAGTGTCAGATTCGCCACAATAATTAAAGCAAAAATATAAAATATTATTCATTTAATTATGTATTTTAATTTAAGTTTTTGCTTTTTTTTATTTTTTAAAACAATTAACATTGAATTTCTTTTTGTTTTATATTTTTATACAAATTGTTTTTTTTTCTTGCCAGAAAGTCAAACACCTTTTGGCCATTTTGATCGTATTACAAGTTTTATGTTGAATTTTATTTCTTTGTTTTTAAAAAATATCAAGATTTTACAAATAACAAAAAAAGTTTTCTATTTAACACAACTTTGTGTTTAATATATTTTCTTTGTTTTATTTTGTGTCTTTTTATGACATTTAACACCTTTTTGATGAAATGTTTTAGAAGAACTATTAGTCACAGTTTTTGTTGAGTAAAATTTTTCTTTTAGCAACTGCTTTTTAGTTTTAATTTGCTTAATGCGTTTACACAGAAAAATTAAATTCAAGCAATAAATCTTTTTTTTTAGTTTTTGTTTTTAGTTTTTTGTAAACAGAGCCTTCTGAGACCATATAACGAGGGCCGTCCGTTTGACTGTGTGAAAAATTTTGAGGGATTTTTTTTTCAAGGTTGACAGTAACAAGTATACGAAATTAATAATAATTTAACCTTTAGTTTAAGGATCCTTTAAAAAAAATTTAATTGTTTTTAATTTTACTTTAAGTTTTTGCAATTCATGTATGCAAAAATACTTTAAACAAAATACTTGAGCTTTATTTATCATTATATCAGCATAATTTCGAGCAGTAGGTTAACGTCATCATTTAAAAATATTTTCAAAAACGTTAATATTTATTTAAAACATTAATATTTTATAAATTACGTTTTTGCCTGTCATGAATCTGCAAAATTATTATTGAATTTAAATGAACAAAATCTGGTTGTTTCGTTAAAAAAAGATTTTCAAATTCAATGTCAGCAACAATTATTTGTTTATTTTGTACATCTTCCTTTGGTTTCGATTTATTTTAAATTATTGTTTCAATTAAAGTTGTTTTTTTTTTCATACAAAACAAAAAAAAAAAAACAAAAATTTAAAACTTAATGGTTTATCTTCTCATTCAAAAGTTTTGTGTAAAACTTGCTTAAGAATCATTTAAAGTTAATTGACTTTCCTAAAAATACTTTGCAAACAGAGTTATTTATTTTTTTCTAAAAAAAATAACAAAATTGCCAACTTGTTTGCCAAATTAAATGTTATTTTAGAGTTTAAATTAAGTTTTTCTACGTTTGGTAATAATCGCCGTACCTGGCAACTCTGAAACAACTATCAAAGTTCAAGTACGCGCTCTTCTATTGAAAAGTTTTAATTGCAACAACAAAAGTATGGAATTTAAGTATTTAAATATATTAGAAATATCATTAAGACATAATGGCTGTATTATTCAAGTAAAAAACGAGGGACTAAACATTAGCCCGTTCTATTAATTAAACTTAAATTAAGATATTAAATTGTAATTACGATATGCAATCAATTGAAGTATTTGCCAAAATGAGTCAAAATAATCTGTTTAAAAATTTTCAAAAAATCTTATAACAAATTAGTGACAATAACAAATAATCTATCAATAATCAGGATGGAATATGTAAATACGTTTTAATAATTCAAACCCATTGAAAGTAATATTAAAAAACCAACCATTTACAATCTTGTTGCTAATTGTTTTGAATTTTTAAAAAAAATATATTTTACATTAACTTTTAACTTAACTACAACACCAATCATGTATTAAAGTTTTCATAGTCCGTGTTCAGACTATATGTATATCGAATGACTTAATTCGCACATTCCTAATTGGGGTTGGCAGTTGTTTGTTATTGTTTATTTTGCGTAGAAAATTCACACACACAAACACACATATTCTAACATTGAAATCGCTGCATCTGCTGATCCTTCTTCATAATTTTCCTTACAATTTAATTTTGTTTACACATATCTTGACTATTTTTAGTTAAATTTACTTTAAATTTGACATTTTCCCAAAAAATTTAATTTAAATTAGAGATTGCACTGGTTTGCTTTTTATTAAACTGATAAACGAAGCCAAATTGGCAAAAAAAAAATCTAATAATCTTCTTAAAAACATTTATAGAAAATTTTATTATTCATTTCAGGAATATAAATACAAATCAGAGAATTAATTATAAACGTTTGCTGCAGTCTGAACATACCATTAGGGATTCCGGAAACCCCTTTCTTTAAACAGCCAAAAAATAATGTTTTTATTTTTAATTTTTAAAATTTGTTTAGTTTTATGATAATTTAATTTTAAATTCATTTACAACAAAAAATATTAACGATTCAAATTTTGCTGCCTACTTTTAATAATAAAAAATTAAAATAAAAAATAAAAAAAAATTATAAATACAGCTCCCCCTCGTTTTCTTAAACAAAACAAATTTACTTTCAATATTTTCAAGAGTTTGCGTAATTGATTTCAAATAGTTTACATTTCTATGTATTAACAACAATTAAAAAAAAAAACTTAACATAAAGGTGACATAATGATAACAAGATTTTGTTTAAGTAATAAACCGGCGCCATCGACCGACCGACCACCCCATTTTCATAAATTCATTGAATTTTTTGAATAAAGAAATATCTATTTTCTTGTTTAAATGAAAAAAAAAAATGTGTAACAATTTTATTTCTTTAATAAATGTATCATAAATAAGTTAAACTTGTCATAAAATTATTTTATTTAAAATAAAACCATGTCATTTCATTATTAAAAGTGTTGAGAAATTGTTGTATAACTTGCATAAATTGCATAAGAAATGTCACTTTTAATCAAATCATATTGAAATAAAAATGTCTTAAAAAACATATTTAGACCAGTAGTGAAAATTCAAAAGTCTTTAATTCAAAAGCGTCATGTAAATAAATAAGTGGTCGGCTGGCTAGTTGTTTGCTTTGCTGTGTGTCTTGTCAAATTATATTTAATCAAATAAAAATGCCAACTGCTATTAAATACTTACTTGAACATAAAAAAAAATACCTGTGTAGATACATATGTAAATATGTATTTATTTTTCTTGTAATATTGAAGTTATTAAACAAATATGCACTGTAGATAAATATGCATACATTTATACTTTTTTTGATTTAATTATTTGTTGTTAAACACAAGAAATTATTAAAAGTCATACATATCCATGATTTGTTTTTCAATTATCGTTTTTTTATATCAATTAAATATGTATGTTATGGTGACGGTGACATAACACAATTCTGGCTGCAGAAAAACGCTAAATGCACTTTACTGCCCCCATACAATTTTTTTTTAATTTTGAAAAAGTTAAAGTATTTGACTTTCTAAATTTTGTACTGACCACTATGGGAACGAAAGTAAATGTAAACATAATAAAGTGTTTGTAAATAAAAAAATAATTTTATAGATTTAGAAGGCGATAAAACAATTAAACATCTGTTGAATTTGAGAAAGCATTTAGTTGAGGATTGCAAACTCTTATAAAAGAAGACAACATAAAATTACAGCTTCGTAAGTTAATGTTAACTTTCCATATTTTTAATTCATTTCATTTCATTAAGGATATTTGAAAAAACTTGTAATTTCTAGATCCTTATATCTATTACTAGCTTAGCCCCGGTGTGCTTCGCTACCCCGATCGTAGTAAAATTACCAAAATATGTAAACAAAAGCATTTATATATTTTTTAATTTACTGGTTGCCCCATATAAGTTGCAAAAAATGATAAGTTATTTAAGTAACATATAAAAATTGGGAATTTACCAGTTTTATAGTTCCGGGAAGCTTTAGTTAGCGAAAATTATTTTACAAACTTCTAAAATTACCAAAATATAATTCTAGTCCTTTAGTACCCCTTCGCGCCAAAATTGAACAAATGTACCAAAACCATATTAACATATTTTGGTAACTAACGAATGCAATTTAAATAATGTTTCTATGGTTTTAAAGTTACAAAAAGTACTTAAACATAATTTTAACCATTATTTTCCTTAAGGGCCCAATAATTAAAAAAGGACCCAAAGACGTACTAATAGGTTTTAGGCCTGTCGCACGCAAATTGTGTTTTGTTCCTATCTTAATTGGTTTAAAAGTTACAAAAAACGCCTAAAAAATCCAAATATATTTTTTGCCCTTTTCCCCCCCTTTGGGTCCAAATTTTAAAAAAGTACGAAAAACGTAATCATATGTCTTATGACCTATCAAACTCAATTTGAATAATTTTTCTACCTTTATTGGTCTAAAATTAAAAAAAAACGTCAAATTTCTGTCTGTTTATTTCTTAAGGAAAACGCAAAACTTTTTAAATTTTTTTTCTATCTTATATACTTCAAAAGATAGTAGGTCACAGATTTTTTTCCTTTTTGGCCGCTTTTTATCCCTTTACGGGCCGAATTTTAAAAAAATGTATCTGTATTTAAACAAACATGGAAAGCTTAACAAGTGTTATAAATTTAATGCAGTTTGATCAGTATGGCTATGGTTAAATTTGTTAGGCAATTCATAACCTGACCTTCCCACAAATGGGCGAAATGTAGGCGTTGCAGCAATAATTTCCAAAAAAAAAACAGCCTATTGTACATTTCAGGCTTGAAGTAACTGCCTGTAAAAAATCAAAAAAAAAATCGATCCACTGGCGTGGACAGATATAAAATATAAAAATGCATACAAACATACATACAACCCTTCTTTATATAATAGTTAGAGGCGGGTCCCGCAAAGCGGACCGGGTAAAGCTACCAATTTTAAATGTTAATCCCTATATATGTACATAATTTTGTAATCTACATGTTAAAATAATGTAAATGTAAATTAGTAACTACATATATTTCGTTAATTAATATTAGCATAATTATTGCAATAAATTTCGATCTCCAGTGAGATTAAGACGTAAATATTTATTAACATTTCAGTTTTATAAATTTATAATTATTTAATTAATTTTTACTTATATAAAGATATTATTTTTATCAGTTTTATAAGTTTACTAGCTAAGCCCCGGTGTGCTTCGCTACCCCAATCATAGTAAAATTATTCAAATATGTAAACACAAAAGAATTTATATTTTTTAAATTTATTGGTTGCCCCACATAAGTTGCAATAAATAATAAGTCAGCCCTACTATTTACTTAGCTCATAAAAATTGGAAATTTACCAGGCTTACAGTTTTGGATATTCAGAGAGTTTTAATAAGCAAAAATTATTTATAAACTTCTATATATAATCTTAGCCCCTTATTAAAATATTAACATTTTTTTGGTATCCTGACGATTGCAATTTAAATTATGTTTCTACCTTCATTAGTTTTAAATTTACGAAAAGTACTAAAACATAATTTTAACCCTTTTTTTCCCATAGGAGTCCAATTATTCTAAAAAGACCCAAAAACGTACTCATATTTTTTAGGCCTGTCGCATCCAATTTGAATTATGTTTCTATCTTTATTGGTTGAAAAGTAGCAAACAACGCATAAAAAAATCAAAATATATTTTTAACCCTGTTTTCCCCTTTTGGGTCCAAAATTAAAAAAGTACGAAAACGTAATAATATTTTTTTAAGACCTATCGAACGCAATTTGAATAATGTTTATATCTTTATTGGTTTAAAAGTAACAAAAAATACCAAACAGTATCAAAAGATAATTTTAGCCCCTTTTTCTCCCATTTCGGACCAAAATGAAAAAAAAACTCCAGATACCTGTCTGTTTGTTTCTTAAGGAAAACGCAAAACTTTTTAAATTTTGTTTTTATCTTATATACATCAAAAGATAGTAGGCTACAGGTTTTTCCTTTTATGGCCCCTTTTTATCCCTTTACGGGCCCAATTTCTAAAAATTCGTATGTATTTAAACAAACATGTATTTAGCTCTACGCTTTTAATTAGTATGGCTTTGGATAATTTGGTTAGGCAATTCATAACCAGACCTTCCCACACAAATGGGCGTAGTGTGGGCGCGGCAGCAAAGATTTTCAAAAAAAAACTTGCCAATTGTTTCTTCCAGACTTGAAGTAACTCGCTGTAAAAATTTCAAAAAAATCGATCCACTGGTGTGGACAGCTATAAATTACAAACATACATACATACATACATACTTACATACATACATACATACATACATACATACATACATACATACATACATACATACATACATACATACATACATACATACATACATACATACATACATACATACATACATACATACATACATACATACATACATACATACATACATACATACATACATACATACATACATACATACATACATACATACATACATACATACATACATACATACATACATACATACATACATACATACATACACACACCCTTTCTTTATATAATAGATAGATACAGGGATCACATATCAAATATTTTTCAAAAGAAGTTCAAACTCCTCTTACATTGTTATATCAAATTTTATTATGCTTTTGTGCAAATTTTTGTACTTCACCAAAGAAAAAGGTCTGAGACCCACCTCCAATTATACCGATTGACACAGAATCACTTCCTGAGTCGATTAAAACTTGTCAGTCCATCCGTCCGGCTAGGAGTTAGGCTGAATTCCAAAACGCAGTTTGCTTTGCATCACGAAATTTCAAGTTTTTCCTGAAAGCAAAGATGATGTTTTGGATAATATCTTCTACTTCCAAATGAGTGCTTACAGCTATATTAATGTCCTGGAAGCAAAAAACGTTGTCCAAATTGTAAAGAGTGAATACGGGAAGAAGTTGAAAATTTTTAATGCAAAGCAAACTGCGTTTTGGAATTCAGTCTTAATGTATTCTTGTAAACAAAGTAGAGACCGCATTTTTGCAGATATTTCGATGAAATTTGAAACAGATAAGTTTTTTGGCGTAAGTCAAAAGCACGTTGTTTGTGGTGATGATCAGGTTATTTTTCGACAGAGCTCCCATACAAATGTCCTCCCGGATTAAGCGTTTTGGGCTATAACTGGCTAGAATATGGCCTTCTCTTCACATAATTTTGCACGTTTGTCTATCTTTATTCCACCCATTTTTGTACCGAAAATGAATATTATCGGTCTATTTTTGAGCTTTATAAAAATCGCAACAATAGAAGAACCAGTTTGAAAACTTACATTTTTGTGGGCGCTGCAATCCTCCAATTTTGTCCTTTAGAACTTCGGAATTAGAGGCCTTCTATATGTGTGCCAATTTTAAAAAATCAGTGCAATAAAAGTACCAGAATAAAAAGTTTAACTTTTATGGGCGTGGCACCGCCCACTTTTTTACCTTCAAAATTTTAACTTTAAAAGCCGTTTACGTGCGAACTAATTTCCAAAAATCGGTCTCGAAGAGGAATTGAAATTATGTTTCTATCATAATTGATTTTAAGGCTACAAAAAGTACTAAAACATAATTTTAACCCTTTCTTCCCCTTAGGGTCTATAAAATTAAAAAAGTATCTAAAAACGTACTCATATTTTTTAGACCTGTTACACTTAATTTGAATAATGTTCCTATCGTTATGGGTTTAAAAGTTACAAAAAACTAATAAAAAAATCAAACTATATTTTTAGCCCTTTTTTCCCCCTTTGGGCCCAAAATTAAAAAAAAGTACGAAAAACGTAATCATATTTTTGTAAGACCTATCGAACGCAATTTGAAAAATTTTTCTATCTTTATTGGTTTAAAAGTAACAAAAAGTACCAAAATATAATTTAAACCCCTTTTTTCGGCCTTTCGGACCAAAATTTAAAAAAAAACTCCAGATACCTGTCTGTTTATTTCTTAAGGAAAACGCTAAACTTTTTAAATTTTGTTTCTATCTTATATACATCAAAAGATAGTAGGTTACAGATTTTTCCCTTTTTGTCCCCTTTTTATCCCTTTACGGGCCCAATGTTTAAAAATTCATGTGCATTTAAACAAACATGTAGAGCTTAACACGTGTTATAAATTTCATGTATTTAGCTCTACGCGTTTGATTAATATGGCCTTGGGTAATTTTGTTAGGCCATTCATAACCTAACCTTCCCACACAAATGGGCGTGTTGTGGGCGTGGCAGCAATAGTTTTTTAAAAAAAAGTAGCCTATTGTTCCTTCCAGACTTGAGATAACTCCCTGTAAAAATTTCACAAAAATCGATCCACTGGTGTGGCCAGCTATAAAATACAAACATACATACATACATACATACATACACACACACCCCTTCTTTATATAATAGATAGATACAGGGATCACATTTCAAATATTTTTCAAAGAAGTTCAATATTCTCTTACATTGTAATATTCAAATTTTATTATGCTTTTGTGCAAATTTTTGTACCTCACCAAAGAAAAAGGTCTGAGACCCACCTCCAATTATACCGATCGACACAGAATCACTTCCTGAGCCGATTAAAACCTGTCAGTCCATCCGTCCGGCTGGGAGTTAGGTTGAATTCCAAAACGCAGTTTGCTTTGCATCACGAAATTTCAAGTTTTTCCTGAAAGCAAAGATGATGTTTCTGGTAATATCTTCTACTTCCAAATGAGTGCTTACGGATATATTAATGTCCTGGAAGCAAAAAACGTTGTCCAAATTGTAAAGAGTGAATAAGGGAAGAAGTTGAAAATTTTTAATGCAAAGCAAACTGCGTCTTGGAATTCAGCTTTATTAATGTATTCTTGTAAACAAAGTAGAGACCGCATTTTTGGAGATATTTCGATGAAATTTGAAACAGATAATTTTTTTGGCATAAGAAAAAAGCATGTTGTTTGTGGTGATGATCAGTTAATTTTTTGACAGAGCTCCCATACAAATGCCCTCCCGGATTAAGCGTTTTGGGCTATAACTGGCTAGAATATGGCCTTATCTTCACATAATTTTGCACGTTTGTCTATCTTTATGCCATCCGTTTTTGTACCGAAAATAAACATTATCGGTTTTTTTTAGCTTCATAAAAATCGCAACAATAGAAGAACCAGTTTGAAAACTTACATTTTTGTGGGCGCTGCAATCCTCCATTTTTGTCCTTTAGAACTTCGGAATTAGAGGCCTTCTATATGTGTGCCAATTTTAAAAAATCAGTGCAATAAAAGTACCAGCATAAAAAGTTTAACTTTTATGGGCGTGGCACCGCCCACTTTCTTACCTTCAAAATTTTAACTTTAAAAGCCGTTTAAGTGCGAACTAATTTCCAAAAATCGGTCTCGAAAAGCAATTGAAATTATGTTTCTATCATAATTGATTTTAAAGTTACAAAAAGTACTAAAACATAATTTTAACCTTTCTTTCCCTTAGGGTCTATAAAATTAAAAAAGTATCTAAAAACGTACTCATACTTTTTAGGCCTGTTACACTTAATTTGAATAATGTTCCTATCGTTATTGGTTTAAAAGTTACAAAAAACGAATAAAAAAATCAAAATATATTTTTGACCCTTTTTTCCCCCTTTGAGCCCAAAATTAAAAAAAAGTACGAAAAACTTAATCATATTTTTGTAAGACCTATCGAACGCAATTTGAAAAATTTTTCTATCTTTATTGGTTTAAAAGTAACAAAAAGTACCAAAAAGTACCAAAATATAATTTTAACCCCTTTTTTCGGCCTTTCGGACCATAATTTAAAAAAAAAACTCCAGATACCTGTCTGTTTATTTCTTAAGGAAAACGCTAAACTTTTTAAATTTTGTTTCTATCTTATATACATCAAGAGACAGTAGGTTACCGATTTTTCCCTTTTTGTCCCCTTTTTATCCCTTTACGGGCCCAATGTTTAAAAACTCACGTGCATTTAAACAAACATGTAAAGCTTAACACGTGTTGTAAATTTCAGATATTTAGCTCTACGCGTTTGAGCAGTATGGCTCTGGTTAATTTTGTTACTTGACCTTCCCACACAAATGGGCGTAGTGTGGGCGTGGCAGCAATAATTTCCAAAAAAAAGTATCCTATTGTTCCTTTCAGACTTGAAGTAACACTCTGTAAAAATTTCACAAAAATCGATCCACAGGTGTGGCCAGCTATAAAATACAAACATACATACATACATACATACATACATACATACATACACCCCTTCTTTATATAATAGAAGAAGATAGAAGATAGATACAGGGATCACATTTCAAATATTTTTCAAAAGAAGTTCAAACTTCTCTTATATTGTAATATTCAAATTTTATTATGCTTTTGTGCAAATTTTTGTACCTCACCAAAGAAAAAGGTCTGAGACCCACCTCCAATTATACCGATCGACACAGAATCACTTCCTGAGCCGATTAAAACCTGTCAGTCCATCCGTCCGGCTGGGAGTTAGGTTGGATTCCAAAACGCAGTTTGCCTTGCATCACGAAATTTCAAGTTTTTCCTGAAAGCAAAGATGATGTTTCTGGTAATATCTTCTACTTCCAAATGAGTGCTTACAGATATATTATTGTCCTGGAAGCAAAAAACGTTGTCCAAATTGTAAAAAGTGAATAAGGGAAGAAGTTGAAAATTTTTAATGCAAAGCAAACTGCGTTTTGGAATTCAGCCTTATTAATGTATTCTTGTAAACAAAGTAGAGACCGCATTTTTGCAGATATTTCGATGAAATTTGGAACAGATAATTTTTTTGGCATAAGAAAAAAGCATGTTGTTTGTGGTGATGATCAGTTAATTTTTTGACAGAGCTCCCATACAAATTGCCTCCCGGATTAAGCGTTTTGGGCTATAACTGGCTAGAATATGGCCTTATCTTCACATTATTTTGCACGTTTGTCTATCTTTATGCCATCCGTTTTTGTACCGAAAATAAACATTATCGGTTTTTTTTAGCTTCATAAAAATCGCAACAATAGAAGAACCAGTTTGAAAACTTACATTTTTGTGGGCGCTGCAATCCTCCATTTTTGTCCTTTAGAACTTCGGAATTAGAGGCCTTCTATATGTGTGCCAATTTTAAAAAATCAGTGCAATAAAAGTACCAGCATAAAAAGTTTAACTTTTATGGGCGTGGCACCGCCCACTTTCTTACCTTCAAAATTTTAACTTTAAAAGCCGTTTAAGTGCGAACTAATTTCCAAAAATCGGTCTCGAAAAGCAATTGAAATTATGTTTCTATCATAATTGATTTTAAAGTTACAAAAAGTACTAAAACATAATTTTAACCTTTCTTTCCCTTAGGGTCTATAAAATTAAAAAAGTATCTAAAAACGTACTCATACTTTTTAGGCCTGTTACACTTAATTTGAATAATGTTCCTATCGTTATTGGTTTAAAAGTTACAAAAAACGAATAAAAAAATCAAAATATATTTTTGACCCTTTTTTCCCCCTTTGAGCCCAAAATTAAAAAAAAGTACGAAAAACTTAATCATATTTTTGTAAGACCTATCGAACGCAATTTGAAAAATTTTTCTATCTTTATTGGTTTAAAAGTAACAAAAAGTACCAAAAAGTACCAAAATATAATTTTAACCCCTTTTTTCGGCCTTTCGGACCATAATTTAAAAAAAAAACTCCAGATACCTGTCTGTTTATTTCTTAAGGAAAACGCTAAACTTTTTAAATTTTGTTTCTATCTTATATACATCAAGAGACAGTAGGTTACCGATTTTTCCCTTTTTGTCCCCTTTTTATCCCTTTACGGGCCCAATGTTTAAAAACTCACGTGCATTTAAACAAACATGTAAAGCTTAACACGTGTTGTAAATTTCAGATATTTAGCTCTACGCGTTTGAGCAGTATGGCTCTGGTTAATTTTGTTACTTGACCTTCCCACACAAATGGGCGTAGTGTGGGCGTGGCAGCAATAATTTCCAAAAAAAAAGTATCCTATTGTTCCTTTCAGACTTGAAGTAACACTCTGTAAAAATTTCACAAAAATCGATCCACAGGTGTGGCCAGCTATAAAATACAAACATACATACATACATACATACATACATACATACATACACCCCTTCTTTATATAATAGAAGAAGATAGAAGATAGATACAGGGATCACATTTCAAATATTTTTCAAAAGAAGTTCAAACTTCTCTTATATTGTAATATTCAAATTTTATTATGCTTTTGTGCAAATTTTTGTACCTCACCAAAGAAAAAGGTCTGAGACCCACCTCCAATTATACCGATCGACACAGAATCACTTCCTGAGCCGATTAAAACCTGTCAGTCCATCCGTCCGGCTGGGAGTTAGGTTGGATTCCAAAACGCAGTTTGCCTTGCATCACGAAATTTCAAGTTTTTCCTGAAAGCAAAGATGATGTTTCTGGTAATATCTTCTACTTCCAAATGAGTGCTTACAGATATATTATTGTCCTGGAAGCAAAAAACGTTGTCCAAATTGTAAAAAGTGAATAAGGGAAGAAGTTGAAAATTTTTAATGCAAAGCAAACTGCGTTTTGGAATTCAGCCTTATTAATGTATTCTTGTAAACAAAGTAGAGACCGCATTTTTGCAGATATTTCGATGAAATTTGGAACAGATAATTTTTTTGGCATAAGAAAAAAGCATGTTGTTTGTGGTGATGATCAGTTAATTTTTTGACAGAGCTCCCATACAAATTGCCTCCCGGATTAAGCGTTTTGGGCTATAACTGGCTAGAATATGGCCTTATCTTCACATTATTTTGCACGTTTGTCTATCTTTATGCCATCCGTTTTTGTACCGAAAATAAACATTATCGGTTTTTTTTAGCTTCATAAAAATCGCAACAATAGAAGAACCAGTTTGAAAACTTACATTTTTGTGGGCGCTGCAATCCTCCATTTTTGTCCTTTAGAACTTCGGAATTAGAGGCCTTCTATATGTGTGCCAATTTTAAAAAATCAGTGCAATAAAAGTACCAGCATAAAAAGTTTAACTTTTGTGGGCGTGGCACCGCCCACTTTTTTACCTTCAAAATTTTAACTTTAAAAGCCGTTTACGTGCGAACTAATTTCCAAAAATCGGTCTCGAAAAGCAATTGATATTATGTTTCTATCATAATTGATTTTAAAGTTACAAAAAGTACTAAAACATAATTTTAACCTTTCTTCCCCTTAGGGTCTATAAAATTAAAAAAGTATCTAAAAACATACTCATATTTTTTAGGCCTGTTACACTTAATTTGAATAATGTTCCTATCGTTATTGGTTTAAAAGTTACAAAAAACGAATAAAAAAATCAAAATATATTTTCGACCCTTTTTTCCCCCTTTGGGCCCAAAATTAAAAAAAAGTACGAAAAACTTAATCATATTTCTGTAAGACCTATCGAACGCAATTTGAAAAATTTTTCTATCTTTATTGGTTTAAAAGTAACAAAAAGTACCAAAATATAATTTTAACCCCTTTTTTCGGCCTTTCGGACCATAATTTAAAAAAAAACTCCAGATACCTGTCTGTTTATTTTTTAAGGAAAACGCTAAACTTTTTAAATTTTGTTTCTATCTTATATACATCAAGAGATAGTAGGTTACCGATTTTTCCCTTTTTGTCCCCTTTTTATCCCTTTACGGGCCCAATGTTTAAAAACTCATGTGCATTTAAACAAACATGTAAAGCTTAACACGTGTTGAAAATTTCAGATATTTAGCTCTACGCGTTTGAGCAGTATGGCTCTGGGTAATTTTGTTACTTGACCTTCCCACACAAATGGGCGTAGTGTGGGCGTGGCAGCAATAATTTCCAAAAAAAAGTATCCTATTGTTCCTTTCAGACTTGAAGTAACACTCTGTAAAAATTTCACAAAAATCGATCCACTGGTGTGGCCAGCTATAAAATACAAACATACATACATACATACATACATACATACACCCCTTCTTTATATAATAGATAATTATTTAATTAATTTTTACTTATATAAAGATATTATTTTTTACACAATTTTAAAATGTTTTTAAATATATTGTAATAAAGTAATTTCTAAGCTTCTTTACATTTTGACGTTAACTTTCATGTTTTTTTATTACTGTTAAGTAATGCCAAATTATAATCATTTAGTATCGTATTCTACTCAAAAATAAACGGACCTACAATTTTGGGCCCTAAGTGGTAAATTAAGGTGAAAACTATATTTTGACACTACCTAGGCTTACATCGTAATTTCTAAACCAATAAAGATATAACCGTTATTAAAATGCGTTCAAATGGGTCTCAAAAAATAGGATTATGTTGTTGGTACTTTTTTGAATTTTCGGATTTAAAGGGATACAAATATTAAAATGTATGTTTTGTTCCTTTTTAGGTTCATTTGGTCATTTTGAACTAATAAAGAAAAAAACATAATTCAAACTGGACAGGTTTAAAAAAAACTATTTTAATGTTGTTGGTATTTTTTTAATAAAATTACAAATAAAGTTCAAGTTTCGACCAACAGCTCTCACAAAATAATGAATATGTTTTTGGGCCTTTTTTCCCAAATTTTGAATCCAAAGGAAAAAATTATATATTTGTACTTTTTTTAACTTTTGGATAAAAACGCATTTCAAACTTTATTTAAATGATCTTTTGAAAACATAAATACACTTTTTTTTTTTTTTTATAATAACCAGCACTCAGGGGATGGCCCCTACACATGCATTGCATTGTGTTGGTATCAGGAAAATAGGTTATGGGACGGAGGATTAAGGGAGTAGTGTTTGTTGACATTTGATTTAAATTTCTCGATATTTACTGTGGCAGGAAAGACATTATTAGGAAGTTCATTCCACATACGAACCGTGCGACCGAAGAAGGGATTCTCCCTGTAATGAGTGGTGCGATTCACTGGCCAGTCAACAACATATGGGTGCGCTCTTCTAGAAAAACGTGTATCACGCAAAAAGTTCCGGGTTTCGGGAACAAGTTCCCTGATTTCCGCAGAGCACATTCCATTATAGTAATTTCTGGAAATTTGGTACCACTAAGGTTTATAAAAAGGATAAATATTATATTTTCGTACTCTTTTTGCATTTTTTGACATTGTATATACAGATAGATGCAATAAGCGCTACAGGCCCCTATTAAGGTCCAAAGTCAACTAAGAGGGCACCTTGATACTCTCTGGAGTTTGAGTCTACAACTATAAAATTATCGACTATTGACCCAGGTTGAAGACGCTTTCAATTAGGCGGTCAAAATGTATTATTTTCAATTTGGATATATTTTCCATATTTTGGTGTTATGAGTCTTGTAATATAAAATTAGGGGCTTTTAGCACCGGGATTGGGGTGAAAAGTCAATTAGTTGGTCACAAAGTTTCGCATGCTTAGGAATTTTTTTTAAGTTTGTGGTTATGCGTATTGATATATAAAGAAAATAGCTATGAACCCCGTTTGGGGCCGAAAATCAACTTAGTGGGCAAAAAGTACTTTCTTACATATTTGGCAGCTTTTTTAATTTTTTGAGAATCCTTCTTTGCTCTGTATTTGCTAAATTTTGGCTTTTTTAAAAAGAGAAAATTAAGATTGTAAAGAAAGTCGTACGCAGTTATTATTTTAATTTTATGTTATATTGAAAAGTGGAGCCAAATCGTCGCATTCGATTCGAGTCGAAGTTTCACTTGATTGATCGAGTTGTCAATGCTTTTAATATAGGAACTCTAATAAGAAATTTTTTAATTTCGATTCGAATCGAGTGCGACGATTTGGCCCCTGCTTTTTCGAAGTAGCATAAGCGTTGCTAGTTGATCATAAATGACTTTTAACTGTGCGTCCAAACGAAACAAATTTATGTCAATAAATGTAAAAATCGAATATAAAAAGTCATGTATTTTTACTATTTTCATAGCGATATCAGTTTGTCATTTTATTGGTAATGGCTCCATTAAAAAATAAATTATTGATCCTTAAACGTTAGAAAGTCGATTAAGCAATGCCTGTATGTTAAAAAAAATTTCCAGGGCCAAGTCAAAAAACTAAAAATTTTCCTTAGTAAATTAAGCAAGAGCGGTTGAATACGGTGCGAGATATGAGCAAAGACCTAAGATAATCTATATATTTTATATAACGAAATTCAATCAATTCTTATATATCTTAGTAAATATGGCCACTGTTGCCACATAAAACTTCGAGCAGAAGCTTTAAAGACTGCAAGCTATATCAGAGAAATTGTTTTGATAGGAGCAAGGAGGAATTACTTAATATAGCGCTCTTTTTTTTTTTTTTTTTTTTTTTTTTTTTTTTAATTTAACAAATTATGTACTAAACAAATTAAATATAAATATTTTTATTCATATTATTCCCTTTAATATTTTTAAATGATTTAAATATGCGTATTAAAACTATCAAACGGTAATTATCTGCTCTCTTAGTTTTGTTTATTAACTTTTGTAAACACAAAAGCTCATAACATATCGTTCTTAATTGCAAAAATAAAATATGACTTCCTTAATTAAATTATTTATAATATTTAGGTTTTTTTTTCATTTACGTTTATAATAAACTTGAACTTGATACAGTGAAAGAAAAAAAAGCAGAAAGAAACAAAAAAAACAGTAAAAATAAACTTAAACAAAATCTTTGTCATAAAGTAAAGTTGGTAATAAAAAATTAAGAAAAAAAAATAAACGTTGAAGTCTTAATTTCTTTAAAACGTTTGCTTTGTTTTTTAGAGTGAAAACTTTATTATAATTCAAAAAAAATTAGTTAATAAAAGTAAATAAAGAAAAAAATTAATCGAAAACTTAAAAAGCTTATTTACTTTAAAATTATATAATTAAGATTCTATCGAGCACGTGTTAAGTAATAAAGTTTAACTGCTTTAAAATGTTAAAAAATTGTTCTCAAAGGTTTTTATTTCAAACATAATAAAATTTTATTATTTTTCATCCCACTGTATTTAGTTTCTTAAAGCGTTTTGTATAAACAAAAAAGATTTTTCTTAAAACATTTATTTGCTCAATAAAATCATATAACAATTACGAATAATTTAATAGTTGTATTAAAACGTATGAAGTGTGCGTTTAAAGTGTAGAAGTGTTAATAAATAATGAATCCATTATCATTAACAAAATATTATATTTTAATTGATTTAGGGGGAGGTTTAATAAAAATAAATGTTCTTAAAAAAAATTTAAAGCAATTTGCGGCCAAAAATCAAAAACAACTTTTTAGAGTTTAATTTTAGGTAATTTGAGGTAGAAAATTTGAAACAACATTGTGCTTAGGTAATCAGATTTTTTATATTTGCGGAAGTTAATTTTTAAAATCAGCTGCGATGTAAGCTTTTGCTGTTATTAAAAATATCTTCAATTTTATTGAAACTTTTTTTCCTATAAAGCTTGTAAGAAGATTTTACAATTTTAAAGCTTCTTCTGTAAGCTTCAGAAATGTTTAAAGGCTTTTCCTGGATAAATCGTGGTTGGTCTGTTATACGTTTAAAAATGACTTTTTTAGCTTTGTTTTTTGTTAAAAATTTTTTTAAGTCTACGATGAACCAGGTTTTAAAAAATATTTTCTTTTTCAAATGTGTCAATTCAAATTTTTTTTTATTAAATTTTTTATTTCAAATTATTTTCATCGTTTCTTATCGTTCTGATTTCGTAAAAATAAATCCTAAAAACGATTTTGTTCAAAAAATGGTTTATTTTATTCTAATATTTCATTAAATAAACTAATTTTCTTAATTTTGAGATTTCTTAAAAACATATTTTGTTTCAATTATGCTTCACTTAAGAATATTTTGTTTTTTTATTTAATTTTATTTTATTTATTTTATTTTATTTTGTTTCATTTTATTTTATTTTATTTTATTTTATTTTATTTTATTTTATTTTATTTTATTTTATTTTATTTTATTTTATTTTATTTTATTTTATTTTATTTTATTTTATTTTATTTTATTTTATTTTATTTTATTTATTATCAAAGTGGAATTGGGAACAAGGGCTGATTAACTTATTAATTGTTAATGAGTAAGACTTGAATAGCCCCGTAAATGAAGCCCCCCGATGTCGCATGGACCCATAGGTGGTATCAAACTATCAGAAATATCTGCGAGCCAATTAAAATCCAGAAAAGTTGCCCGATAATTAACCGAGATATAGTGAAAAACCAAGATTACCTCGATTTATTTCTCAAAAGTTTGCGCATAAAAACTTTTGACTGCTCCGGAGTTGCCCGAACATACTTACACTCTATTTCCTTCCGCTTACAGGGTTGCCATACAAAGTTTGATTTTTTAAGTGTTATTTTAAATCGCTCTCACAGCTCCCAGGGGGCCAAAAGACAAATATAAGACCGACTCCGATTATTTTTTCCTGCCAAACATTTTTGTGGCACATATTTACGACCTATCTCCAGATCCTAACAGGGTTGCCATGCAAAATCTGAAAAAAATTTGGGTGGAAACGCGTACAACTTTCCGGATACGCCCTTAGAGTAATAAAATGTATCACAGACTTCACTAGTTTTCCCCTAAAACGTATTCCTAGAAGCTACTTACCCCCTATCGCCATCACATAAGGGGGCTGCTACACAAAACTTACAAAATTGATATAAAAACGCATATAACTTTTCCAAAGTACGCCTTAGAGATAAAAAGTGTAGGACCGACCCCTATTAGTTTCCCTTTTTTAACATATTCCTTAAACATACTTACCTCCTATCTTTATCGCCTAAGGGGGCTCCCATATAAAGTTTGGAAAATTGTAAAAAGTCTACAGCTACCAGGGTGTCCGTGGATAGGTCAAATGTAGGACTGACCTTAACTCATTTTTCTTTACAAGCAGTTTCTTAAAACATACTTATACCTTATCTCCACTCCCTTAGGGGGTTGCCATATCAAATTTAAAAAAAAATAGGGTAAACCCCTACACGTTGTGAGTTTAGCGTCCTTACTTGTTTTCTCTTCGTTTATTGAGTCCCAGTTATGCTATTTACCAATTAAAGTTGGAATTTAAAAAATCTCTGTTTAACAAATTGCTTATTTAATATATGTAGTTACTTTTTTTGTGAGCTGAACATCAATAAAAAATTTAATGGAAGTGACGAGTTATTTAATTAAAATCAAATATAGTTTATGTTTGGTTTATAAATAACTTGAAAACATATCACGTCACTTCAAATTTCAATTCTTATATTTTTAATTTTTTCTTTGTTCTATATTTTTTTTAAATTAATTTTTCTTATAATAATATTTTTTAATGTCTATATAATCTTCTTTTCATTCATTTTTTTTGTATCTTTTAGTATTCAATTCATGCTTTTAATTACAAACCCTTTTCGCATTAAAACAATAAAAAAACTACATATAAATAATGGAAAACGTACCATTCGACATTTAAACATTTAAATTAAAGAATGCCAAACAAAATCGTTCAAAAATTTTTTCTATCAAGGTTAACATTTATTGCGATTTTGCCCCTTTTTCGGTGTTTAAAAAGCTACAAAATTTTATTTGTTTTTTTTATTTAATCAAATGGTTGTATGTGATTCTTCTTTAATACAAAAACACAGTAACAAATAGAAATAATCAAAGTACAAAATAACATAAAATTAAACTATTAAAGTTTTATCATGTGTAACACGTTGTTTAACGTTTTATAATTATTGCGGATTATTTGTAATTTTTTATTACTTACAAGTAATTAATGATGTGTGTCACATAGTTCAATAATAAAAAAATTAAAAAGATAAGTTTCAATTAAAAGCATGTTTAAGAACATTTTTATTTACTTTTTTCAAACAATTGGAAATTGTAGATTTTTAAGTAAAAACATACTTACATACAAAGCGTTGAAACTATAATAAAACCTTTTTAAAAAACACTACAATATGAGATAAATATCTCAGGCATAAATGTTTGTTTCCATCGTCGTCGTCACCACGTCACGTTGACCATGTAAAGTAGTATTTGGGATAATAATGTTCTACTTTTAACAGCTGGTTTTTAACTTTTTTAAGCCCATAAAAACCTCAAGGTCAAGATGAGAGACTGCAGATTATTGACTGACTTAAAAACGGCATACAAGATAAGGACATAAAACTAAATGCTTTAAAGCAATTTTGGGACACCCTATAAAATATCGTTTGAAAAATCCCTGCTTTGATGAAACTTTTGATGTATAAAATATGGTAAAAGCAAGAATATGTATCACTACTTTCGTTTTTCATTTACCAAAAATTATTTAATAGAAATCCAAAAATGTAGCCTAAAATTATTTTCTTAAAATATTAACTATTTTTTATTTTGTAATAATTCCCGTGTTTTAGTAATTTCGCTATCAACTACCTGCATATAGGCAACTCTTTTAAAAACCAATTTTTAGTTTTTATTCAAAATTTTAAATTGGTTTGATTGCATTATTATACCGTTTTGTTATAAATATTTTTTTGTGGTACGTCAAGGTGTTTGATGTTAATGTCATCTTGTTATTTTAAGAACTTGTTGAAAAAAGAATACAGGAATTATATATTCAATTTTTTTTGTTAAAGCTAATATTAAGGTGACCGGCAAATTAAAGTGTTTAGCTATTTTGCACTATATTTAAAGATTTATTAGTTAGTTTATTTATTTATTTGTTCGTATTTAGAATTTTTGTATTAACTTTTCTGTAAGTTCTACAAATAATTAATCTGAAAATACACATAAATAAGTCCTGCTTCTGGAAATTACATTTAATCGCATTAGCTGCAAATATAATGTGTTTATGGGTCATTTAACAAAAGCCGGATCCTAAGTTTTGTGCAGAAGTAAATGTAAACCCTTAAAGGTGTATTTTACATGCCACAAAAATTTTATTCTAGGGCCTTGACCGCTTAAATCCTTTTACTGGGGTTTCTAAAAAAATTTGCTGCCATCCTTAAAAATATTCTAAAGTATATAATGAAATGTATATATGTGTTCACATACGTATATTTATTAATTTATTTTTATATACAAATTTTCTATTTTAAATATTAAAAACCACTTATAATCCTTTTCTTTTATCTTTTTAGGTAAGTCTTTTGAAGCCTTTGGTTCACAATGCAAACATGAATTTTATTGTGAGTTTAAAATATGTTTTTATTTGATTTACAACTTTGTAATCTAATCTACACAATTATCATAATAAAAAAAAATTAATAAACACATGTATATTATACATTAGGGTCCTTTTCGATTTCCAAAATAATAGTGAAAGGCCAATGTAAGCGGCATGCGGCAGCGGACGGCAACAATATCACCAACTTACAAAAAATAAGTTTCTTCATAAAATTATTCATAAAAAAATTTTCACACATTGAATTTAATTAAATTTGGCAATGCCGTTAAAAGGAGACGAGCGGTAATGTTGGATTTTGTTAAACTTTTTATTTGTCGCCTTAATTTGCCAATAAAAAAATGAAAAAAAAATAAATTATGAGAAATTAATTTTCGAAATTAAAAAACACAAGTATTTAAATTTACTTAAATTATTATGTTCTCATTTGCCGCCTACTTAAATAGAAATTAGTTTAATCTGGCCACAGCTACAACTGTAGTCATGTTGCCTTGTAGCTATGATGCCGTCAAAATAATTGTGAACATATAAATGCGTGTATTTTAGCTTAGCTTTAGTCTATGTGTTTATAGCATTACACGTGTATTTTTCAAAAAATGTGTAACAAATTTTTGCTTTCAAAAGTAAATATTTTTAGTTTCAAAATTATTTCAAACAAAAGAGCAAAACCTAATAAACAAAAAAAAAATAATGCATAATTTACAGCGAAAAATTTATTGAGATAAATTAGACATAAATTGCATTTAAAGATAATAAAATTCGTAAAAATTTTAAACTAAATTCTCAAGAAATCTTTATTTTATTTTCTAAGAATCTTGCAAACTGTTTGTTATATTAATAGAATATTAAAACCTTATTTATAATTGTGCTTCTTCTTAAGTTTTCTAATTTTTTTGTTTAAGATTAAGAAGAAAACAAAAAAGTTGCTCTTATTAGGTTTTTAAAAGTGATGAAAATAAACAAAAGCAATTTTATAGTTTTGCAAGTTCTATTTCTTCTTTGTTTAATTAATGTAATTTTTAAGAAAAATTGTTAAATAAATATTTAAATTCAAATGGATAATCACTGTCGCTGTGCCATTTGAATATTTTTAAATTTAGAAGAAAAAAGAAACGCAAAACAAACAACAGGATTTTCCAATAATAAAACATTATTAGAAGCATGACCAAATTAAAATAACAATAAGAATCTATAGAAGTAGTCATTTTGAATAAATAAATATTTCAATTGATGGACATAATAAAAAGATGTTACAGGCAGACTGAATGACTAGCTGACTGGCTGCAATATGGCTGGCACTCGATATTTTATTATTCTAAATTTGTTTATTAAATTGAAATTGCGTAGTCTATTATATTAAAATAAAATAAAAACAAAAGCAAATTTAGCACTTAACAATTTAATACTTGATACTGACATTTTTACAGTGTGACAGTGATACCGGATTTTTTCAGAAAGCAAAACAAGACACACACATTTTTCTAATATTAAATTTGTAAAAGATATCAATTATTTTAAGACAAATCAGATATTTAAAAATGAAAGCGGCAAGAAATTAAAAAAACAACATTACTGCAACTCTGAGTATTAGGTTAGGTTAGGCTAGGTTATGTAGAACAGGCAGCCCTTTAAGAAAAGGATACAGCTCACTTGGGTCCTCTTAATTCGGCCCCCTTGAATAACCGGGAGAGGCCAATAGAAATGGTGGATATAGAAAGAAAGAGGATAAAGCAGATTTACCAGGATCTTTGCCGGGAATCAAACCCACAATCCCCAGACTGGTAGACTCGTACACTTAACTACCAATGATCCAGCAACGCCTTATTAAACATATAAAAGAAAGTAATATTTCGTGTTAGTAACAACACTTATAACTCAAAAGAGATTGGACGAATTACTTTTAATGAAATTTGCAAAAAAGGCATACCTTATATCTCGGTAGAGCTCGACTAAGCTCTTGCGAGTAAAGTGATTTTATATATCTTCATAACTGTAATAACTAAAGTCTGCAAACCATATGGGATGCTTATGTTGTTACCGTGTATAATTGATAATTGGGCTGAGAATGGGAAAAAGCAGATTAATAGGCGTGGCACTTCCCGTACAACGAAAATTATTTTTGTACAAGGTGGGCAAAAAGAAATCCAATGTCAAATCTGTTTTGACATTTGTGAACTAGACAGATATAGAATGCAATTGAACACGCCATGTAGCGATGTACTCCCCAAAAACGCGAAATAAACGTGTCTATTTTTTTGCATACCAATTCGTCTGTGGTGTTGGCGAAGCGCGAATTCTGTCAGGGATTCCCCGGTCGTCGGTCACCGAGTGCGCAAACTCTGCTTCGTTGGGCCACCAACCTTGATGAGTATCGGACCACACGAGACGCTATCAAGAGTGGCCGGTCCCGGAGCACCCGTTCTGCCGAGAATATTGCTAGGATGTCGAGAAACATCGACCGAACTCCGTGCCTCGCCTGCGCAC
Organism: Melanophora roralis; assembly: GCA_963583895.1. Taxonomy (NCBI): domain Eukaryota; kingdom Metazoa; phylum Arthropoda; class Insecta; order Diptera; family Rhinophoridae; genus Melanophora; species Melanophora roralis. The sequence goes on along the minus strand of OY757190.1, from coordinate 29,880,020 downwards.
GTTCCCGTACAAAGTCTGCCCCCCTGTTCTGTAACTTGTGAGAAGTTTTCGCAGCGAGAAAATTTTATTTATTGTTATAGTCTTCCGATTATTAACAGTGTGACCAAGATAATTCATAAACTCTCATTTAACGTCAAAAGTTAAAATAATTAGGTTTATCGTGTTCATCCTGTCTTTTACAAGGCGACTATAAATTTTTCGATGCGAGAAGTTCTTACTAAAGTTACAGAACACAGGCACTGGTTCGTGCATCAGCTGTTGCCTGTTGACCGCCAAACGCGTGTAACCTACGCTCAAGCCATCTTTAATCATAATGAGCGGATGAGGCCCATTGGCACCTCAGCGTGTACGTGAAAAAGCTAAACTATCGCTTCTGGAGCACCAAAAATCCACGAGAGATGCACGAGGAGCCATTACACCTTCTTAAAGTGACTGCATTATGCGTGTTTACGCTGGAGGAGTCATCGGGCAATTTTTTTTTCGAGGACGCTGCTGCTCGAACGACAAAAGTGGACGGTGCGCACTACAGGGCTATGTTACCGGAGTTTTTTCTGCCGCAATTGAACGAATTATGTAGGACTGGATGACATGTGGTACAGGAGGGAGCAACGGCACACACTGCGTGAGCCAAAACCGATATTCTGAAGGCCGTGCTTCCGGGCTGCCTTATCTCTCGTTTTGGCGATTTACATTTGCCCGCAAGACCGCCCGGTTTAACCTTTCCAGACTTTTTTTGTGGGGCTTTTTTAAGTCCCGAGACCCTGGAAGCCCTCATGGACAACATTCGACACTAGTGCGAGAATATATCGCCCGAAGTTCTCGCCGGGAGTGGAGTCCAGCAAAGCGGACCGGGTAAAGCTAGTTTAATAACAATTTGTATTTTTGCTCTTTTTTGGCAAATCTAACGACTTAAGGTGGTTTTATACGAGATGTATTTTACATGACTTGTCACTTTTGCAATCCACATATAATTGCGTATGACTGTCATTATTGTCATTTTACAGATGGTTTATAATTTTTGCTATCACAAATACGTATGTAATTACATCTGACATAACCTCCAAACCAAAATAAACAACTTACTTTTCCTTGTTGTTGTTCTAAAAACAGCTGATGACATAGGCTTTGTCAGATGAAAATAGAACGCGCTTAATTAAAAAATTTGTCATATGACTTTTACATATGTGTTTCACACAATCAATGTTTCCACGCGTTTACACGACATGTATCAATTTTGCAGTAAAAAATTTGACAGGTCATATGTAAAATACATCTCGTATAAAACCATCTTTAATGTTATTATGAATCCTACCCTTCAGCCAAATTTGTTTTCTTAAACTAAAACATTCTTGCCACCAATAGATACTAAACATGTGAAAACACCGAATTTAATTTATTGGAAAGCATTTTTATTTTGTAAAAAAAAATATTTTTTTTCAAGCTGTGAACATAAAAAGCAGATTATTTTATTACACTTAGCCAAGTCTTAACTTTGTCGCATACGATTATAGCGCCGCAATAAACTTCATAATAATTTATTACATTTTAACGCCGCCTGACGTTTTAATTGTTAGTGAATGCCCTGCTCTCTTCCATATATTTCTGCCATTAAACTAAGGTTAATGGATTATTTATTTACTCATTCTTTTAATATTTAGCCCCCAGTTCTTTTGTTTAATATAATTAAATGCAATAAATGTTCTTAATTCTAGAAAAAAAAATTTTGTTTTAATTTTATGCGGGCGGTGGCGGCGGCGGTGATGGTGGTCAATGTGTAGCTAGGCCTAACGGAGACGGGCACTCCTTAACAATGACAGACAAAACAGACATGCCAACGACAGCGAACATAAAGAACATGACTGGAACACACACAACACTCACATAATTTAAAAATTTTGTTTTGTTTTAATTCAAAAATAAATGAGTGACACTTGCACGCCATAAAATGCAAAGACCATTAAAACGAATAGAAATAAAAAAAAATAAACAAAAAATCTTAATTTTTAAAATAAAAAAAAAGGGGGAAAAATAAACTTGCATTACAACAACTATAAGTACACATAAAAAAACAACAACAAACATAACAGCCCAACCAATATTTGATATCAAACCTAAAGTAAATTCACTGACACTCTTTCATATACTCGTTTCAAATGCAATGCAAGTGTTGGACGTCGTATCAATAAAGTCGTGCTAAAATCAGGCCAAACAAATTTAAAAAAAAAATACAACGAAATGAATTCAATTGATATTTATTTAACGGCGTTTTTTCAATAGAACAAATGCCAACAAGTGCAGTACAGGAGGCATTACTTGTTTTGAAAGTTAGGTTGCGGATATCTTTGTGTAAAAACTATATTTTGATACTGCTAAGGTCTATTATGTAACTACAAATTTAAAAAGAGATAAAAACATAATTTGGATTGAGACCTATTGATTCAATAAAATCTAAATATCCGGTTTGTTGTACTTCTGTGAAAGTTTTTGCTTTAAAGGTGTAGGTTAGGTTAGGTTAGGCTAGGTTACGAAGGGTAGTGGCGAGTCCAACTCGCCACCTCCACTCGGAGGCCCTCAGACCCATTGTGAATCAAGAAGAAAAAAAATAAAAGTGAGAGAAGCATTTTATAGGTAAGGATAAAAGAAAGCAAGAGTACCGTCCGCAAGATGTCTAAGAAAGTCAATAGTCATAGGCCCTGAATCACCTTTCTGCCCAGCCACCCAACCCTCTTAATGAAACTTATGATGTTCCCAGCCCACTGCCAGGGACCTCACCAAGTCCATCTAAGAAGCGTCCTCCAAACCACCTCTGTCGGCGAATCTGCAACCCAGGGCAGTGGCAGACAAGATGTTTTACCGTCTCTATCTCCTCCTCGTCCCCGCATACCCTGCAGAAGTCTGGAGAGTTCCTGTTCCATTTGTTCGTCCTATATCTCAAATCGCAGTGCTTTGTGAGAGTCCCAATAATGCACCTCAGAACCCCCCTGCTCTCCTTGAGCAGCAGGTAAGTGCCTGGGCCATAAAAGTCTAGAGATCCTGCAATCAGCCCTGTCCCTCCAGGTTTGGCCCACCTTGTCCATTATCCAAGTCCCTATCAGTCCATAACAGAAACTCAGTGGTGGCCTTACCGGCTCACAACTAAGTTCAGTATACCGGGCCGATCTCTTTAAAGGTGTAATGTGGCGATACATTCTTATTATAATACATTCAGCCCTATCGTGAATAAGAAGTGGAAATCTAAAAATTGTTATATTAACTTTACGTGAAATTTTTGTTACCTTTAAGGTTCATTTATACGTGACATAACCATAATACAGTTAATAGCTGTTCGAACCGAACTTATGGGCAACACTGTATTTGATTTAGTACCAATTGAGGTTTGGTTTTTATGGCAACGGTTATGGTTATGGCGTTATGGTAAGTCACATATAATTGAACCTTTAGCGTACGAACATTCGATAGTCAGATATTTGTAAGATTGGTTTGCGCAATGAATGCCCATAGGTTACGACGGTTCTGGCTGACCGTATTTGTCGGCCGATCATTCACTGCGGCTTCGGCTGACTGTTCGTTCCCTGCAGCTTTGGCTGTCTGTTTCTCGACTGCGGCTTCGGATGTTTGTTCCTTTACTGCGGCTTCAGCCGTCTGTTCGTTCACTGCAGATTCGGCTGTATGTTACTTAATTGCGGCTTTAGCTGTCTGTTCCTTTACTGCGGTTTCAGCTGACTATTCCTTCGCTACAGCTTAAGCTGTCTATTTCTTCACTGCTGCTTCGACTGGCTGTTCGTTCATTGAGACTTTGACTGTCTGTTCGTCACTGCTGCTTCGGCTGTATGTTCCTTCACTGCGGCTGTCTATTTGTAGTTATAGTAACGTACATATGTAGCTAGAACTAACATTATACTTGTTTTAAAGTCCAGATATAATTAAATATTGTACGCATTACAGAGCCCTAGAGATAGGTTAGGCTAGGTAGGTTAGGTAGAACAGGCAGCCGTTGAAGGAAAGGATACAGCTCACTTGGGTCCGCTTAATTCGGTCCCTTTGTGTAACCTGGAGAGGCAGATAGAATAGGTTGAGATGGAAGGAAAGAAGAAATTAAGAGGAGGATAAGAAAGAAAGGAAGATTAGAAAATTAAGCAAACTTTCCAGGGTCTCTGGTGGGAATCGAACCCACAACCCTCAGATCGGTAGACTCGTGCACTTACCACTGATCTACCGGGGCACCAGCCCTAGAGATAAGTGATGTTGTAAATATTATCCGATTCTTCAAAGTGTCAGATCATCGATCCGTTGACTTTGATTCAGAAGTATCCGCCTGATCCTCCATTTCAACATGAATCCGAACTCTTATTGTTTATCCTATTTCAGCGAAATGGTTTTTGTAAGCCCGCTCTGTCAATCCAGATTTTCTGGCACATTATCCCTCTAAAAGGGAAAATAAGCGGCTTATTATTTATTACTTAAGGTTTGTGACCCGTAAGTAGACCCTGGAGGCCACTAAGTTACCTCAGCCGATGACTTTTTAGGTTCTTTTTGAAACCACTAAACCAAAAAAGATAAAAATGTAATATATGAAAAATATATTTGAAATTTTCTTCTTAATGTTTGTTTTAATCAAATAAAATGTGAACCGAACCGCCTTTGTATGAGTTTTTTTCCAAACTGTGTAAAATTTGCCAATATTTATATGTTTAATTGTATCAGGTTTAATTTATTGTTTATTTGGTTTATTTATTTAATTTCAATCTCGTTTCAATAAATATTTCAATATTTATTTTCTTGCTGTTTATGTCTTTCGCTTGTTTGCATATTGCTGTTGTAGCTGTTCTTGTGCCAAGTGGTGGGTGTGTGATTAATGCAACAAATGTCTGTAACATGTTTTGGACAAAATTTTTTCAATAAAAATTTTTTTATTGAATAATTCTTTTTGTTGAAAAATTTTTTTAATTTTTTTGTAATGGCAAAGGAAGTAAAACAAAAAAAAAACAAATAAAACCATTGTTGTAGAATTGAAATTTATTTTCTTTTAAACCAGCAAAACAAAAAAAGGTTTTAAACATAAATTTTCGATCATGTTTAATTTACTGTTTACACAAGAACCATAAAGAACAGCAACAAGAATAATGACGACAAGTCGATAAATGGTTTATAAGTGGAAATTGTAAATTATCAATTGTAATTGATCTAGAATACAAGCTTTTTTTTCGTTCTTGCGTGATTAGACAGAAACAAAAGTTTTTTTTTGTTGTTTTTTTTTTTTTTGGTTCTAAACCAAACGGAATTCTCATGCAACGTTGGTAAAAAAGGAAGGGGTTAGGCCACCACCAATAAAATACCAAACTATAAAAGTGGGTAATAAAATATTGTGCCACAGATTATTTTTTGTCAAAATAGAAAAGCTTTTGTAATAAAAAAAATAAATAAAATAAACATATTAAAGGTTAAAAAAAATAATTTAAAATTTCTAAAATGGTACTGGCGTCAGCTTAAAAATTTTATGAATTCATACCCTTTTTTATTTTGTTGTTCAACTCTCCGGAAATATCAATTTCTAAAACTGTTAGGGCTTTTGTTAAGTACTTTCCGATTTAATATGTATGTAAGAATGTATGTACAGGCAACTATCTTTCCACCATACATATGTATGTACATACATACATATATGTAGATATATTTATTAATGCAATCAATAATTTATAATACACAAATACAATAAACAATAGATTAAGATTATTTGACATTAATTTGACGTTTAATGTTGCCGCTGACAGTTTGAAGTAAAAACTGTCAAATAAAAAAGAAAATACATAACTCCCTTTCGTTCTCTATGATAAAAGAGTGTTTGAGAGTTTTTGCGAGCATTTTTTTCTAAGCAGAATTTTAATTGTTCATTGGGTATTTTAAAGAAGGCTTTATGCAGAGGCCCCCATTGTAAGCCATAGACCTTATAGAGGGACACTTGTAGGTATATTAGGAATATTATTTTGTTTTTAGAATGTGCAATTTTTTATTATAATTCATAAATATATATTTTTCGTACTTGTACTTTTAAATCTACCATTTATGTCGAACAAATTTAAAAAAATTGATTCTGGAAAAGAAAGTGAAATATTTCCAAAAAGACGTTGTTTTATAGTAATGCTAACAAGCAATGACTCTTTGATTGGGCCTTTTTGGCATTGGTTTCCTTCAAAATTAAAATTTTTATACATCACCCTAAAACATCCAATTTTAGGTGCAAAAGATAAAATTACCACTAGAGGGTATTGAAGACAATTTTTAGCTCGGAAACCCCGGTTGAATGGTACCCTGGGGCAGACGCAGAGAACGTGCCGCTACACGCATACGAACCTAAGTTTTTCCCTTCGTTTTTTCGAAACGTCCTTGTAATATGATTTTGCCAAACTTCATATGCATAACTAATAACATGTAATAAATACTTTACCATATTCATTAAGAATTAGGTATTTGCGACAAATTTAAAATTTGTGATGTTGACTCAAAGACAACAAAATGTTTTTGGCCTCCACAAGCAACAGTGTTTCATTATTTTTTAGGCGTGTTCCAAAAAATTTCGTTCTAGTTCGGACAAATAAGAGTGAAAAGAAAATTACTCTCTATTTTTTTAAAGTTACCCAAAGTACATAGAACGCAAATGCTGCTTACTTTTAAAATCGAAATATATTTAAGTGATTTTTAATGCTTAAAACGCATAACGTTTTACAAACACAAGATTAACATTACTGGTAATAGCTGAAAAAAGTAAATAAAAATCCGTAAAAGCATATTTTTATTATAAAGAAAGGAACAGATAACTTAATATACATTTTTATCTACAACTTTGACTTTTTGGAGAAATAATAAATTAATTTGTTATATCTTTTGTAAAATGCCCAATTAATTCATAAATTTTTAAAGTAAACAAAAATCAGCTGATTCTAAAGTTCTGATCCGAACTTACTCAAAGAAAAAATACAAGCAAATTTGTAAAGGAAATCAAAAATAATTACTCTCTCATTCGCTCTCTTTTTTGCACAAAAACTGTTACCTGGGACCAGGGTACCTCGTATATCAGGTAGCCTCAGATAAACAGCTATATTTAATGCCCAATTTTGTTAAGGTTTATGTATTTTCTTCCTTTTTTACAAACAACAACTGTATTGTAAGAAAAGCTCAAAAGGAGGAAGAAAGATTTTGTGAAAGTTTGGAAAACTTTGTGTAAGTTCGGACTATTTCGTTAAGCATCTGGAACACAATTGTTGTATATCGGTTCCCGCCGACAAAC